>JBBMOI010000015.1:8997500-9100000 GCA_038088405.1 Porites divaricata | reverse complement strand
AGCAGCTTTGGAAATTTCTTGTAATAAAAGAAAGTTTTAAAATGTTCATTTCCCACAGGATTTTTTATGTAGTCGAAACCCTTGCTGTCATGGCTAAGCAATTTGTATTAATTTGTCTGATGGAAAGAAAAGAATAAAGTGTTTCCGGCCAGATTTGAACTGGCGACCTTCCGCGTGTGAGGCGGACGTGATAACCACTACACTACGGAAACCACGGTGAACAATTTCGCTGCTGTATATCTGTTTTGTTTGTTTTGAATCTATATAAGATAAAACAGGAGGAAGAATAAAGATGAGGCTAGAGGCGTATTGCGCAAACCTGTAAAGGATAAACAAACAGTGTCAAAAGAACTGCGAGCGGTAATAATAGACCGAGTAATGTAGCCTCAAGAGTAGACCATTTTTTATCTGTTCAGTAAGTACCCTACCCTTCAATTGAGTGTGAGGCTAAGGTTGACCTTGTCTTGATACAAACCTTCTTTTTTCTTTTTATGTTCTTATGAAAATTACAAGAACAAAAAGATCTCGAAACAATACGTCACTCGCCCAAGATGCACCTCTTTGAAGCACACCATGCACAAGTATTTTTCAAACCTAAAAAAAATGGTTCCCATTAATTAACCGAATTTCATAATTACAACTTATTCCACTACGGAAAAGCTCAATCTTTGATCCATTTGCGGTACGTAAAAATGTAAAAGGCAGTTAAAAATGTTTTGAATAACTTCACATTGAAAAAGATCTATTTTTCCGTATTTTCGGGTTAACAAAGATAGTTCTTATACTTCCCTCATTTCTTCTTTTTAGGAAAGCGCCCGCGCGCTTTGAAGCCCCATACTAAAAGAAAATTGAAACCTATCGATCGAAAAAAGAGAAGTCCAAAGACTACTGCAAAGCTGATCATAACAACGTATATTACTTTTTAATTACAATATTTGGGCATGCGTGAAAATTTACTCAGCAGCTAGAAATTTGTTAGTCGACAACAGAAGCCTTTTATCATTCCAGTTTTTGCTTCTTATGCATCCTTTTATACTCAGATCAAGATTTTTTATAAGTAATTCCTCGATATCTACTCGTGAAAGTTTGGTGGCCGTAGCGTGAACGGTTTTGAAGATGTAGAGAGGGGCTTCTGAAGCATTCCCCCCAGGTTGCAGAAAGCAAATAAAAGACCAGTCTGAATAGGGCTTACGGTTACGCTGCTCCATAACAAAAAATCAGTTGTAAATAACAAAAATTAGAAAAAAAAAAAAAAACTGTTAGAATATGGAGCAACGTAACCGTAAGCCCTATTCAGACTGGTCTTTTATTTGCTTTCTGCAACCTGGGAGGGGGGGGGGGGGGGGGGGTTCAAATTCATATATAATTACTAGGAATGCCCACTCAGTTTCGCTGGCCACTATGCAGAACGAACACCAGACAGTTCTCAATTTATTTCCAAGGTCAAAAGTTTTATAATTGGCTGAATTCTACTATAAGTGATTCGTCCTCCTCCTCTTCTTTTAAGAATTCCTTCTTAGCACATATTTAAGAATTCCTTCTTAGCACATAGTAGCTTCGTATGCCTCTAATTTGATTATTAGATTAATTAAATTAACATGTATGTGTGTGTGAGTCCGCGGTCAAAGCTAGCCATCATAAGCCCATATTGTAATTATCATATCAAGACTAGTTTATCCAAAGTTGAGGAGACATGACTAATTATAAGCCTCGTGGTTTCTTTCAGGTCTCCTCGCCATTTACTTTTATTTTCATCTCATATTATTTCCATCTTGCGTTGTAATATTTTGTTTATATGGCAAATAACGAATGAACTGATGAATGAAAGAATGATTGAGCTTACCATACATTTCAATAACCTTTGGCAGTACAAAAGAGGGACGAGGGTGGGGGGATTCAATGCCTCTCCTCATTTTCTCAGTTTTTTCTAGAGGCAAGAGCCATAATGGGATAGAGACGGAAACGCCCAGTCTAACCCTTGGGATATGTGCATTTCACCAAAGTTTTTTTTGAGCCAATTAAACGCTTCAAATAATCGGATATTGGTTTCCCGAGAAGTCCGCAAACTTTTATTCAGCGCTGTCAAAAAATAATGGCGTCCCGGGTGGAGGTGCATTTCATCGACGAAAGTAATTTTTTAAACAAAGGAAATGGTTTTATCTTGAGAGATTGTTCCAACTGGAAGATAGATTCCAAAATTTCGTTTGAGTTGACTGATTTGCTACTCGGATGTTATATCAATTTTGTAGGATGAATTGAAGTCCGTAGACAGCGATTCTGATCATGAAATATCAATTTCAGTACTAGAACCTCGGCAGAAAGAAACAAAGAACAGCCAAAGGCAAACAGAGGAGTGGGAATAATTGTTGCTCAAAACAATCAAAGCAGCCAAAAGTCAATTCCAGTAAAGCGACGTCGACGTGTAATCCGAACGAAAACGCTAAAACGCAAGCAAATCACAGCAGAAATCAAAACAGGAAAGCAGCAGAGGTGCTATTACAGGGACTAGAAACTAAACTTCGTCCCGGTGTTAGAACTTCGTATCAGAACAGCTCTAACCTAGTCATGAATACTTTGGAAACCAATCGAAAGCTAATGGCAAAGCGAGGAAATACTCGACGCTCAGAACATTGTATCCGGAACTTGTTTCTTCAGTTGCAGAGGACGCAAACAAAACCCTTCAAGTTCATTTGACATTCGAGTCTGTGGGCCCAGCGTGTCAAAACAGCGCATGAAACCATCACATTCTCGGACAAAAAAAAAAAATCGCTTTTTGTTATTCAGATCCAGGAGGCACATTGGAGAAAAATAAACAACATAAAACCCTTATTTAGCCGCAATAAAGATCGTGAAGTTTGCATCAGAGGGTCAATCCTGCCAATCAGAAACAATAACCACATAAAATCAATATGCATTTCATGACCTCTCAGTGTTAAATCAAAACTTAGAATTACCCTCAAGAGCATAATCTACCCGCCAGAATGAGAAAACGTATTGGAACAAGAAACATCATTTTTCATTTTTCAACTTCTTTCAACAATAAAAGTAAATTTTTTGGCTAAAATCATGCAGAGTGCTTATTCATGTGTTATTTTTAATGTGAAGCACCACAAAAAATACTATAGTTCGCGGTTTTGACCTGATTTCTAATTCTTGGAATAAACCAAAATGGCGGCCATTATTGGTGACGTCACAGGCCTCCAGCAGCAGCAGCACCCCTAAAATATACCTCATCTTGTTAAGAAGATCAAAGGCTTTCCACTAAAGGTAAAATCGTTCAAAAAACTGCAACATATCAAAACGTCGGGTAGGTGTTCCATCCACCACCCTCTCCCCCCTTGTGCCACGGTGGAGGTATGAATTTGCGTGTACGTCCGAGGGATAAGATACCGATTATTCCTTGAGCCCTAACCTTATCATATACGGTAGTTTCCGTAGTGTAGTGATTATCACGTCCGCCTAACACGCGGAAGGTCGCCAGTTCAAATCTGGCCGGAAACATTTTGCTCTTTTTTTTTTTTCCATCAAACAAATTAGTACAAATTACTTAACCGTGAGAGCATGGGTTTCGACTGAATAAAACTTTAATTTTTACTGAACAGATCGTTTTCATATGACGTCACGGCGGCCACATTTCAGTACAAAACAATGAATCTGCTGCCATGTTTGTGTACAAACAAAATCCTGTGGGAATTGAACTCTTTTTACATTTTAAAACTTTCAGTTATTCCAAGCAATTTGTAAAGCTGCTGACCTCGTGACAGGAAACGTTGAATTGCTTACTTTGAAGATATTTTTGTCGTTGCTAGTCATTTTTGCAGATCGACTTTTGAATCAAAACAAAACATGTTCCCAGGCTTTCTTTAAGAAATACATAATGGGCAGAAATAACTAGAAAACGACAAAAGATCACTTAAATATGTAACCTTTATTTAGTGCAAACTCATGTTTCCGCCCATAGTGAGAGCCAAACTAAGAGAGACCAGGCGCCCAGAAGAGACAAATTTGTATTTCGTCACACTCCAGGAACAACCTAGTCCCCCTTCTCCCCTGGGTCTTATTTGGACAGGTGAATATTCATGCGTGAAAATTTCCTCAGCATGTTGAAATTTGTTTGTCGACAGACTGCTTGCATTTCATTTACTGTATTTAAAAACTGAATTGTTTATTTGTATATTTGCTTGAGGAAAGTGTCGCAAAGGGATTCATCGATACCTGCGTTTTTGGCAGTTTATGGAGACTCTTACGGTAGACTACAGTAGAAATCTATTAACATTAAAAAAATAAAATTAAAAAATAACCGTCCGTCGTTTTTCTATTGCCGCCACAAAATGAAATACAGCTGCTATCAGGATTCAATATTCCGTTATTCCAAAGTGGTTTGTTTAAAAGCCCATTGCCAACCTTTACGCAGTGCGATCTTTTGTTATTTTCTTTGAAATCGCGCTTTTGTAAATGGCGTGCTTTGATTGGTCTACACTTTTGCCAGGGTTTCTTTCAAAAAGACAAAGTAGTCAGATGTGGTCGCGTCGGCGTTGTGTGACTCCTTTTTTATCACAGTTCACCTGCAAAGTCAGTAAATAAGTATTATTTCTTCGTGGAAGTGGATGAGACCTCAATTGACATTTCAGGTTTTCCTGAAAGAACCGTGTACAGCTCCGTCATAAGGAACTTTATGAATTCTCGTTCTTTCGGTCTTAATCGCGATTATTCCAACTCACTTACTTTGTCAAATGTAGGCGAACCCTGCCGGGGTTGAATTTTTTAAGAAATATATTCAAGTTTAGAAAGAGAATAAAATTTCGTCGTCGCTTGTTTACGTCCTCCCTAAAAAGTAAAATTAGGCAATTTCGCGTCGTAGTTGCAAAGAAATGTACAAAAAAGTGCGATGCACCTGTAAATTTGTTGTTTTGACTACTACACCTATTTGTTGTTTTTGAAGCCGTCGCGTCGTGGAATCGCAAAGTCCCTATTGCTGCACGAGGGGGAGCGCGACTCTGAAGATTCTGAGGATGAACCCATAGTACTGATTAATAAAAGTTACTAACAAAATGCAGTTGCCCTTTACGAATTTTTCGTTCACATAGGTAACGAAGAAAAACAACGTGGCTCCTGGATTGGCAAACAACAACATCAACAACAAAAATAAAACAAAACAAACACATAAGTTTTTGTCTTTGGGTTGGTCAGGATGGTCAGATTGCAACTTAAACATTCTGGATAAAAATGTTTCTTGTTTAACCCCAGGGTTGTCAAAAATGACCCAGAACAAGCCTAGATATAATGATTCGGATATCCTTTATTTAGCATTTCAGATATGAACAAAGATAACTAAGAATACTGAGTTATGAATTCTTGTTCAGACGGGCTTCTTTTGCTTTCTGCCAACGGGGGGCGGAGGGGGGTGCTTTTCGATAAACATGCCTCTCAAAAATCCATGGTAAATAGTTCCCACTTTATAGGAAATTAAAGTTGGTAAGTCTGGCGTTCATATTTAAGAGGATCTTAAAGTTATTTTGCTTTAAAGTGAGATGGGGCGTTTCCCCATTACATAACCCATTAAGCCTAAATTTCTCGATAGTATAGTGGTGAGTATCGTCAGCTGTCACGCGGGAGACCGGGGTTTGATTCTCCGCCGGGGAGATTCTTTTGGTTGTGGTTTTTCCTTGAAGTTTGAATTTAAAGTGTTCGATTGATTGATCGTATTCCGAATTACAAATCTCTTCTAGCGTAATTTTTGTGACCACGTTAACGTTTGATACATCGGAATATCTTACTACTTTCAGAGAAATGTTTAGATAATGCAAAGCAAGGAAATTCAAAGCAAGATGAGCAATTTGTAAAGTCCTGAATACGGTCAATTGAAAACGCCTTACGTCGGACACCAGTATAGAAGGTATTAGCTAGTAAGATGGAGACGACATAACTAATTACTCATCAAAAAAACGTCAACCTAATAACAGGCGGAGAAAAAAAAGGAGAGCGGCCGTAAACTATAGAAATGTACCTCTACATAAAACAATAATAATAAAAAATAAGAAAGTCATCTGGAATGGAAGCAAAACTAAACCCTTTAACCGTATTCAGCCTGCAGGTTAATCATAATTTGAGTGAAATCCGTCGGCTTTTTAACCCTCAGACAGAGAGAATAGGGAATAGGAGGAGAGAAGAAGGGGAGGAGGGTTTGGGTAGGTTAGAAACTTCAAACCTATAATAAGAAATAAAACACGAACCAACAAGTTCTTTGAGTGACCAGATTTATTATTACCAAGTAAATCAACTTCAATTTCAGACTTTTTGAAAAAGTACTAGTACTCCCATGCGATTTCAAACCAAATAAGTAAGAGGCCGTTTACATGATACGGAATCACATTCATTCCGGAATGAGTTTCGTTCCAGAGACAAGTTCATACTACATGATAAAATTGACGGGCTAAGCCTAACGCAAAATTCTCGCTTGCGTGGTTATACTTCGCGCCAACACATGCGCTACTCGCTCCAAACTAAAAAGAACAACATTATGATTTCACTTAAATTTTCAATCCGTTTGGGTGTTCAGTGAACTAAATCCCAGTCTATGCTCAGTATTTACTTTCGCATCCGTGGATTCCAGTCCTCATTCCTGCTCATTTTTTGTCCACAAAAACTGCTTCAAAATGTGGCAGAGAATCTAAAAAAAAGTTAAAATAAAAAAAACAAAACAAAACAAAGACAAAAAGAAACAACACACAAGATTTTTTTGGGATGCAAAGACCATTGATCCATCAAACTTTAAGGTGAATTAGATAGAAGGTGCAAAAATTATTTTCAAGAGAGTTTTTCAGGCGTCGTCTGTTCCCACCGTGATCGTTTTAAATAATTAATTTTACCTCCTGTCGCAAGAAATATTCCGGAAAAGTTGCCGCCTCAAGATTCCATTCCCGCCGCTTATGACTGAGAAATAGCTTTGAAATCGAGAGTGATCACAGTGTCACGTGACAAACTTAATTCAGCTATGGCGCAATCACTGAACATTGACCCTCTGCAAGGCTTCTTATTCTTACTGCGGCTACGGCGCAGAATAATCTTGAGCGCCTGACGATATTTTGGAATTCGCCATGCGTACACAAACGGGTCCAACAGGAATTTCAAGTAAAGTACGTTTTCCACGATGAGACTAGCGATAAGAAATTCTGGACTGTTAGGATCCTCATTGGAGTAGAGACTTACCATCCCTAAAACAGTGACCGGCTGAGAACAGAGAAACAAAATGGCGACCAGAAAAAAATTGACAACGATAAACTTGCGCTCTAAACAAGTTCGCCTCCCTGTTATACTTGCACAGTTCGTCCTCTGATCTTCTTGAAGACTTCTTGAAGCGGCTGCCTTTTTCTTGAAAGTGATGAATAAAAGAATGTAAAATATTATGATCAGATATGTTAAAATTATAGAATGAAATATCGTGTCAAATTTTAATAAGGAGTCTCTGTGGACCCCCATTTTAGGCAACAGAGTCAGCAATATGGCGTATGCATATATTCCAGTGATGCAAATAATCACGCGACATTTCGTAACTTTCTGTGCGTAGTTTAAAGGAGAAATTACTACAATGAATTGCGCGATGGTGAATGAAAGCACGATTATAAAGGAACAATTCATTGCAACCAAAGAGATATGTTGACCGACGCTGATGAGAGTTTGACATGTCTTGCCAGTGTCACGATGTTTAATGTATATCATAGTGAAACATGTGGCATACATAGGTTGCTGTGTCGTAGCTGTTAAAATATCGGCAATAGAAAGACCTACGAGAAAATAAGTTGTAGCGTTCCTGAAGATCTTCAAAGGATCGAACAAAAAAACCAGCAGTAACAAACCATTTGCGATGATGGATAAAAATGAAGCGATGAACATGTAGATTGCGGAGCCAAAAGCAAACTTGAAGAATATTTTGTAGGCATTCTCTAAAACATTATCTGGCGGCAGTAAAAATGATGTATTAAATGTAAAAGTTGTTGTTGAGTTTAAGTTACATCTCATATTTGATACTGAATCCATTTTTGTGGAAATCGTTTGAAGCTGCAGATTGTTGCTTTTTGTATCCAGGTATTATCTTGTTATATATATTTATTATAATCAAACCAAATTTGTTAAGAGAAAAACACAGCTTCATCAATGATTGTTATTCTTTTAATTACATTTCTCTTTTTGGCTCTTCCGAAATTGTCTTATGTAAATCTGAACTGTTTAATTTTTGTAACACTGTACCATGCCGATGGCCTTAAGAATTATCCTTATCCGGTGTGCATCATCTATTTTATGACTTTGTTTTTGTCAAATTATGATCTTACACTTTGTCATTTTTGTTTAGAAATTTTAAATCAAAAGGAATAGCTAACGAATACCTGAATTAAACGACTGGAGTTTTATTTTCAAAACTTAGCAAAAGAAAAGCTCGAATGATGGCCAAATCTGGGCAAACAGACAAAATCTATTTTTGTTTCATAGACATGTATACTTTGTTCTTTTCCGGAGTTAACAACATCCCTGGCGGATTTAGCGATAATTGGAAAGAAGCGAAATTAAATAAAATTGACCCTTACTAAACAGGGTTTTTCCTCTCATGGAAACAATTTCCTTTCTCGCAGTGCCACAAACATTGTGTCCAATATACGTATCACATATAGATAGCTTTTGTGACTTCTTGAGGGGGAATCTTGCACATTATACTGATTCGTTTATCATCAGACAGCCATTTAATTAGGCCATACAACTGACTGCTCTCAAACTTAAACTTTGCTAAGAATTACGCCATTTAGTCCGCTATCGAATAACTTGGATTCTGTTTAGTAAATTTTTGAAATGGAGACGCGGATTTGTGCTTCAAAAATTAAAAATTTATTTTTTTTATCTTGAGAATCAAATTGCAATCAAAATGGTTATGAAAAACGCATTACTGAGCATTTCATTGCAGTTTTAAACACGTTAAAGTTAGAAGATATTTTGGAGCTGTACAAGTGATCAAACAAGACCTTTCTTTCACTTGAACAACATTGGGAGATTGGTTTCGTGTAGCTTACAGCTTAATAAGGAAATCCGGGGAGCTTACATGTGAAAATAACAAAAACAAATAATTTCAAGATTTGTATGTGATATTTTGCATAAATAACACTTCTTGTGATATTTCAAAATTTTCTCAAATTTCATTCGCCTAACGAGTAAAATTATGTTTAACAATTTTGAAATATCACTCGCGGTATATCACCACAAATCATGCTATCATTTGTTTATACTACTTCCCGCAAACGGTTTGTAATTTTCACATGTAGGTATTTCGAATTAAGCTGAAATACCAATGTTCTAAGCCAATCAAATTTCAGAAATTTCTCATTTAGTATAACTACCATTAGTCTTAGTGAATTGTACACTTTTAGATACAAGCATGAAATTTGTCAACCAATAGAAGCAATTCTATATATTATAGTGCCAAGCGTCGGTTTCCATAGAAACCGCAATTTCTTAAAATGCATCAAAAATTAATTCAATTCGTTAAATTATCTGTCCTAGTTTCTCAAGACATAGAATCTTTCACTCCGTCAACCAACCTGTTCACCACATGCATCTTGTTTATAACACGCTATTGCACCTTAACTATGCAATTGCGTGGCAACGTTAAGCAAAAGAAAACTAAAAATACAACGACTGAATAAAATTAAGGTGCCTTTAGTTGGTTTGATAATTATGTGTAATACAACTAATATCTTCTTTGCACATAGCTTCATTTCCTAACTGATTTCACATTTTCGTTACGGAATATACTTATTAGCTTAAAGGTGATTCTCGCTAGTTTTGCCACTGCGCATAAAAAGATGGCCGCTGTGAAAAAGAGCTTCTGTAGTACCATGATTAAAATGATATCGATCGAAGAGAAACGTTATTGGAATTTTCCATGACAGTTTTTTTTTTCTGGCTACGATGAGTCTCAAAGTGTTAGAAATGTGCCTTACGTAAGCGGTACGCGTGTTGCTGAGTTAAACTTCAGCTACTTCCTCACCGAGGCCTTCGATAGCGGATGTTGTGCTGAACCACTTTGATGACATTTAAGCTTCAAGTATCATATCACATTATGTACTTATTGCTTTACCACGACGTAAATTCCTTAAAATCAAAATTTTCAATTCTTTCTTGTACCTTCCACGTACATTCCGCTTTGAAAGAATATGCAGGTGATGCAGACTATCTGCAGTTCTACAGCAAAAACAAGCACGATGAGCCATATTTTTCTTCTCGTTATTTTAATAAAAACAATGCTTCCTTTCAGTGACAATTCTATGACCAGCGGAGAAGGAAGCTCTATCACACACTGTTAGGGCATCGAAAGAGTGTGGGTAGGATATTTCCTGTCCCATAGGACACTCAAAATTCCTTCAAGATAGTGGGGAAATGGAGCGAATAAAAGCGCGAATTTTTGAATCCTGGTTGACAGGTGAACATTTTCTACTGCAACAGCTAGATAAACTGTCATTTTAATGTCTGCTTTTCCCCCGTGCAAACAGACGCATTCTTGACCGTGTACGTTTGATGCTGTGGATTAGTTACTAACAGGAATTTTTCTTTTCATCATGCGATCCGGTTTCGTCCTGTTAAACGTATCGCGACGAGATCTTTGCCGCATAGCAAACGACTTGATAAAATAGAACATCTTGTAACCAGTGGCTTGCTTGAGGAAGCGACATGGTTCCTTCATATTAACCCATCTCTTACTTCATTTTTTTTAAACCGACGGTTTTCTCTTTTATGCGACCAGAATAGTTTTTTTTTTCCTAGCTAAACCAAGTCGGATGTATATTTAGAATGAGATAGCACAAACTCTTACCCGCAGAACCAAAAGAAAAGAGAGATAAAGTGTGTGCAGATAAATTCCAAAATATGGTCTGCATTTATATATATATGAAGAGGAAAATAACAATAACAATTCGCATCCAAATTTAAACATTATCTGTAATATTGTACCAGTATCAAGATGTAAAACGTCTTCCCCGGCACCCACCTCTTTCAACTCACGATAATGAAATTGATCCACCTCTTTCTTCTTTTCTTCTTTATCGGGCATTCTTCGCCAAAGAACGGAATCTTATATATGCATCGAAATATTCTTCTTAGGGTCAGCTACGTTGCTGCAACGTACTGCAACACATCTCTTAGTCATTTTCCACGGAATACTTTCCACGATCGAGAAAGATACAACCAAATCACTTGGCTTGAGAGGAATAAGAGTTCCTGAACCTACGTCGCGGCTCTATTCCAACTGAGAGGAGACTAATGCGAATGGTGGAACAAAATTGCGGAAAACACTTTTAAAAAATGAAAAAAATGGGTTTCTGTCGGAATAAAAAAATTCCTTCGGGGAACGCCATTACTAGATGTTTAGTTTTGGATAATCAAATGATAATAAATGACTTCGTTATGGGCACTTTATATCTAAAAAAAAAAAGAAAGAAAACTTACTTAGCGGTGGGTCTCGGGTCTTGATTTTCTTTTCATTCGCTGCTGACTAGCTGGAATTAGAAAATTAAGCTTGGCACCTGGGAATGTAAATATTCCTACAAAGTCTGGCGCTTGCATCAAGAATCGTATATTTTTCTAGCTAATAAGCCGCCGGACTATGTTATTGGCTTTCTATTCAGGTTCGCTTCAGATTTACTTCATGCGAGCATGACACACATTTTCTTTTTTTAATTAGGAGGATTATTATCGTCCAAACTAAACTTAGAAAAATTGAAGCCTGACCCTCTTCGTTTTGTATAATTGGATAGGTTCTGCCCGCTATCCGTACCATTATTTGCCAATCGGCACGTAATAAATCGGCCTGATTTTATAAAAAGCAAGCACCGAAATTGCAGAGAATTTCATGTTACAAAGTAAACGAGCGCCATTCGAATTCATTCGAGCTTTGGCGACGTAAATCTTGGCATACACTAAATAATTATCATATAATATAAATTTTTGAAAAGCGAAATATGCGGGCAAAGCCCTCTGCCGTTACCCAGTTTATCGTAGTCAAAATTAGCTGTGGTTTTTATTAAGTTCCCCTAAACAAAGATAATGGCCTTCACGTGCGTATAATATTTCTGTTATTCTATATTCTGTATATAATTTCCACTGGGTCTCAATCGTTTTTACATTTGTTTCCAACGTATAATTAGCTTATGTAAGTCTGTATAACTGAAAGACCATTAAATATATTAATTCGATGGAGCTAAATGACATTTGCTATTAGCATGAAAATTTGTTCTTCTTCATACTGAACGCTCTAGCTGAGGTTTTACCTACATATGTACGTTTTTTGTTTGATGTATTCATAAATATAACACTTACAAGACTATGGGAACTTACAATAGTCCACAGTCATGCTAATAAGGGTGCGTTCGATTGGGAAATCCGGATTTAGATTTTCAAAATCTAAATCTGGATTTCCCAATCGAACGCGAAATCCGAAAACGGATTTCACCTTCGAGAAATCCGTCCTCAGGGTGGATTTCAATTAAGAAATCCTAATCCGGATTTTTTGGATTTCCCTTTTTGTCGTTCGATTGGGAAATCCGAAAAAGGATTTGCTAAACTGTTCTCGTGAACAGTGGACTATCTTGTGTTAATTATGCGTACGCATTGGCGCACTCAAGATAGTCCGCTGTTCACGAGAACAGTGTAGCAAATCCTTTTTCGGATTTCCCAATCGAACGACAAAAAGGGAAATCCAAAAAATCCGGATTTGGATTCCTTAATTGAAATCCACCCTGAGGACGGATTTCTCGGAGGTGAAATCCGTTTTCGGATTTTGCGTTCGATTGGGAAATCCGGATTTAGATTTTGAAAATCTAAATCCGGATTTCCCAATGGAACGCATCCTAAGACTCTCGTTTAATGTATTTCATTTCATTGTTTACTTACTATTTTCATTTAAATTAAAAAGCAGTTTTAATCATAAGCCCCCAATGGGTCACAGCTCTTTGTTTTCGGGATATGTTCCCTTGTTAACTTTGTTTTTTTTATTGTTTTCCCAACCAGTTGCAAACCATTCCCTTGTGGTCTTCCAAGAGCTGCAAGATCGCCCATTTTTACTTCTTTAAATATTTTCGTTAACTGCAGGGAAGGCAAAATTAAACAAGCAATGACACCACTGTGAGAGTTTCTCAGAATCCCTCTCACTGTTTTCAACTCTCAAATTATCAACAGAATAACTGGACTATAAACCTCCCTTGAAATTATCAATTTTCAGTACGCCCATATCTTCAGGTGTTTAATTTTGAAAGGGTCAAGAGTGTTGTGAAGTGAAATTTCGGCTGTTTTCAAAAGGTTTTAGCCCTAGCTGTGCTTTGAAGGATCCACCTAAGTTGGGAATTTGGTCGGGAAAGGATTTTCTTCTGTCAATCACAACTCTCAAAACGTTTATTAAGACAGCTTATAGAAGAGAACAAAACACGAAACGTAATCTTGAGATCTAGCCTGATCTGGAGTCCCGGTACCTTTGGTGGGCTAAACAATTACTATAGTTTTACCTCTGCAGTTCCAAATATCGGACGTACACGCAAATTCATACCCCCACCGTGGTAAAAAGGGGGGGGGGGGGGGTATATGAACCACCTAGAGTTTTGATATGTTGCAGTATATCGAAACATTTTAATTACCTTCAGTGGGAAGCCTTTGACCTTGTTACCAAGATGAGGTATATTTTATGGGCCGTAGGGCTGCTGAAGGCCTGTGACGTCACCAACAATGGTCACCATCTTGGATTTTGCCAAGAATTAGAAATCAGGTTAAAGCCGCAAGAAATGGCTATTTTTGCTTGACGTGGAAAATAACACATGAATAAGCACTTTGATTGATTTTAGCTACAAGATTTACTTTTGTTGTTGAAAAAACTTGAGGAAAACATGTACTTTCATTCAAACATGGCTTGACCACCTGCTACTTATCACGTCATATCTCGTAACCATAGAAACTGACCATCAGTAAACTTGACTCAAACTGCACGAGAGGGAAAAAACTCAGAAAAACCTTAGGGTTGACTCAGCCTCAAGTAACGTTACTACAATTTCAGCGCGAGAACCTTTCTCTGATATGGCGTTTTTTATCCAAAAGGAGTAATGAATGATGAGCTAGTTTTAAGTACATTTTAAGTAAAACGAAATGTAAATAAAAGAAAGACAACGCTATTGTTTCCAGCCAGAATTGAACTGGCGACCTTCCGCGTGTTAGGCGGACGTGATAACCACTACACTACGGAAACCGCTACATGCTCCAAATGTCATTATTATTATTATTATTGTTATTATTATTATTATTATTATTATTATTATTATTATTATTATTATTATTATTATCTTTATCATTATTCATAATAGTAATATTATATTTTTTTATCACTTATTTATTTTTTATATTCTTTATCTTAACAACGCACCCTAACGTTTTTCACAATAAAAAGGCTGTTCCCGAGTTAAAGAAGAAAAGCACCCTCGAGCTTTTACCTCGCAGACGCATAGAATTTCCGCGTCGCGAAAGTTTTTAGACGTTTGTGTGGTGGGGCAAGTTTGTGCCCCCACAATACAAAAAGAAAAAAATTCGAAAAATTTCTCCACGCGGAAATTCCGTCCGTCTGCGGGCGATTTCACAGCGTTCTGGTAGCCACGTCATTCGGTTAAATCTCCGAATAAGCAGTCTTTTGGCGAGTTTTCTTGGAGATCTTTGATGGTCGGCCATTTTGGTTACCCCATAGCTTGCTGACAGACCCTTGATAGCGGCGTGATAAACAAAACAATATCAATCACGGGGATTTTTTTACTAGCGCAAGGGAGAAGGGGTGGGGGAAAGAAGAAAATAGACGATCTGTAGACATTTTTGGGAGCAACTGAAATGTATATGCTCAACAAAAACAAAAAAAGCGCTGATTATTTTTCCAACTGTTTGAAGCTCAGCAAAGTAATGACTGATCCACTGGATGGAACGCTTACAGAATTTGAGGTGAGGCATGACACCTCTACCAGTTCATTTTTTCGTCTTTTTGCGTGACCATCCCTCCTCCTTTCTTCTGAATATTTTCCAGATTTCTTGAGACGGAAAATCTTGTAAAAAGCCTCTCGATACTTCATCAAACGCCATGCGTAAATAAATGGGTTAAGAAGAGATTTCAAATAAAGCAGGTTATCAGACATAAGCTGCCCAATCAGCAAATTCACCGAAGGATTAAATGTCCCTCCTTTGGAAGTGACTACTGTCCACATGATAGCTGGAGGCATAGCACATATGGTCAGTACAGCTAGGAGCATAAAATTCACGCGCACGAAGTTACGCTGTACTTGGGTGTGTTTGCTGCTTTCCCTTGAAGTAGCTTGCCCTTGAAGGGAGTTTCCCGCTGCCATCTTTTTCTTCATCAGGCGGTGTAAAAAGATGTAGAGAATGACTGTACTAATAACCAAGACATAATTGTGGACAATTAAATCAAACATTTCAACGTAGAGTAAAGACAAGCCCATCAAGGGGAGGCACCACAAAACTGCAGAGTACACGTAAATGGTAGCAACGCCGATCAAAACTTTCTTCTTGGTCACTAACCGAGCGTACTTTAATGGAGATGAAACCACGATATACTGCGTCAAGGTAAAGGAAAAAACGATGATAAAGGAAACCGACATGGTAGTTGATGCGAATTGTTTTCCAATAGCCATAAAGGGTGGACATTTCTTCGCCGAAGGACTCTGGAAGTACAGAAGCATAAAACAAGCAGCGTATATCGGTTCCTGAACCAGGGCGGTTAGCATGTCAGCTATTGTTAAACCAATGAGAAAATATGTAGTGGGATTACGAAACATCTTCAGTGGGTCTACGAAGAAAGCTAAGAGAAGGCAACTGTTGGCCACCACGGTGATAAAAGAAACAATGACGATAAAGATAGACGAACCGAAAGCTACCGGAAAGAAAGCGGCGTAAGGGTTTAACTGAGCAAGTCTTGACTGAATTGAATCCAGGCACAGCGAATTGTTGTTTGATTCACTTTCATTTCCGTACGGCAAGGAGCTATTGCGGACCGACCAGGATTTGTTGCAAGTGAAGTTCATCTTTGGTTAAAGTAGCACAACGTTTATTGCAAAACTAGTTTTCTTGTGTCCTTTACGACAACAGTGCACTTGCCCTACAAGCTTCCTCGACAACGAATGTCAAACACTTTGAGGACGATTGGTTTAGATGTACTCAATATATAGATGTTTATAGACACTCTTTTATTAAAATTTGCGAAGGCAGCTGCAAACAAGCTGTAAGCTGCCAATTTCCATGCTATCAGGATATGCTAAAAGTTTATGCAACCTTGCTAAAAAGGTCTTCTATAGAATGTTATCGTATTTAAAAGTGAAAAAAAAAAAAAAAATCTGTTCTAAAGGTGCCATTGTAAACTGATTTGGATAGAGCCACTTTTAAAAGACTACAAACATGCCATGTTGTCAATGCGGACATCCCAATTATTGCTTTGTTCACAGGGACTTAAATGTAGAGCTTAATGATTCAGACGAGAAAGGATGTTAATTGTTTGTGTGAAAGTTGTAGTTATATTATGAGATGTATCCTATGTTTATTGGCTTTGAAAATAGCTGTTGGAGGATCCTATAGTGAACATTAACTTATATAAATGGAATCCCGCTGGATCTCACAGAACTCGTCTATAGTTAAAGAAACCACCTGCTATAATATCTAGTTGAACACGTTTGTACTTTTACATCCGCGACATTTCGACAAACGGGAAAGAAGGAATCTAGACGGCAAGAAGGGAGATAGTTTTCTCAGCAATCTTTCAGGTATTCAATCTATATCTTACCTTTCTTAAAGCATTTTTTTTTTTCAAAGTGGCTGATTCAAAATTTAAATGTCTGGATAACAGTATGAATATTTTCAGCAAAAGCATTACCTCTTTTCATCAAAACAAAACTCTGTTAATTTGTGAAACATGTTCTGACGGTTCATCCATTATCACCATTGTATTCGAAATCCCTCGTTATATTCAATCGCTTCGTAAAATGAATAGCGAGGCCACATTAATTACGTTTGACATTATTGAGAACAAAATGGCTTAAATATATGATATAAACTAAAAGGGCGTTAAATTAAAGTAACTGCAGAGTAACAGCACAAGGGATTACTTTTTAGTCACCTCGAAATACTAAAAAGGTTCCAATAAAAAATCTCTTACATTGCAAGCCTATTGATATCCTACTTTCTGTTTAATAAAATCAAGAATTGTCGAGAAGATGTTGTTCCAGAGAAACTTTCTTACCCGCCTATTAATCGTCGTGTTTACGTTGAAAAGCTTTTTATTTTGATGAAACCTTGCGCGAGCAATTATATTCGGACACGTCAATGTAGTTTTTAGCGTTAGTTCATCAGACTGTTTCAAGATCCTTAACTTGACGCTGTAGACATAAGTACCTCACAGAACTACTATTTATTTTATAGCAGAATACTTTTGGGTCATCCAGCAAAGTCTACCATTCTCCAGATGAACTTCACATGTAACAACTCCTGGTCTGCCGGCAACAAATCCTTGCTGAACATGAATGATAGCTCATCAAGCACTAACTCGCTGTGTCTGGATTCCTTACAGTCAATAGTACTTAAAGAAAACCAAAAGTAGGTTGAGTTTGATCGTCCGGGTGAACGTAGTCCTGAATAGGACTGTTGTTGACAGTGACTGACGTTTCGACAACCTGTGCGGTAGTCATCTTCAGAGTCAAAGTGAGTATATAATACCATCTACTGACGTGATACAACTCACTTTGACTCTGAAGATGACTACCGCACAGGTTGTCGAAACGTCAGTCACTGTCAACAACAGTCCTATTCAGGACTACGTTCACCCGGACGATCAAACTCAACCTACTTTTGGTTTTCTTTAAGTACTATTGACTGTAAGGAATCCAGACACAGCGAGTTAGTGCTTGATGAGCTATCATTCATGTTCAGCAAGGATTTGTTGCCGGCAGACCAGGAGTTGTTACATGTGAAGTTCATCTGGAGAATGGTAGACTTTGCTGGATGACCCAAAAGTATTCTGCTATAAAATAAATAGTAGTTCTGTGAGGTACTTATGTCTACAGCGTCAAGTTAAGGATCTTGAAACAGTCTGATGAACTAACGCTAAAAACTACATTGACGTGTCCGAATATAATTGCTCGCGCAAGGTTTCATCAAAATAAAAAGCTTTTCAACGTAAACACGACGATTAATAGGCGGGTAAGAAAGTTTCTCTGGAACAACATCTTCTCGACAATTCTTGATTTTATTAAACAGAAAGTAGGATATCAATAGGCTTGCAATGTAAGAGATTTTTTATTGGAACCTTTTTAGTATTTCGAGGTGACTAAAAAGTAATCCCTTGTGCTGTTACTCTGCAGTTACTTTAATTTAACGCCCTTTTAGTTTATATCATATATTTAAGCCATTTTGTTCTCAATAATGTCAAACGTAATTAATGTGGCCTCGCTATTCATTTTACGAAGCGATTGAATATAACGAGGGATTTCGAATACAATGGTGATAATGGATGAACCGTCAGAACATGTTTCACAAATTAACAGAGTTTTGTTTTGATGAAAAGAGGTAATGCTTTTGCTGAAAATATTCATACTGTTATCCAGACATTTAAATTTTGAATCAGCCACTTTGAAAAAAAAAATGCTTTAAGAAAGGTAAGATATAGATTGAATACCTGAAAGATTGCTGAGAAAACTATCTCCCTTCTTGCCGTCTAGATTCCTTCTTTCCCGTTTGTCGAAATGTCGCGGATGTAAAAGTACAAACGTGTTCAACTAGATATTATAGCAGGTGGTTTTCTTTAACTATAGACGAGTTCTGTGAGATCCAGCGGGATTCCATTTATATAAGTTAATGTTCACTACAGGATCCTCCAACAGCTATTTTCAAAGCCAATAAACATAGGATACATCTCATAATATAACTACAACTTTCACACAAACAATTAACATCCTTTCTCGTCTGAATCATTAAGCTCTACATTTAAGTCCCTGTGAAAAAAGCAATAATTGGGATGTCCGCATTGACAACATGGCATGTTTGTAGTCTTTTAAAAGTGGCTCTATCCAAATCAGTTTACAATGGCACCTTTAGAACAGATTTTTTTTTTTTTTTTTCACTTTTAAATACGATAACATTCTATAGAAGACCTTTTTAGCAAGGTTGCATAAACTTTTAGCATATCCTGATAGCATGGAAATTGGCAGCTTACAGCTTGTTTGCAGCTGCCTTCGCAAATTTTAATAAAAGAGTGTCTATAAACATCTATATATTGAGTACATCTAAACCAATCGTCCTCAAAGTGTTTGACATTCGTTGTCGAGGAAGCTTGTAGGGCAAGTGCACCGTTGTCGTAAAGGACACAAGAAAACTAGTTTTGCAATAAACGTTGTGCTACTTTAACAAACCAAATAAGGTGTATGAAGGGTAGCTTAAGAGTGTTGTCATCCGCATAAGAATAGGCGACTGAAATGTCTAAAGGTTGTTTATTTCTTTGCAACTTTCGTGGGTTACTAATTTCCTGCCGTAATGCGTGTTTTAAGGGGTTTCGATATAGTTTTTCGAAGGCCATACCGATATTTTTCAAACACTTCAAAAGTGATTTTATCCTTGTCCGAATCTATATAAATATGTTTTACCAGTGATTGATTATGACTCGAAGTTTGTCAAAATGTAGGTTTAAGTAAATCGATATCACTATGACAACAATAAACAAAAAATTCTAAATCGATGATAGCCGAATTTTGCGCGATCTAGATCTGCTGCTGAAAATACGAAGTCGAGCGTAGTTTATGCGGCGAGTTTCTGCACGTATGTAAGATTTGAGACAATGATCTGACCCATAAGCTTACAGAACTTTAAAAAAGCCTTACACATTTTCTAAACGCAAATAGAAAAAAAAACCTTCCGAAGAATATTTAGCCATAATTTTGGCTGTAAAAAGAAAGCTTTGAGGTATTTTCTTGCCTCGAGTTAATCTTGAAAAATAGCAAACACCGGGAAGCTTAAACCTGCAACAACAACATCAGTTTATTTGTACCCTTCATTGATTTACATAATACAACAAAAAATACTATAATAGAGAGTACAGGCTGTCTATAATAACTAATAAGGGCTAATAAATAATAATAAGTTACATTACATTAAGGGTCAGGTACCATCTTGCCTAGCCGCTGACCCAATGATCCCACCCCTCCCCACGTTTCAAAACGCTTCGCCACTCTGAGAAATTATCAAAGCGTGGTCCATATCTAGATACTACTGTTACCATTGGAATGGGCCAAACGAGTCACAAAATACATACTTTATTTCTTATTCCGTAAAAATTATCAACACCCATTATGTCGCTTTGCAGTTACATCTTAAAGCAAAGCTCTACTTCACCTCTACTTCAGTTGCATAATGCATTTGCATGTTTTTACTCAACATTTTGTTATGTTGGCTGCCTTTGTTTGACTTTGTTCACTAAACACGTTTTAAAATGAGAGATGCATTATCTAGCTTTATTTCTTTTAAAATAAATACTCCGGGGACGTTTTTGAAGCCCTCACAGCACCTGTTTTATCACTGGTTAAAAATTCTGGTGTATCGCAAGTGGTAATTTAACCAGTGATAAAACACTGCTGTTCGTGTTTTAAACATCACTAAAATACCAATTCGGTCGTTGTCCTCCGCTCCTTCAATGGAGCCTTGCCTCAATCTTCCTTGTCCAAGCAAAGTGGGTCACTTTTGCTTCTATTTGGGTGCAAGTTAGCCATTTTCATCAGTTCTCTCGTTTTTATCGCAACAAGTCAAGTCCCTGTTTTCGCAAAAGCACTAGATTCGACTCTGATGCCTTTTGAGCCATCTAAATCCCTTCTCACGTGCTTTTTATTCTCTATTCTAACTCCTTTTGCTATATAACTGTTTTTCTTGATTACAATCGTTCAATCAAGTAAGTTTTTTGTTGGATACCTTAAATTGAGCTTCCTTTTATTCTCTTAAACCTTGTTTGAGAAACGTGACATATTTTTGTTTGAAAAACGTTTCTTACGAGCTTCACCCCCCTTTAAAGAGATATTTTTGCAAAAGATCAGAAATAAAAATAATTATTATTATATTTAATATTTATATTGTGCATTTTCTATAAAAATAATCAAGTGCGCATTACAAATATTGCAATAAATACAAAAATGAGAACCTATTTACAGTCACTTTGGAATCAAGGACGAAACCTATATACAGGGTGTCCCAAAAGTTCGTTCCTCTACTTCATAAGTCTGTATTTCAGTACGATTGGGCTTGGTAAGCAAATCATTTCAACAAAAGTTATGTCTTTCAATATAGTTCACTATTTTCATAGTTGTTGTGCCATCTTTTGACTCGGATATTCGATTTGTTTACTTCCACGCCAAAGGTGCGCGTGCGCTAGTATATGTTCCACTCACATATTTTTTGAATTTCATAGCCCGAATTGCTCGAACTCCTTCCAAAAACGTTCAGCTGTATGAGAGCATAAGCCTATATACTTCGATTTACTGGCTTATCTGTTGTAGAAATTGCTAAAAACTGGAAAAATGCGAATGTTGGGTGGTAGAAGGATCATGGAAAAATGAAGGTTTTGAAGGCAAGAAACTAAGGGGAAGACCAAAAACCCTGCATAAAGTAGCTTAAGAATATAGGTCTAGGTAAACTATTTCTAGAAAAATAACTTTTACTTCGATTGGATTTTTATTTTACGCGTACGGCGACCGAGTCGGTTCGGAGGCTCTAAGACCAGTTTTCACGGGCTCAAGACCATATATTACTTAAAAATCGTTTAAAAATTAAAGAAGTAACAAACTCTGCCTCTGAAATCCTTAATAGAAAGAGCACAACTTAACCAATAGTTTCAATTTGAAATTTTCCTATTCGACGGCAAATCTAATATTTTTAATTATTTTACTTATTTTACCGATTTTTGACAAGCAAAAAACTGGCAAATTTCAGGCACAAAAATCACTACTTGGTATACGGCTTTGAGCCATAACTTTTCTGTTAATAAAAAGAGCAAGGTGTCTTCCTCGAATAAATGCAATAATATTTTTGGGCAATCCTGCAGAGAAAATTTTTGAACGCCAAACAAAAGCGACCCTAGAGGTCAAAACACACCATTTTGTCACGACATTCAAAGGCGGTAAAATCAATAAAAATGCTCTGTGCAGCTGATAATGACCAGATTCCTTCAAAGCTATTTGCTATTGAGCAATATTGATTACACTGGATGTTTTTGCATTTGCTTTGCCTAATTATTTCACTTACAATGCGCCGGTTAGCAGTCAAAAGCCTAATTTTAACCGTTTGTTTGACAGCATGGATCACATGTTTCGAAGTTAAACTTACCGATTGGATTCATGGACATAAAAGAACAACGCAGTGGCTATTCGTACGGGACCCGTACACCGACTTGTATTTGCTATTTAGCTCCCGTACGCTCAGCTGGCATTTGCTATTCATACGGGACTCTTTTTACAGACTTGCTTCGTTCCGTTTTCAGCAGTTATGTATTCTATCGTCTTAATTTAGTTCTGCTTTTTGTTTCCTTCGTGGCACATGTAATAGTTTAAAGCATGTTTCAGTTCTTCCGGTAAGTCTTCGTCGTGTTCAACATAGCAATGGAATTCTGCTCGGTTCACGAGCACGTCTAGATCGCGCCTTGTAGCACGTTTTTTAAGATGAGATAAAGTTAGCTTTGATAAGCTGCTCTTATTCTCGATAAGTTTCACGATCGAAGATTCACTCTCAAGTGATCGCTCGTAAATTTGTCTCTCCATATATTCACTCTTAAATTTTCGCTTATAAACTAGTGCATCGTAAAGGTTGGGGAACAAAAAGCTGTAATCTTTCTCTTGACTGTCCTCCATGCCTCCTGCTTTTCAAAATGGCGGATAAGATTTCAATGAGGCAGCGAGTAACGAGCCAGCGATATATCTCAGTCAGCGAAGTATCCCTAACAATGTAACGTTGAAAAAACGACAGAAACGTCTGTATCTTGTGACCGGTGTCAGCCTTCGGCTGGGCCCCGGTATAAAAGGTCTCATAAAGGGCGAAGCACTTAGACTTCTGAGAACTAAGTCAGTAAATTCTTCTGTTTAGGGTTACGGTTGGTGCCATATGGATAAAAACCAAACTTTGTGGAGCAGCGAGTACTCTGTGATAGAGTAGTTAGGCCCGGTTCCCAATCATACTACATCGCTTTTTTCTTTCCTTTTAGAATTTGCCACTGAACTTTTTTTTCCTTAAAAATTGAACAGTGCTTGAAGAGACACTTACACTTTCATGGAAATTTAATGACCAGAAATTTCAAGAGACTTAAAATTTCATATAAATTTCAAGAAGAAACTTGATCTCGTATGAATAGCATAGCGCATATGGTCAGCAAGGCAAGGAGCATGAAATTTACGTGCACGAAATTGTGCTGTACTTGGGTGTGTCTGCTGTCTTTCCTTGAAGTATTTGGCCCTTGAAGGGAGTTTCCCGCTGCCATCTTTTTCTTCATCAGGCGGTGCAAAAGGATGTAGAGAATAACGGTGCTGACACCTAAAACATAGGTATGAACAATCACATCAAACATGAAAAAGTATTGTGCAGACAAGCCCCAGGAGAGGCACCGGAAAGCTGAAGAGTAGACGTAAATGGTAGCAACGCCGATCAAGACTTTCTTCTTGGTCACCAATCGAGCATATTTTAATGGAGATGAAACCACGATATACTGCGTCAAGGTAAAGGAGAACACGATGATAAAGGAAACTGACATGGTAGTTGATGCGAATTGTTTTCCAATAGCCATAAAGGGTGGACATTTCTTCGCCGAAGGACTCTGGAAGTACAGAAGCATAAAACAGACAGCGTATATCGGTTCCTGAACCAGGGCGGTTAGCATGTCAGCTATTGTTAAACCAATGAGAAAATATGTAGTGGGATTACGAAACATCTTCAGTGGGTCTACGAAGAAAGCTAAGAGAAGGCAACTGTTGGCCACCACGGTGATAAAAAAAGCAATGACAATGAAGATGGGTGAACCAAACGCTACCGGAAAGAAAGTGGCGTAAAGGTTTGCCTGAAGTGCTACTGGCTGTAAGGAATCCAGACACTGCGAGTTACTTCTTGTTGAGCTATCATTCGCGTACAGCAAGGAGTTGTTGCCGGCAGACCAGGAGTTCTTACAGGTGAAGTTCATCTGTAGAAACAAAAACTTTTGCCGGAGGACCACAATTAAGAATAAAAAGCTCTTCATTGCAAACACAGGATGATTAATAGGCGGATACGAAGGTTTCTCTGAAGTGCCTCGGTCGCCCTTCGGGCTACGTGCCGTGCGCAGCGAGGATATGGCTTGCGGTTATTGATTTTCAAAATGGCGAACAACAAAGTCGATCTGAGTCAGATAAGAAGTGAAGAAATCGTTTACCGTAGATTCATAAAGGTCCCATTGGGCTAAGTGATTGTGCTAACCGGCAGGTATAAACGTTCTCGCAAGGCGAGACTTTAAATAAATAATTCTTTTTTTCACACGAAACTCCTCTGGACCCTGTGTTTATATAATAAAGTCTGAAACTTTCATACTTTCATCATCGGACTGATTCAATGCAGCACCTTGAAATTTCAAGATGAACCTAGGCTACGAACCGGCTAAAAATTCACTGTTTTTACGTTGTTGATTTTTCCAAATTAATGGGCACCTTACATGCCTCTATAATACGCCATGATAAGCACATTTTAGTGAGAATATTGTCAATGTTTTACATTCAAGAGATGCAATAAAATTCATGGAGTTATGGAGGTTTGTATGGTTCGCGTTCAATTTGGAAAAATTAGCATAACGTCAAAACAGGAAAAGTAAAACAACAAAAAAATATCAGCGAGCAAAACGAGCCGAGCAGTGGATTGGGGAGGGGGAAAGGCAGCGTAGGGTTAACTCTAACTCCTAACCCTAACCCTAACCTCCGCCACTCTTTCCCCTAACAAACTAACGCTTTTTTTCGCCTTTTCCTCTCTGCGCAGCCGCCTCCCAGGCTAGAGCATCATTCATCAGACTTTCTGAAGCCGTAGATGCCCACCCGAGTAACGAATCTCAACCCACCGGTCGAGAGGCGTAAGCCGCCGGTTGAAAGAACAGGAAGGAAGAAAAATTCCAACAAGGCTACTGCAGAATCTTCTAGCAAGCTAGAAACGTTTGCATATACTTCCGTCTCCCCTTAGCTGAATTCTTTAGCTCATGTTTGTACCTCGGCTTATGCATCGGAATCTCCAAATCAACAGTCCAAAATGCTGTTTTGGTCATTTCTGGTAATTAAATTGATCTTTGTGATAAGGCAAAGGATGGGTGCCGTCGACCTAGCTCACCACTACGTGGTAAAACAGTTTAAAGATGCAAATCTTAGTGATCAAAAGATTTTGCCAATCCGTTACTCAGTCGGTCTCCGGGGAAATTGATCGCACACACCGTGCTTGTCTGGTCTTTAACAGACAAGACGGATTAGGAGAGTGTTTGTTTGTTGCATGAGATAAGATCTCCCAAAATTGCTCAATTTGGTACCACAACGAAAAGCCTTAGCTTTTGCAAAAAAAAAAAAGGGTTTGTATTGGTCGTTTCATACAGTCCTTTGTTTGCATTTCTAAAGAGAGTCCAGGAGGCGTTTGATGGTGATGTCTCATCCATTCGACCATAGTAGACCCTGCTGGACTTCAAGGAGAGTAATAGGTGAGCCATATCGATCTAATGAGGTGCATTACATCAGAACCTGGCTGCTTTTTTCGACAGTTTGATTGATGCTACTTATAGCTTGTCAATAATGATCCGTTCACTGTCACTAGTTCTGGGTAATGGTTAAGGTGAGTGAACAACACTGTTTCCATTCAGACGCTGAATTTTCGCAATATTTCTAACTTTATTTAGGATAAGAGGGTAAGCTTCACCAGCAATGCAACCTGGTGATCTGTTAATTTCTTTCAAATCAGGATCGAGTCACTTCCTGGATCAAGGACGCAGCATACAAGTTAAACAGGATTCCGTGGCTGTAAACTTGAACCAGTAGTCACAAACTTCGTTGATCATATGTTTCCCTGTACAACGGGTCATTTACTAGGATTCAAATGTTCATTTGGAGAAGCAGATGAGCGCATGCTGCACTGTGGTTAGGTGGAACTATCAGGATTTGAGTCTGCTTGAAAGCGTGAAAGCTAGCAGTGGTCACCTACGCTTTCTTTGAGAAAATGTTCTTCACTCGAATCATCTTTTGCCTGATGGTTTGTTTTCATGAATGAATTAAGAAACAAAATTTCTTTTCCCATGTAATTTTTGGCCTTTCTTGTATTGCTTGGGACTAAAGCACAGGACAAAACGCAACACGATAATGATTTCTTTTTTGCTTCCATATCTAAATGGAAGCAAAAAAGTTCTTCTAGTTCTTTCAGTTTGTTGTAATGCTGGACTTGGAATCCCTATGCATTCTGAAACCGTTGCTGTGTCTTTGAACTTAGCTAAGGATCCCTGTTGACATTGCCAGGGTGAAACTCAGGACTTATCTTTGCGTCGGGGGAGGCTTTGCTGTCCGTTAAAACACCAGTCGAGAAGGGAGCTCAACTCCGTTGGCGAAGAGGTACAGCTTGACTTTTTGACGTCTGGTAGACCGTAGCTTCTTGTTACTTCCCTCCCATATGACCCGCATCAATTCCTCAAAGCGATTACGAAATGTGTCCATCTATTCAATCATCATCATCATCATCATCATCATCATCATTAGAGTTTGTATTTACTCTTGACAGGGGAACCCCTCCCTGGATTGATCGCACAGGTGTCTGTGCTTGGCTGTAAGGGTCCGATCTGTCTAGTGAGATCGTCTCTCCATCTTTTTTTTTCTTTGGACACCCTATTTTCCGGTTATAATCTCTTGGGGTCCATCTATTCAATACCATCTAAATATCCATAGGAATATTGAGGAGTTTTTTTATTATTTATTTATAAATATATACTGTTCATCATTCCCAAGTAAAAATGTACTGTCCAATATGTTATGGTAGGCTGTAGCAACACTGTAAGGGTTTCCAGATTGGCGCTTCAGTGTTCTCAGGGCGGTTGCTGGGTAACTATTGCTTTAACACCTAGGCTTTCGACTGATTTAGTTCTTAGCTTCATCATCAATGTTTTGAAATAAGTAGGCCCTGCGATGTGAGTCAGTGAGTCATGTTTCCTTATTTCGTATTTGGTCTCAAAATCTCGCAATCACCTTTGGCCGTTAAATGAGCGAACCTGTACACTAGAAGATATCAAGGCCTATGGTAATCGCTACAGTTCTTGAGCTCGAAGAATAGGTTAGCACACTTGGATCCGTTTGTAAGGTATTAAAAACACCTTATTGCAAGAAATTTTCGCGACACGTTAATGTCGCGAATTTCGCGATACAAAACAAAAATCGCGAAATTAAAGTGTCGCGACCATAAGATGACGCGAAAATATTGTGACTCACATTATGTCACAAATCAAGAAAGAACGAGTTTATTACCACTGAAACGTAACGGAAGGGTGTCGCCCTTTGAACCTTATCAAGACATTTACGCGAATGACTCTTGAGACTTTGTATTTACAATTCTAAAGTGCATTGTTACTAAGCAGCATCATTTTTTTCCGTTCAGAGTCTTTAAGAGCGAATTTCCTTTGCAAATGGATGTTATGGTCAATTGACTCAACGCCAATAATTCACCTACAAGCATGAAATGCTTGTGGACATTGTGAGAACTGCTTGTTGTTACTGTTGACATTTAGTCCCGCTTTGACGTTATTGTTCCTTTGATAAAGGCGTTTTAGTTAATTCAAGGACATGTTAAATAACATTACCAATAAAATGTAATTTTTGATACTCAAAAACATGAAATTACAGTGATCCAAAATATAAAATGTTCGGGAAAACGCGGAATTTAAGTGTTGTGAAATATATGCATACATCAAAATCGCTAAATAAACATGTCGCGAAAATTTCATGAAATAAGGTAAAGGAACTGTAAGATGGTTTCTTTACCTATTTTAATTCTATGAACAAACAAATCTTCACTACTGATTCTTCAACTTGTGCCGAATGATCATCCTCGGTTTAGGGCATGTTTACATGGAGGTAGGGGACCCCAGGTAGGCGAGGTAACCCGCTTAGGTGGGGTAACCCGCCTGTCGATACAATCTCTCATTTTAATGTGATCACGTTTACATGTTAGGTGCATGGGGTAACTTGCCACATGTTACCTCACCTACCTGGGCTCCCCCACCTTCATGTAAACAGGCTCTTAGTCGTTACCTTAATGCCACTCAAGAAAGCGGGAGTAGAGCTCAGTGCACTTGGATCTGTTTAAAAGGTATTGAAACTTAACTGAAAGATAGTTTCTTTTAATTATCTATTTTAATGCTATGAATAAATAAATCTTGACTCCTGATTCTTCAACTTGTGCCGAATGGTGTTTAGTCGTTACCCTAATGCCACTTAAGGGGGTGTTTACATGAAAAAACTCGCACCGGCGCGAGTTTCATACCGACATGACTTTTTGATTTCGTATCGCGTTTACATGATGACTGGGTTATTTCACATATGATCTCGTTATTTGAAGGTACACTTCATGTTGATAAAATGCACGTATGATTCAAAATCGCGAACATTAGACCGATTTCACACCGAAACGGGTGGTCGTTTCGTGTTTACATGATACCGTTGCGAGATTTCGTACTGGAGTGAAATTCTCGCCCCGGTGCGACAACCGGAGTGAACTCACGCCGGGGCGACTCGCGCCGGCATGACTTTTTGTGGTGGTATCATGTAAACAAATGTAGAGCCATGAGAGGGAACCGGAGTGAACTCGTCGCGGCGCGAAAGTCGCCCCGGTGTCATGTAAACACCCCCTAAGAAAGTACTAGGCGCCTATCAGGTACCCAGAACCCACTCCCACATGGAAATGGCTGATAGTAGTTAAGGGAAGGCGGACATTTTGCCTCACGAGAAGCCCATCTTAGGTTACAACTCCTAGTACTGAAGGTCAATGTTAAAGGAGTGCTTGTAATGTTTGCTAGGGAATTGAAACCATGATGAGTTTCTTCACATGAACAAGGAATAGAGGTGCCACCATCAGGTGACCAATGTCCAGGCTGGGTAAAGGTCACACAACTGTAAATAAAACACGTATTCCCACTGTTGCTTAATTGAACTAACAGGAGTGGTTGTGCCTTGGATGAATCAAAGGCTCCTGTGAGCCAGCTCATGAATGAATTGGATTAGTGTGGGTATAAAGAATACCTTGTAGGGGAGGTTCGGGAAGAAGCGTTTAATCAACTTTTAATGCGTAAATTAATTGTCTAACAGAATGGAGTGAGTGAGTGAGTGAGTGATCGAGTGAATTCGCGGTCTATTTCTACAGCTCATTGCATGACTACGTCATTCATGAGCTAAAAAGGTTTTGTTGACGTAGGTTTTCTGACTCTGAGTGAACACTTGTCCTATGTTCTGGGAATTAAATAACTATATTTACTTTCAAACTCAGTAGTAGCAATTTTTTACAGTTATAAATAGAAACGAGGCTAGAGTGGACCTTGTTTGATACAACCTTCCTTCTTTCTTTTGCCATGCATGTCGTTCTTATGCTAGCTAGTATTTTTCAAACATCATTTCCACAAGAAAACAAAGGGGGTTTGTCTCAAAACAAGGTCAACCTCAGCCTCGCATTCACTCGAAGGCTAGGGTACAAAGCCCACAACTGTAAAATGACACGTTGCGTTAGGACTTGGAGGTAAGTAATACAAAGCCGCGAAGATGGCGAAGTTTTGATGACCTTCAAAAACGCATTAACATATAGAAGGCATATTGTCCAATTAACTTCTCGAATTTAATCACGTTTAAGAGCAGTTGTCTGTAAGATTCGAACTATATTGAAAAGTCGCTGCCACACTATCTCACCGAATTGGCTAAAAATTGGCATGTAGACTTGATTTGGGGTCTTTAATAAGGAATAGGTAACTTTAGGTTCTAATTCCTCCTATTTCGGAAATTACCGACCCGGCCGGTTTTGGGGTGCTTCGGACCGGCGCCATATTGGTTAATAGAAGATGTTTTTGAGCCTTCGACTACAACCCTGTCTTCAAAGCTTATCTTCCTTTGCCGATACACATTGAAAGAACTACCCCTCTTTATTGTATTTTTAGAAACTACTTCGAAATTGACAACATTTTCGCAACGATCGATTAAACTTTTGGTGGGTATACTTTTTGAATTTTTTACACTCCTAAAATTAACAGAAATTCAAAGGCGTATATCTCTCTTGCCACATCGCTTTGAAGGTTGCCACTCAACCTGAAAACTCATCGTTTGTAGTTAAATCTAGTTCGTTAATAAAAAAAATTGGGCAAATTTAATGGAGCAGAAACAAAAGTAATGAATGGAAGAGTGTTCTAGCGACTTTGTCAATGAGCTTTACACCGATTACTCGCCAGGTGTTGCCAAAATTACAATCGATCATGGAAATTCTGTCACTAAATCTGAGTGGTCTATACAACAAAATTAGCCTCTGTAATATAAGCGATAGCTCTGCTGCGAAAAACAGTATAAAAAGGCAGATTGTATGAGGAAAAGGAAAATGAATTTGCTATATTTATGCTACGACGCATAAGTAAAATGCAGGCATCACAGTCAAACTGGAATTTTCCTGATTTTCCTCCAGTTCCTTTATCGAAAACAGAGCTTTTAAAATTAACCATAATAATGAAAATTGAAATGTATTACCTTACTCGACGACAAAGATGCCAATTTCCACCTTGATCGAAAAAAAGTAATATTTTCCCACGCATATCGCGGGTCGATCGTCACGTTCCTTGCATGGCGTTACAACTCACGTGAAACCGCCTGGTTTCAAACAACTGAACTGAAGAATCCGTGAAAATCGTAGCCAGGCAATAAATAATGGCATTGATATAAGTTATCATTATTAGTGAGCGAGGATGCGATGATAGTTCCAACTACATGTATTTACAGCGTTTGAAGATTCAGTCAAAACTCATGAGACATGAGCCCTTGAAATAAACATCATTACTTCCGGTTTTGCTAATTGGGCGTAGCAAAGTAAGGCCCGTTTCAAACGTCGTGCTACTGCCGTGCCGAACTAAATTGATCGAATTAAATTCGACTTTAGCACGGCAGTAGCGCGACGTTTGAAACCAAGTCGTGCTAATGCCGTGTAGCACGGCAAGCTTTGCCGTGCTACACGGCAGTAGCTCGACTTGGTTTCAAACGTCGCGCTACTGCCGTGCCGAACTCAATTCATAAATTATAAATACATTAAAATCATTTAAAAGTTTGCTAAACCGTTTCTTTAATTTTTGTGTTTTGTTTTCGGCAACAGCCGTTCTATTCGACTGAATTAAATTCGACGTCTGAAACCAAGTCGTGCTAGTGTCGTGCTACAGTCGAGCTACAGTCGAGCCAGCTTAGCACGGCAGTAGCACGACGTTTGAAACAGGCCTAATAAATAGACTCATTCTGTCTTGTACACCATTAACAACAGTTTCAGTTATTTTGTTTCAATCACGCAACTCGTTTTGAGGAGATTCTTGGTCTTTCCATAAAGTGTTTTGTGATAAACAGGAAAATTGGTTTGGAAGAGGTTGAGAAGAATGAGGGATGATCACAGGAGATAAGAAAAGTCCCCAGTCACCCCACCGAGGGGCTTCAAAACTGTGCGCAAATGCCCCACCCTATGGACAATTCCAGACTTTAGTTCTCTTGAAAAAGCTTAAAATCGCTAGTCCATGTATGGATAACTCAAAAGAGTCCTAATTCTAAATAAAGGAAACAGCAAAGAAAATTCAGTTAGCGACCAGAGTGTTTATCCGATATCGCGAATAATAAGGGTGTTCTTTCACGGAGTGACTGAAGCTGTCTGCAGTTTAATGTAAAATAATTCACCATGCTCACGGACCTTTCGACAATATATGTACCGATTGATAATATCAGTGGTAAAAAACGAACGCTTTTTACTGTAGGACGATGACGTCATCATACAAAAGGCATCCTCATTTTCTAACGGTCAAAACCTAAACTCAAAGCGCCTCTGAAGATAAGTAGTGGTAATGTGTTTGTTAGTAAGACGTCCACCAAGCTGTGCCCATCGTACATAACCTATTGCATTTTCCATGTTAAAGGTGCGGCGCTTATTTCAACTACGGGTAAAAACACAGGCCTGTTTCAAACGTCGTGCTACTGCCATGCCGAACTCAATTGATCGAATTAAATTCGACTTTAGCACGGTACTAGCGCGACGTTTGAAACCAAGTCGTGCTATTGCCGTGCCGAACTCAATTCATAAATTACAAATGCATTAGAATACATTTAAAAGTTTGCTGAGCCGTTTCTTTATTATTGTATTTTGTTCTGGGCAACAGCCGTTCTATTCGACTGAATTAAATTCGACGTCTGAAACCAAGTCGTGCTAGTGTCGTGCTGCAGTCGAGCTACAGTCGAGCCAGCTTAGCACGGCAGTAGCACGACGTTTGAAACAGGCCTTAAAATATGCACACCTCGAACTGCTATATGAACCTGGTTTCGAAAGTTCCCGTACATTAAAACTTTAGAACTCACTAGTAGGTCGTGGTCTTGTTTGTCAAGCGATATGGTTTTGGTATCTTTTTATATCAAGCGCCGTAACAAAGGTAGGACGTTTATTTGTAAATGAAATTAGCGCTGCGGCGCCTATTCCGTAGCGGCGTTTATTCGAGAAGCGGTGCTTAATCGATCATTTACGGTAACTGCTTGGAAAAAAAAAAAGAAAAAATGAAAGATATATTCTGTCACTTGGGAAGATAACCTTGATTTCATAGGTTCGTTGGTGTCAAACAGGTAACGTATTGCTTTCGTCATTTGAAAAAATTGGAAATTTTTGCTCTATTTTCCCTTGGCTTGGTGCCTTAGTGGTATATGCTTCTTTGGTCTTTATGTGAGCTCGGCTGAATTCATTATAGCTTTTCTTTCAAATATATAGAAAAAACGTTGCTCAGTTTCTATTTTTAGAGCACTGTCCAGTCAATTAAGTTTTTTTTAGTCAGGGAGAAGATCGTTTTTTGTTAACCTTTATAGATTTTTTTACGCATGTACGGGCCAGAGGAAATGTTACCTGAAAAGAAGCTACGATCCTAACTTTCTACCTTCGAGTCTTTTCCCTAGCCATAAGTTTTTACCTCAAGGAATTTTTCTTTGTTTTACATAATGATTGATCTTGCATGCTTATCCTGCGATCTAACAGCTCCTCACTGAACAAAAACGGTTTTAATTGTGTCTATTCAGGGAACTAGCTAATATTTTTCCAGCGGTACGCACGTTGTTCCCAATTCCCCATAGTCCCTGTCTTAAGCGCTTTCATGTGCATTGGTTAAATTTTCTATTCATAAGCCTACTATGCTTGTAATCGCGCACGCATTCTGGCGTCATTTATCCTTAAAAATTAGTTTGTTGAAGAAAGGCTGAAGTAAAGGTATCATGAGGCGTTTGTGTTTTTATGAACTATATGACGCGGTCCTCTTTTTACGGCTTATGTCCGTTGGTGAAATTGCTACTTGGGTTTTCTTGGATTGAAAAGGGCGGGCTCTTTCTAAACGCTGCCGTTGTTTATGGGACCTTAGTATTCGGAACAGAATCAGTCAATGGCAAACAACGAAAATACTTTTATGTGGTAAGTTACAGTGATGAACTTTGCCTTGAGATGGTCATTTTTTGTTTGTACCTTCAGTGTTGATCCGAAAATTTCTTGTTATGGATGGGGTAGGGGGGGGGGGGTGGGGGAGCAGAGATCAGAACATGCACCACGTGTTGTTTACGAGACATTAAAGATATGGAAACTGTTATACAATGATTAGAAGGGCAATATTTGGAAAGGTGCATGGTCATGGAGTTTAGGAGATTTGACTAAGCAGCCAATTTCCCGCCAAACATACTGGCGTGAAGTGGCGCCAAAATTGTGTTTGCTCGCCCCGGGCTGGCTCTACTTTTGGGATACGGTCATAGAGTTTAATATAAACAATGAGCTCATCATCTATATAGCCTGCTCGCCCCAAGGTGATTGCATTTTGCTTTTCAGAGACCCATCAGTTACTTTTTGACCCTCTCCGGAATCAGAATTTATGTCCGTGTGGTGTAATACTGGTGGTGAGGTCGAGCCGAGTCGAGCGGAGTCGTGAAAAACACCGACACTTTAGCCTTTACGTTCAAAACATTTCTGGCTATCGGGAAAAAAAAGAAGGAGCTTAATATACCAAAATAAAATTTCATTTCAAATTTCACTTTTTGACGGTTCGAAAATTATTGTGAATCAGACTGAGTGAAAGTTCACTCAAATAGGGGGGCGAGGGGTGGGGGAAGGAATTCTTAACAGTTCTAGTTTGCTAGAAAATTAAAAGGTACGAGAAAAAACTGAGCGAAATGCAGAATACACGCAAGAAGGAGAAAGAGAATAAAAAGCACTTTCTGTTCAAAGCCGGGTGAAACGTTTAATAGCGTCAAGAAGACTGAATTGGATTAAGGTTGTTCATTTCACTTCCGTTCCAGCGTGCAGTTGCGCTTGACCTCCTAAAAATAGCTTCGTTTCCCACTGATCATTCCATGTCATATTTTTCCGACTTTTATTCAGTAATGACGGTACGATCACGTAATTTGACTTGATGAGTTCTTTAACTTCATTTCATGTACTAGTTTTATATCTTACGCCGGAAAGATCTGCCAAATGTGCATAGAAGCAAAGGTAGGTCACCTGTTTACGCGTGTAATATCGAATACCATATAATTCGCGTAAAGCCGCAGTGCACGGTTTGTTTTTCTAGCCTTTTGATAAAAATTGACAAAGTTTACGTTATCTTTGCCTCAGAAAATATGTAAGTTGTAGCTTTATACAGCGAAATACTACAGAGAAAATTTTAACTGTGCACACGAGCGGCTCCCGATTGGACTGGCAAATCGAAGAGCGAACTAGTACTGTGTGTAACAAAATGTATAATTTTCATTTTAGCGCATATTTCAAGCTCTTCGCAAGATCAGAAACAAAAGATCATCTTTTTACATTACAAGTGAAGGTTTTTTAAGCGATAGATAGGCTTTCAGAGGCACGATCAATTTTTAAGAATTTTCTTTTCAAATATTCACCGAATTTCGTTTGGAAGTTTTAGCGGCCAAATGGCTGAACCATTGCGCATTCATGCAATTATAGTTCTGCTACATTACATTTGCCCAATTATTTTATTCAGCAGTCTAACTTATCTATAAACAAACTATGTTTAGTTAAAATGGCCTAGTCTAAATCGATGTGGCATGGGTGATATTGACCTTCCAATTTCTACCAAATTTGTGTACCTTTTAAGTACCGAGAAAGTGCCGTGAGAAGTTATAGCCGTTCGTAGCTCAGGCTTAACCATTTTCAGATAAGAGTAGGTAAATGAAAGGAGGAAGGATAGTTCTTTGTGACTGTATGAGTCACGATTAAGTTATTTCAATGATAAGGCTAGAATTAATTATACCAAACCTCTTTCAGTTCACCAACATGGCGGCCCCTCGAGGCCTCGTCAAAACTGTCATTCCTGTATCTTTGAAACCAAAGAGAATTCGAACCTTATAATATGCATTCAGTATTTAGGACACCATTCTAAGACTACATGCCAAAAATCAGCCAAATCGATGAGGTACCGTGTCAGGCGGAAGTTCGAATTTTACAGACAATCACTCTTAAGGACCTTTATAGCGGAGCTCCACGGGAGCGCGAAGCGTTCTTGAGGGGAGCCCCATATCTAAGAAAATCTAGACATATTAAATTCTGCAAAGAGAATACTGCAAAGCTGATCGTACTACGTGAAAATTAACTCGATCTGCAAGACATCAACACGACACCGAAAGAACTCAAAACAGAGCGGGAATGTAGCCATAGACAGCTGTTTCGCCCTTTTGGGGGGGCTCGTCAGTATGGCGCAACAACCAGAGAAAGCTCTGATGAGAAATATCCGCGCACTCTGATTTTAAGCCCTGACCCTGAACTCTCAACACCAACAGAATCACGCCATACCATGTGTATACTGGGGGGCAAGAGTTCAAGTGTCAAGTTGATGTCTCGCAGAGAAAATAAAAATGTTGGCCAAAACCAACCTGAAATACATGGACAAAACCATGCAAAAGTAACAGCATATCGGATCTATAAAATATCTACGGTCCAAAAATTCATAAAGTACAAACATTAACCACAAGGGACTGCAGAATTTTCACGTAGTACGATCAGCCTTGCAGTATTCTCTTTGCAGAAATTAATGTGTCTACCTCATTATTTTTGCTGATCAGATCTTTATTGATTTTAAGTTCTCCAGCATATTCGTTTGCGGTCCCTTGCAGGCCAAAACCGAGTATCCGCTGACCAGTTTTATCTGACCGTTTCGCGGGCTCAGTTATCGACCATCAAGGTTGAGTATTTTTTTGAAGTTATCCTCTGACAAGTTACTATTTACTATTACAGACTCAAGTTCTTTTTTTTTTTTAAATGCATAGAAAATAACTTGTCTTTATGGGCCACACTATTGAAATGTTGATTTCAAACTGACCTCAGAGGCGAAAGTTCAGCCAGATATTACAGGCAGGGAAGGCAGTTGTTGCAATTTGACTGGTGAGTTCAAGCGGAACATTTATGCAGGATCTGTAAACTTGTTTACTGATAGCTGAAGCTGACAGAGTTTTGTCTCATCTTGTGATTTTTTTAACCGTCTTTTTCCACTGGATGTACAAAATGAAAAACAGCTGCTATCATTATTCTTCTGTTATACATGGCTGTTTTTTTTTATAAAGTTTTTGTTTGAGAAAAGGGCCGATTGTCAAAGTCATCGGCAATCCGATTTCGGATGGCATCGTTTTCGTTTTAAACCTTGCTTGATACTTAAGAGGGTTGAAAAGTCTCCAGTGATTCTGGCCTTTCTTGATGGCTTCGAGGAGATGCATCTCCATTGGTAAGTCTGAGTAATTATTTTATTTGATTTTTTTTATGCTTTCATGAAGTTGAGCGTAGTTTAATTATGCGGCGAGTTTATGCACGTTTGTAAGATTTCCGACAATGATCTGTACCCTTCATTGATTTACATAATACAAGAAAAAAAACTATAATAGAGAGAGTGCAGGCTGTCCATAATAACTAATAAGGGCTAATAAATAATAATAAATTACATTACATTAAGGTTCAGGTACCATCTTGCCTAGCCGCTGACCCAATGATCCCCCCCCCCCCCCCCCCAACGTTTCAAAACGCTTCGCCACTCAGAGAAAGCATCAAGCCGTGGTCCATATCCAGATACTACTGTTACCATTGGAATGGGCCAAACGAGTCACAAAAAACATGATTTATTTCCTATCAACCTATTATTCCGTAAAATTTATCAGTACCCATTATGTCGCTTTGCAGTAAGATCTTAAAGCCGTATTGCAAAGGTAAATAGACGCGTAAAATGTGTACTTCCGTTGCATAATACATTTGTATATTTCTACCCAGCATTTTGTTATGTTGGCTGCCTTTGCTTGACTTTGTTCATAAAACACGTTTAAAAATGAGAAATGAAATTTTCTATCTTTATTTCTGTTGAAAACAAGTACTCCGGTGACGTTTTTTAGGCACTCACAGCACCTGTTTTATCACTGGTTAAAAATTCTGGCGCTTCGCACTCGGTATTTTAACGAGTGTTATTATTCATTCAAAATATTTTCTCAATTCTGATTGGCTAAAAGGCACACGCATAACTCATCATAACCAGCTACTGATGCCCAAATTTGGAAGAATTTTTCGACTAATCAACCGATAACGTCAACAGTGCAGCCTTCTTGCAGGTTAATGCACCGTTAACCGAGAAGACCTGGGGACAAAGATGAGATGTTTTGGTAGTAAAAACAACAATGGTGGACGTTTCACTCGTTTCAAGAGTAAGAACTAGACGAAATAATAGCTAAAAATGTGGCAAGAACAGCAAGAAGAAACCTCGAAGGGCGCCATCTGCTATTTGGAAAATATTTGCGGAGCTGAACATCCCTAAATGTGTACTATCGCAGATGAACTTAACATCGATGGAGGTAAGCATATTTAGCTATGTTTTTAAACTAGGAATTATTTTGAATCGGGTGGGGGAGGTAGCTCTATTGTATTCCATCTAAGTTTCTTGACTCACTCCGCCTGCCATTATGACGTCACAGAGTAACGGGTAAGAGCCTCGGGTCGCTTGTGCAAATTAGCAAGGGATACGACAGTTGTTTGGATTAGCGAGGTCGAGGAAAAGCTAAGAAGCTAACAAACATAGCTATATATCGCTTACTTTATCGAATGTGTGTGAGCTTTGGTGTTGCTATAATCTGCTTGTGTAAACCGTTTTGATATTTTGTGTCCGTGATTGTATAATTTTGTTAACTTGTTTTGCGGGCCGTGTTGCGGGATCGCCATTTATTTCACGGGACTGGCAAGGTCATCGAAACTTAAATCCTTTTTTTTCCCTAAAATAGGCAAGGTCTAGTCTCCAGAATAGGAGGTTCTATTCACAGATCACACATGTTTATATTACATCTATTCTTTTGCTAATTAAACGGGCCTAACTCCATATCATTCCTTTCGAGTGTGGGCCTCTGTTGATCTTCTACTTCTCCACCAAGTTCGATCGATTATCTACATCGAGTGGGCCCGTTGAACCAGAAATAACGCGAAACAGCTCTGAAATACGCGCTTAAGCTAATTTTCCTCAAATGTAAATTTGAACATGATAAATACAGCTCCACCAGCTTCAAACAGCGTCTTTGGATGCGAAAAGTTGTTTTGATATGACAAAATTAATTTTCCAAATCATATGTGTCACTGTGGTGCAGTGGCCAAGGAGTTGGTTGCACGTGCAGATAAACCGGCCGGTTCGACTCCCGGCAACGCTGTTTTCTGGCTCGCTAACTTGAAATTATTCGTGGGTTGTTGAAGATCAAAATTTAAATGGATGGGAAGGAGGGGGAGAACTATGGTAGACGTAGAAAAATCTTAAAGAGGAACAATAAGAGCGATTTAGCGATTTAGTCAATTTCTGCATGATCTGCAGGTGAATTTAGTCTGAATTAATTTAACGCCTGTCAACTTATGAAACTTATTAATTCCGTAACTTCCAGGACAACTGCAACAGCTGAAAGTAAAATAAAAGGAAATAAAAGAAAAATTGAGAAAGCAAGACAATAACTCTGCATGTGCTTCAAGCTTTTCACCAGATTCACGGCCGCCCTGTGTAAACAGTAACACGAAATGATAAATGCTAGTTCTCCAGAGAAAGTTAACAGCAAGACGACAATCTCGTGACTACATATATAAACTCGAATGCGGACCTCTCGCTCTTCATCCTCAAAATTATTCCCTACTCAGCTGAAAGCGCATGCGAAGTCATATTTTGCCCTTGTCGTATCACCAGGTCTCCACAATTTTTTTGAATTATTTGAGCCATTGAATTATTGCAGATGTTACTTCATTTCATACTTAAGACATTGCATTTACTTGTTAATATTATTTTCACCACGAATGATATTATCACCAGTATTGCTTGTTCAAAGGCAGATTATACTGTGAATTATATAATTAAAATCAGTTGGCTTGTTTTGTGATTACTGAAGTGTCTTGTTGTTAATCAAAATTTTAAAATACAGATTCGCCGATATAAATAAGTGCTTTCTCTACCCTTTCAAAAAGCTTGATTTGATAATATGCTTTCGCTTTGATTATTGCACAAATTTAATCATGTCACAATAAATCTGATGAAGTGCCAAACTTTGTTACTTGATACATTTAACTATTTTGAAGTTGTTACTACTTACTTACAAATAAAGTTCGAAACTGCCTAGACACAAGAGAAATAAGGCCTGAATGACTGGCTTTTAAATTAGCTTTTTCATTCAGTTACCCCTGGTGTTTAAGGCTCATATTAAGAGTTCAAGAAATAAATAGAAGAAAAAATAATAATTAAGTGTACCTCAGGAATACAATACCACAGACTGATCGAACAACCTGATAAAATTAAATGAAAAAAAAAAAAGATAAAGATTTTGATGAAAATGATAACAGGCAGGGATTCGTTTTTTTTTTTTTTTTTTATTTTGCATGCAAGTGAACAAGGTACAAAGAGCCCCGTTTCAGTCTAAATGAGAAGAGACTCTGTGAACTCAACAACAGGTGTACCTAATCCTTGAAAAGAAACCAAAGATGAACTTCACTTGCAACAAATCCTGGTCGGTCCGCAATAGCTCCTTGCCGTACGGAAATGAAAGTGAATCAAACAACAATTCGCTGTGCCTGGATTCAATTCAGTCAAGACTTGCTCAGTTAAACCCTTACGCCGCTTTCTTTCCGGTAGCTTTCGGTTCGTCTATCTTTATCGTCATTGTTTCTTTTATCACCGTGGTGGCCAACAGTTGCCTTCTCTTAGCTTTCTTCGTAGACCCACTGAAGATGTTTCGTAATCCCACTACATATTTTCTCATTGGTTTAACAATAGCTGACATGCTAACCGCCCTGGTTCAGGAACCGATATACGCTGCTTGTTTTATGCTTCTGTACTTCCAGAGTCCTTCGGCGAAGAAATGTCCACCCTTTATGGCTATTGGAAAACAATTCGCATCAACTACCATGTCGGTTTCCTTTATCATCGTTTTTTCCTTTACCTTGACGCAGTATATCGTGGTTTCATCTCCATTAAAGTACGCTCGGTTAGTGACCAAGAAGAAAGTTTTGATCGGCGTTGCTACCATTTACGTGTACTCTGCAGTTTTGTGGTGCCTCCCCTTGATGGGCTTGTCTTTACTCTACGTTGAAATGTTTGATTTAATTGTCCACAATTATGTCTTGGTTATTAGTACAGTCATTCTCTACATCTTTTTACACCGCCTGATGAAGAAAAAGATGGCAGCGGGAAACTCCCTTCAAGGGCAAGCTACTTCAAGGGAAAGCAGCAAACACACCCAAGTACAGCGCAACTTTGTGCGCGTGAATTTTATGCTCCTAGCTGTGTTGACCATATGTGCTATGCCTCCTGCTATCATGTGGACAGTAGTCACTTCCAAAGGAGGGACATTTAATCCTTCGGTGAATTTGCTGATTGGGCAGCTTATGTCTGATAACCTGCTTTATCTGAAATCCCTTCTTAACCCATTTATTTACGCATGGCGCTTGATGAAGTATCGAGAGGCTTTTTACAAGAGTTTCCATCGCAAGAAAACTGGGAAATACTCGGGAAAAAGAAAAAGTACTACTGGGAGAAGAGGCAGACATGAACTAGCAGAAATCGAAGTGTCAAGTTTCACGTCAAATGCTGTGAGCGTTTCACCCAGCGAATCAGTGATTACTTTGCTGAGCTTTAAAGATCTGGAAAAATAGTCAGTGTTTTAATTCTGGCAGTGTAATGTACTATATTTTTGTGTAAATTACTATGCAAACAACAACTGCCATCATATCACTTTTTACCCTTATATTACGAGAGTGGCCAATGCAGTTGGCTACCTGCAGTAGAAGATCCTCATAATTAACCAAACCGCTAAAGGAGGTATTAAACTATCTCTAGATCACTTGTTAATACAGATATGCAGTGTTAACGGAACCAGAGTTCAAGATGGGAGAGCGATCGCAGAAACTTGACAGGTTCTGGCAATCACGCACTAATATAACGGGGACTACGAGTTCAGCAAATTTTATCAAACGCCGTATAGCTGACACATTTATCCGCTGGAATTTTTAATTGCCTGCCGCTAAGAAAAAACAATAACGCCGCAAATTTTTATTGTGTCTGTGAAGCAAAATAATTCGGAAGGCTTTATCGGCGCACCATAAATTTTTTTCCCCTTAATAAAAGTAGATAAAAAAGAGAGTTAATATAAATCTGTACGTTGAATGCGCTGATTTAAATATGATTTTTCGAGAATTCTAAGTTCGCTTATAAAAGACCACTAAATTTTAGGCAAAGTGGCCTGAGCGCAACTTCGGAAAAAAAAACCCGAACTTCAATATTTCGAAAAATATGCTATGTAAAGTCAGGATTTCAAATTCCTTTATGCAATAGAACAGTTTAGTTCACTATTTTGAAGGTAATTTTTTGCATCTGCAATTGGATTGAGTTCAAACTTTTTATGTAAATTACGGTAATTCATGACGTTTCTAAACAAATCGAACAGCGCTCGCGAAAAAGTGAAATCTTTGTTCGTTGGCATTTAGCGATAGCTATAACTAGTAATAATAATAATGATAACAATAATAATAATAATAATAATAGTTGCCAACTAGCAGACTCACGAGACGCAAGGCTGCGAGGCGGCGGCATAATAAAGCCGTACGGAAAGTTCCAAGGCAGCTGGGAATGAATCTCGAAGCAATGTAACATAAGGTACAGTGTATGTTAACTTTTACGGCGTAATGCTCAACCAAGAATGTATCGTTTTCGAGCAAATGCGTGCATGGTATAATGCATGAGTATAATGCATGAGTGCGTTGCACGACGATAAATAGTGAGTTTACGCAACAAGACGACAAAACACTTGGGTGTGACAACCGTGATAGGCCTATAACTATTGTGTTTTGTGATGATCTTCACTTAAGTTAATGTTTTCTGGTCTTTTACAAAAATACCTGTTTAAAGGTGAGTGAAGTTCAGCGGAAAAGTCTTTCAAACAAAATTATTGTCACGCTTGTTACACAAGGTTTGCCGTCTTCTTTCATCTCCCGTCCTGCTGCGTAAGCTCCCTACGACGAACACATGACATGACATGATTAACCTGCAGCCTGAATTCTCGTAAATTACGGTAATTCATGACATTTCTAAGCAAATTGAACAACGCGTGTGTATAGGTAAGACTTTTACTCGTTGTCACTTAGTGATAGCGATAACTAGTGATAATAATATGCTGTTGTATCAGTATATATTCTACAAGCAATTCAATTCATTGGACCAACCACCATAGCCTATTCGAACCGGATAGCATGAGCTAAAATATGGAACACGAAACGTTGCCTTTTTGACGAACAAGTAAAAATTGGCGCTCTAAAGTAGCCTAATTTCTTGAAGATTTGGTAAGCCAGTTCCATCAAGAGAATAAAAAGACGCTCAATTTAAAGTATCCACCACAGGACTTCAAGCAAAACAGTCAGCTAAAAGAGTTAGAACAGAAAATTGTAAGCACGTGAGGAGGAATTTGGATTGTTCAAAAGAAATATGGAGATCGAGGAGGCTGTTATCGGCGGAGGCGGATAAAACCCTCCGAGATCTCCATAATGCTTCATATGATACGAAAGCCGAATTCAATAATTGTTTTATTATTCATTCAAAACAGGGGGGGAGGTGTCTCCAAGGAAATCTGTGCCACAGTCCGCCTGCCAGTATGACGTCACGTCTCGCGTCAGTGACTTTCAAAATGGCAAGCAAAGTGTTCATCGAAGAGACGGATAAAAATTTCTATTTTATCACGGAAATACTGTTCCGATTTCTTGAATTTGGAGATTTTAAGGTTTCTATTGTCATAGAAAACTAGACTTAAGTACTTTTTTGGACTGAAATCTCCAGTGGTGCAATGAATTTTAAAGATTCCTTACTATCTTCGAGCAAATTTTACGGGCAATCGTACCGAACGGTCACACTTTTGAGGGCCAGTACAAGGCAAGATTGAAGAGTTTAGACACAGCAATAGGAGGTTCATCAAAGGATGTATTATACTTTACATTGTGCGTATTTTTCAGCTCTTCAGAGCTGGTGGAACACCATGTCATTCCTCTCAAAGTTTGCTTAGCTGTAGCGTTGAAAGAGGAAGCTAAATGACAGGTATTTGTGAGAGACTGTGAGCATTGAATCTTGTTGCATTACCGCATTTTAATACTGTATTGGGCATACACCTGTAATTATGTAATTAAATCCCGAAAACCGATAGGGGTTTCGTTTAATTTTTTTCCTTTTTTTTTTTTTTTTGTGGCAAACCCAGTGGAAATTTTAGGGTAATAATAGCGGACCTCTGGCGCGCGAAGCGCGCTGCGGAGCACCATGGGTAAGAAAATGTGGTAAACTACCATCCGAGAAAATTTGGTAATCACGTGACATACACTGACTACCCGCCCGCCCGAGAGACCGTCCGTCCGCACCACAGGCATACCAATGTTTACTCTCACACTTTCTGGCTACTTTGGGAGCCCAGGAGAAAACTGATTGCACATCAATGTTGTGATCAATTGACAGCTGTCAAAACAAGGTATCCGCTGATCAGTATCACCTGGCCGTATCGCGGGCTCCGGTGTCGACCCATCCTGGTTGAGTGTTTTTTTGAAGTTATCCGCTCACAAGTTACTAGTTTTCAGACGATCGCAGGCTCAAGTTTATTTTTTAAAATTCATATGAAATATGTTATGTTCATGTCACCATGGCCCAGTACTATTAACATTTTGATTTCAAACTCACCTCGGATGCCAAAATTCAGCCAGTTATTGAAAAATGCAAGAAGGGAAAACAGATGGTTTTCACTTTTCTCACGATAGTCACTTATTGTTCACGCTCCAAGTCCAATTGTTATGCCCTGATTGGTCAAAATTTGACAGGTGAGTTCATGCAGAAAATTCATACAACATCTTGAAACTTGTTTGCTTTGACAGCTGAAGCTGACAGAGTTTTGTGTCAACTTGTGATGTTTTTAACTGTCTTTTTCCATCAAGAGTCTTCTGTTATTCATGGCTGGTTTCTTTATTGAATTTTTGAGAAATGCGCTGCTTGTCAAAGTCGGAAATCCGATTTCGGATGGCATCGTTTTTCGTTTTTCACCTCGCTGGATGGGTAAGCGATTCAGGCCTTACTTGATAGCTTTCAGGAGCTGGATCTCGAGATATGGTAACCCTGAGTTATTATTGTATTTATATCTGTTTTCATGAAGTCAAGGGCAGTTTATGAAGCTAGTTTATGCACGTTTGTATTAAGATTTGAGACACTGATCTGACCTAGTATGAGGTTTGACGTAAGCTTACAGAACTTTGAAAAGCCTTTAGTCGATATTTCACCGCAAACATAGGCGTACGGGCCGGAGGGGGGCGAGGGGGGCTGCAGCCCCCCCAAATTTTGGGCAACTCAGATTTTTTGGGCAACAAGAGAAAATTTGGGCAAAGCCAGTTTTTAAAGACATTTCCATGCTTTTTCATTATTTTAAAGAGATAAATATTTTCTCTTTTAACTGAAGTTGGCGTAATAATCCAGTTACATTCACACGAGACAGTGGTTGCCTACCACGTGATGAGTTTCTGGTTATTAGGGAAGGGTATCATATGTTGATTGACGATATATTTATAGCTTTTTTGTGTTGGGCACTGTACTGCGCGCACTAGCTGGAATGGGCTATTTCCAAAAAACCTTCCGCATAACTTTCTAGAGTCATCTCCACTCCTAGAAATGCCGACATGACCATTCAAACCCTATGCTAGTGTCAGAGTGAAGGAAGTTTCAACAGTGTACGGCAGACAGCAATCAGCAGTGGGTCTGAAAATGAAGAAGAGGCTGACTAATTCTCAGTCCCGGTTTGAATTACGAGAAGAATATTCGCTAATTTGCTAAAGTAGACCGAAATGTTTACAAAACCTCTAACAAGAACGCCTCGATACATACTTATCAAAAATCCTTCTTCTACCAATCGGCACGATCTTTCACACGTGTTTTTAACAAGGTTAAAACTTCGTACTATGATGTGAAATTGCATGGTGAAAAGCGCCTCTTTTTCTACAGACAACTGCCAAACATAAAGATTTTCCTCTTTTTAACGTATTAATTTTCTAACGATAAAATCTTCATCCCAAAATATCTCGATAACGCTAGCTCTTACAGATTCTGCTTTAACTTCACGAACATCGAGGCGGCCGTATTGGAGAAAAAAGCTCCCGTGAGCGATTTTGTAAGAACATTCCCGGTGCCAAAAAATATTGCTGCAATTGATGGCGATTGGTAATGGCGTAATTTGTTGCTATACCAACCCCGATCGGATGTCATTGCAACCCTGATCATGACATTTTTCATCTTTATCTAATACAACTGGTGGTAATTTTTCTAAATGTTTGTTTGTGGCGACATAATTTACGCTCAAACTTGGAAGGTATTGACCCTGAAAAACTGTATCTAGCCATCTTCATATGCCAGTATGCCCCGTGTTGTTGCATCATATGGCCCTCGTTTCTTTTCGTAGACGACTGTTTCGTAAAAATTTGGGCAACTTTCGATAATTTTTTGGGCAAATGGTCTACCGCCCCTTCTTTAAAAAAATTGCCCGTACGCCTGTGACCGCAAAAACAAAGAAAAACCGTTCCGAAGAATACTTAGATATCATTTTGGCTGTAGAAAGAAAAATTTGAGCGATTTTCTTATCGCGAGTTCATCGAGGAAAACAGCAAACACCGGCAAGCCGGCGGCTTAAGTCGTAAACTTAGGACGTAAACTTAAACTTAATCATCTGTTCATGTTGTCCCTTAGCAGCATAATTAAAATATATAAAGCTGTTCTATTGAGGCCTTGAACTGCTGTTTAAAAAGTAAAAACTAAAATCCAAGCTTTCGCCGATCAACGGCAGCATCAGGGATGAGAAAATATTCCGCGCGCGCTATATACAACTATTCTCAAAATAGATGATTGCCAGTGCTATTTTTTGAGTGTACATATAAGGCTATCAACTCGATGCAAGATTTGTTTCACTCTAAAATCACTTAGCTTTTCCCTCAAAAGTCACACGAATGTGCCCTTAAGTTAACTGATTTGTGGATTACAAGTTGATTGTTTGTTTTAAATTATAAATTTATTAATGGGAGCTTCGCTTTTAGCCCTGGCTAAATCTATATATTACTGATGATTAAGAAGATGAACAAAAGGCAAGTTTAAATCTTGCCAGTGGGTTACTGATGTACCGTGTGTTGTTTGTCATGATGTCAACTAACGTTGAAACAAATTAAGCTGTTTCAGAGGATGGACATGTCTTGACAGATTATTATTATTTTTTTTTTTTTTCTGGTCGTAAGGTTAGCCAGTATGCAGATCAAGAGCTTTTGAAATCCCTTTTCCAAAATAAAACTCCAGACTTTCAACTTTTCAAATCATGTGTGTCACTGTGGTGCAGTGGTTAAGTAGTTGCTTGCAAGTGCAGATAAACCGGGTTCGACTCCCGGCGGCGCTGTTTTCTGCTTCTTTGTACCTTTTTTTTTTGTTAACACCATTTTCCTTTTGGCCTGTTTTCTTTATGCTTACTGCTGAACCTGATGGTCATGCATTTTGATCAATATATATTTTAAGCTTTTAGGAAAAATAGTGTTAAAAAAAAAAAGAGACCAAAGAGAAAAAAAAAAACGGTACAAAGAAACAAGAATTTGAGAAATCGTCTTTTGTGTACCATTGCTTTTTCGCCGCCATATTTTTTTTTCTAAGTTAAAACACGCTCAGCCACGCGAGTTACCGCTGACCGCCCGCAAAACTGTGTTCAGCCACCTTAAGTCAATATCACGTCAACTAGGCACATCCCGTCGATGATCAATAACATCAATAAGTAATCGATGGGTTATCAATAAGTAATCAGGTGATTAGTCATTCATTTTTTGCCTATGACCAATCAATAATCGATGACGAAATATTTTGTGGTCTACTGATTACTCATCGATGTCACTGATTAGTCACTGATGTCATTGATTACTCATGATCATTGACTACCTATTGATTACGAAATTTCCGCCAGCTTCTGCTAGTAATACACTTCTTTATTGAAATGATGTTTACCTGTAAATGAAGTTATAACGCAGGTAAGACTGACTCGTCTAAGAAGACTCATAAGCTATCCCCTCTTAAACATATCATAATCATCATCATCATTTATTAGCCTTTTTTTAACAACAAATTTAACAGGATACAGCAGGTTGTTAGGCGAGGAGACCTCAAGAAACCACCAGGCTTATAAAGAGAGGCCACCTCGACATCACAATACTATAAGAAATAAGAGCTGCGAAGAAGTGCGGCTAAACTAGTTTAGTAACTATTTTAATAAAAACTCTAGCACTTTGTTCTTAAAGACAGAAAAGATTGACAAGCTTGTAACAGATGCAGGAAGACAGTTCCAGATTCTAGTTCCTTGGTAAAGAATTGTGAATTTCTTGATGTTCGTACGACAGGAATGCACTCGATAATTACTAGCTGTTCTTGTGTGATATCTATGGACTTGACTGTTTGTCATAAACAGATTGCGGAAGAGTGGAGGCAGCAGATTATTGTGGTAGCGAAGCATAAATTTAGCAGTATCGAGCGTATTAATTCCAATTGAAAAAAATATTTTAGAATTTCCAATTTGGAGAATAGAGGAGCAGTATGGGCTCGATATTCTGAATTTGTAATAGCTCGCACAGCCCGCTTTTGTAGATAGTAAATTCTGTTTAAATTAGATACGTAAGTAGAAGACCACGTGGAGTTACAATAAGTAATATAAGGATAAATTAATGTGTAGTACAGCGTGAGTTTGGTCTTGCAAAATAAGTAGAAACGCGTCCTGGATAAAATACCGATTGATTTAGCGCTTTGTTTACAGACAAAGTTTATGTGATACTTCCAAGTAAGATGTTCGTCTAGGTACACCCCAAGAAATTTAGTTACATTGCTTTGAATTAGAGGTTGACCTTCAAAAGAGAGAGAAAAACTATGGTTGAGTTTCCTCTGACTCGGACTAAAGGTAACATAATTTATCTTTTTTTATATTAACTGAGAGCTTATTGCACCTTAACCAAACATCAATATTTAGTAACTCATTATAAGCACATTCTCTAAGTAGTTGGGATTAGAGTGTGAAAAAAAGATGCTCGGGTCATCAGCAAAAAGTAGAAACTCATTTAACCTGGAGGCTTTAGGAAGATCATTTATGTAAAGTATGAAGAATAAGGGGCGTAAGATGGATCCTTGAGGAACTCCACACTTAATGGTCTGCATTGAGGAACAAGTTTGATTAATTTGGACGAATTGCTGACGGCGAGAAAAGTAGCTTTTTATCCACTGCAGAGCCACATCACGGATACCATAGTTCTCCAGCTTGGTGAATAAGATTTGATGATCAAGAGTGTCAAAAGCTTTGGAGAGATCTAGGAAAACACCTACAGTAGTTTCACACTGGTCAATTGCCGAAGAGATTCTATTTATCGGATGGATAAGAGCATGGGACGTTCAATAGTTTTTACGAAATCCAAACTGCTGGCAGCGGTATAGCATATTATATTGCTCGGCGAATTCAATCATGCGATTATACGTTACTTTTTCAAAAAATCTGGAAAAATTGGACAACAAAGAAATGGGTCTGTAGTTTGTAAAATGACTAGGATCATCTGCTTTGTAAATAGGAATCACTTTAGCAATTTTTAGTTTATCATGGAAGATACCTTTTTGCAAAGACAGGTTTATGAAGTTGGCCAGAGGGGCAGAAATCAGGTGAAATGAGTGTTTAATAACACGCATTGAAATATTGTCTTAGCCGGGGGCCTTCCCCGAGGCGAACATGCTACAAATGCTTTCCAGTTCACAGGGGTCGCTAGGTTTCAGGGTGATGGGAGGATGGTTAACGTCGCCAAGAAAAGAACTAAATGAGGAATTTACGTCGCGTATTGCTCTAGCTAGATTGGGACCAATATTAGTAAAGTATTTACAGAATTTGTCAGCAATTTCCACAGGATCTGTTATCGTTTTACTCTCAGATGCAAATGATGAGGGCAAAGGTGATTTACTTTTATGCTTATTTATCACCTCATTAAGCAATTTCCAAGTTGTTCTAAGGTCATTTTTGGCACTCTCAAACTTAATATCATAGTATTTACGTTTTGCGATGCGAATTAAATGCTTCAGTTTGTTTTTGTAGGTTTTATGCTTTCGCTCATTGGATAATGAGGGAGATCTGATGAATTTTTTGTAAATCTGTTTTTCTTGTTAATAGATTTCAAAAGTCCGGGGGTGATCCAAGGAGACCTGCAGTTTTTCAGTAGCTTACCTTTAATGACCTTTAATGGGAAGCAGACATTGTAGACTCTCGAGTATTCATCTATAAAATTATTGTAAGCCATATTGGGATCTTCATCAAGAAATGAGACCCGGTTTGTCTTTGAAACGTTTTCGTTGAACTTACGCAAATTTTTGTCAGTAATCTTGCGTATGAATACTTTATTTTCTCCATTTGCAAACAAAGCGGTGCTCTCAACAAATACATTGTACATTTCATTTTGGATTGTACGTTTCCATTAATTTGGTTATGGTTACAAAACAGCTTAACGATAACAACATTTCTATAAAGATGCTGAGCCTTAGCGAATCAAGAAGCTAAATGGCGTGATATTTTCTGCGGTAGCTGCTTATTTACAAGGAAAAACTGCTTGAACTTTGCAATACTGCCGTCGTAAGCAGCTGCAGTATATGGCAGCGTTGGAACTGGCACTCTCTCTTTCATGCAGCTAGGTCTACCAGAGGAATGGTGAGCGACATTGAAAAGATCGACAAGTTCCAATTTTTTGGCCTTTGAACTGAAGGCGATTCCTTTATTCCTTTATCTGTTAATAGTTCCTTCAAAACCGCTACTGTCGTAGACTATCTCTGCTGGTCCCTGTTACATGCGTTCGTATTTTTCATGTTTTTCCCTTTCTGCCGCTTCCTCGAGTTTCGGCTTTTCCTGGCGCTGAAGTCGTTTACGGTGTCCTTCGATTTCAGCAAGTGTTTCGCTATTAGGGAGAATAATGCCATCTGCTGATGGAGTTAGTGGAATTTTCTGGAGGAACTGACGAGAGAGTCAAGAATAATACATTACTTTGAAAGAACAAGCTTCTTTGCTAGCTTTTTATCACTTCCGCGGTATAAGTTGCAAACAAATACACTAACAGCTAGTCTCACATGATCCGTTTTAGAAAGTTTCCAATCAAATAGTGGATGCACATTTTTTCCCCTTCATGGAATGGTAGTGATTTGTTCAATTTGTCCAATAATAAAGTCGGTATTTTCCATGCACATATGATTTCTTTACGCTTTAGTTTGGAGGAATTATTGTCCTCTTATGCTCTTCACTTGAACCGGAAACATTGCAATTTATCACGGGCAATAAAAAATGTTTGCTTTTTTGTCTTATAATAAGAAATCTGTTATGGCGTCCAGTAGAGGGGATATAAGCCTTCCATCTTGCCAAGCCAAAAAAATTCGGCGACATGATATATGTGGCCCTCGTGGCGCACACACGATTGGGGATTTTGCTGAAGATGTTTTAAGCCGGATGTAGAACATCTCCCTTTTATGTTTTTGTTACTGAATACATTTCCTTTGGATCGACCTCAAAAATGTGGAAATGTCATTTGCAGACACGTTATGATATTGATGAGTAATCAATGCAATCAATGACGAATCAAAGCAATCGATGAGTAATCAATGGCTGAAAATTTTGTGGCCTATCGATTACTCATCGATTACACATTGATGTCATTGATGTAATTGATTTCATTGATGGGATATACCTGGCGTCAAATGACCTGACTGGTTGATCGCCATCATGGAGTGGAGTGTAAAGTAGCAATTTACTTAAGACGGAGGTCACGTGAAACCACCTGAGATACTTGCCCCTTGCCCGCTAATCTTTTTTAGGGTGAATGTTAGACTGAGTCAATGTTATGTCGAATTGCTTTATGGGAAAGTTAAATGTTTCACTCGAAAATAGAGCAAAATTCCTACACAAAACAGTCTCATAGTGCAATTCGCCACTTTGAGGTTGCGGGGGAGACCAGGTCGAGATGGTTGTCAAGGCGCATTGTGGGGCTGTTTTGGGCGTCCCTTAAAACAGTCCCACAATGCACTTTGACAACTATCTCGACCAAAACCTCAAAGTGGCACTGAACCACCCACGATAGAATCGGGTAAATCTCCACAATTTATAATAATACGATTTAAATACTCCAATCGAAGCAAAATTCCGCTATAATCGCCGTCCTGATAGGAATCTAAACGCTCCAAAGTTTCTTGTACAACAGCAAGTGCGAACGCTGCCGCCATGTTTGTACAAAAGGCGAAAAGCATGATGGACTAAGGAGCCACTCACGACCCACTCCCGACAGATGGTCTTGATCAACGATCATTGGAGCGTGAACTAAAAGTACTAAAATTCAGAAGTCGTATTGAAAATTTTCAAGGTCGAGTTTGAAATATGACTCGCCAAGTGTAATTTGAAGAAGCGAGTTGAAAATATACTGCGAGCAAGGTCAAATAAAAGAGTTGAGTTTAGAAAATATAAGACGAGTGTAAAAACGTTTTCCAATAATAGGAAATCTGAAGGAAGAGTTTAAAAGTTTATATTCTGCTATAAAATTCAAGTAGAAATTTAAATGATGAATTTAAAATTCAAACAATGAATTTTGGCAGGGATCGTGCGCCATAGAACTGGCCGACATTGACCTTGTATTTATCTTAACCACAAAATTGCCAATACAGAAAGCAAATCCCCATATATGCCATTACAAGTCACAGCGAAAATAGAAAATCTATAATGCTGCCTTTTCCAGTCAACACTACACCGCCCTTATGCCATTTCGAGGCCTCTTTTTGTCATAAGGTAAAGCAGCTTATTATAAGCAATCATTTAATAAATGTCACAGCACTTTCACCAGGGAGCTTTTTAGCAACGACGGCGGAGAGGGTAAAGACAACGTTAAAAAAGCAGTAGGTCTAATAAGCAAAATAATAACTTTGCATGTGCAGCAACCTTTTTGGTACATTTGAATTTGAAAGTTAAGCACTTCGCTTGGAGCTAAGCATTGTAATGTTGTCGAATCCGAATGTAAATCTGAATCTAAAAAGAATACTAATTTGCACACTTTGATAAAGTATTATTTAATTAAAGTGCTGATTACAAATTTGTCATGGTAGCCACAGTTATACGAAAAAGAAAGGATAAATTGTAATAATTTTTAATCTAATTGCCCAGATCACTGTTAGCTGCAGTAAACCAAGTTATTAGTATCATAACTGGAAATAAAGCGTCAACAAAGTGCAGACTTCAGAGTAATAATCGCACCATCCATGAATGCGAAATACAAATAAACTAAAACAAAATGATCAGTAGGGATGAGAAGAAAAGTACATTCTTCAAAATTTTAAAAGGCTTGTTTGTTTTTAAAAGTTGGAAATTTGCTTGATGTGCAAAGTTATAACAGTTTCACGTGACCTGCTCATCTCAGCTATGACGCGATTACTGAACTTTGATCTGTTCTCACTCTTCTCTTTGCCGCAACGCAAGACGATCTTAAGCGCCTGACGATATTTAGGAATTCGCCATGCGTACACAAACGGGTCAAGCAAGAACTTCAGGTAAAGCAGGTTATCCACCATGAGATTAATGATAAGAAATTTTGGACTTTTAGGGTCCTCCGAGGAGTATAACTTAGCAATCCAAATTATTGCAGCTGGCTGCGAAGTTAGAAACAAGATGGCGATCAGAAGAAAATTGACTTTTATAAACTTACGCTCAACATCCGTCCGCTCGTCGTCTTTGCTTACATTGTTAGTTTTCTTCAAAGCGATAAAAAGAAGGTGTAGAGAATTACGGTATAATACATCAAGCATATGGAGTGAAATGTATTGTCAATCTTTCGCTGCGCATGTTGAGAAACCCCCACCTCCGGCAACACGCTGAACAATACGCTGTACACATATATAGCTAAGATGCAGATAATAACTGCCTTTTCGTTACATTTTGAGCGTAGTTCAGAGGGGAAATCACAAAAACATATTGTGTGAAAGTAAATGCGAGCACAATAAGAAACGAACAATTCACAGTAGTTTGGGGCATGTATAGCGGGTATCAGGGGGCCTTGTGTACATCATAATAAAACACGTGGCATACACCGGTTCCTGAACCGCAGCCGGTAGAATGTCGACCACAGCAAGACTGACAAGGAAGTAGGTTGTAGCATTCCTGAAGAGCTTCAAAGGATCGAAGAAAAACACAAGAAGCAGTAGACCATTTACGATAATGGTTATCAATGAGAAGGTGAGTATGTAGATTCCTGAGCCAAACGCGAACTTGAAGAACTGTTCATAAGGGTTTGGCATGGCAAATGGAGCCTGCGCGTTTGACTGAGCGCACGATGAGGAATTTCCAGAAAAATTTGCCGTAAAATTACAACTGATGCCTGAAACACAGGATCCATTTTAACACTTTGACATTGGCCCTCAGCTCCGACAAGTGGTAAACTATCTTTGTAGCATTCAATCAATGACGCAGATCGTCTATTCTTTTTTAGTGAACTCCAACTAGTGGTCTGTAATCAATGCTGCATTCTGATTGGTTGAGCTGCTACTAGGCTATAGCCCACTAGTAGCGAAAAGCAGCGGCTTTGAAAACCAAAACCATGGCCGCTGAATCGCGTTTTGCTAGCTGAAGTTGTTTTGTCTCGATATTTTTTATCAACTAGTTGGATTTTACTAAAGCAATTATTCCTCTCGCCCTCATGGCCTCTCAGTCAATAGCCCATGAGCCCGATTCGGGCTCGAGGAATAATTGTTAAGTACTTGATACTCATAGGGTGAATAATTAGTTTCTGTATACGTGCAGCATCTAGAAAAAGCCACACAATATTTACAGCCATTGATATTTAAAAAGCTTTCTACTCTGTAGTGGTTTGATAGCTTTACTGCTTGAAGACTAATTTTGGCTTCGTTGACATTTCAAAATAGACTTATAAGAAATTATTTTAATTCTTGAAGTTGAAATGAAAGGTTGCTAGATACAGAAAAGTAGCAAAGAACCCCACGCCGTGTAATTGAAGGATTGAAAAGCGAATCAATTCTTGAGTCCGCCACCAAATGCTTGCTTGAAAGAAATTTCCTCTATTATTCTCCAAAAACTAGAACAAGACAGTTAAAAGGTCATATAATAACTGTAAAAACCTGTGAATTAAAATATTTCTTTGCAAGAACCAATAATATGACAGTTCAATTAATCATTCTCGATTATTGCTGATTTTTATAACGGCACTGATATCATGGTGTTCAGCTGGTCTCTTCCTTGATCATAACTTGATGTTTAAAAACAAAATTTTCCATCCTAAAATGTACACTTCAATCAATTTAAATCTGTTCTACTATTATTTTAATCCATTTTATTTTTATTGATTGATTACTGTTTTTTTTTTATTTGTATTTTTTTTCTGACGTGAGCGAAAGCAATCTATTTTGGGGATGACTCATGTATTATTAAAACCTTACATCATTTCATTACAAAGCCACGTACTATTATATTTTTGTTATTCTTTTGTAGAAACACAAACGTTGTCATCTTTTGAAAAATCTGTTGTTTTTTTTTTTATTTAAAGTAAAATTTTCTTTTTCTTTGCAGTTCTTTGATTCTCTAACAGGAACAATTTTTTCCCATGTGGAAGTTATCAAAGTACAAAGTGAAAGACTCACTCCATAATTTCACTATATTTTGTTGAGAAATCATCAGATCGTTCACACAGAGCTATAATCTTGATGGAAGCCTTTCATTTTTAGCAAGCGAAGATGACTTCGAACTCTTAAAAGTCAAAGAAATATTTTTTTTCATCTCGATTTTGCACTGTCCTCAAAAAGAGAACTAGCGGCTTTCAGTCAAATGCCAATTTGTTTATATTGTTCATTTATTTTATTTTTGTTTGTTTGTTTTTTTTTTTTTACTGCAAAAGCACTGCTAACGTTCACTATTTACTCTTTGAGGTAACAAAAGCTTACAATTTTTCTTTCTTGAACAGAAAACTCAAGATGAATTCTAACATTGGTCAACTGACTTTTGTCAAAACAAAACTCAAAGCCACCTACATGTGAATAATTAAAACTGTTTATAATTTCAACTGTCAAATTTATTTAACTCTTAAACTTATCAATTCCAAGATATCATTGATTCTAAAACCTTAATTCGCTTAATTTATGCTATACTAACCTCTTTAACACTTAGGTCCAGTGATGGCTCCTTACAGCAAAGAAAATATGGATTTCTCGAAAAGTGTAGCAAGCTAGTTACTTTGCTTGTATATCCCCTGATGAAAGGTTGGCTTGTTGAACCGAATTAATTAATGGCCAAACAAATGTCCTTCTTAAGCTGTTCGACCAGCCTCGCGTTTAGTTTAAAGTTATACCATTCTTTATTGAGGCCTGAGTTCATAGAACACAAACAAACAAAAAAAACTTCACGAGCGCAATCTTTCACTATTACTTTTTGTGATTATTTTCGATTGACAACTATAAATCTTACTAACATTAAGTTAATTGGCAAAAGGTAGAAAATATATCGGGCCTAAACTGGAATCTCGCCAAGTTATCTGTTTTTAACCCGCCAAACAAAAATGTGAAAACCACAGCTGGCCCAAGCTCAAATATGACCATCGGCACTGTTGCGTAACGTTTAAAATATAAGGATTTGTATCAGGGGTACCCAGCGACACTGTCCTCCTAAATATATTGAAACCGCTTTTCAGGCTATCCAGAGTATTTCAGATTTCTAGAAATGCATTGTAAGCGGCGGTTCAATAAAATTTGTGACTGTTCGGTCGTTTCGGTGGTTTGCTTCCACATGCACTGGTAACAAGAAACACATTACTTAAGCGAGGTTAGCCGATTGGTATTTGAATCCTCTCACATTCTTAGGTTACAGAATCAATTTTTTTATACATACAGATCTTTAAATGTTTAACTGGGTTAACTGCAATAGTGCGAGCTTGGGCCACCTGCGGAGATACACATGTTTTATGAAGCGAAGAAAAGTAATCAGTTACAGAGGCATATGCTTAGCTAAAGAAATTTTGAAAGACAAAAAAACAAAAACAAAAAACAGAGATAAAATCTTTCTGAAAATTTTCAGTTCACAATGGCCAGACCCAAGGCATGTATACACATTTGAAATTTTCAATAGATGTCTCCTTGCCGGGATATAAAACTAAAAATAAACAGCAATGCTTGATCGGTGCGGGGCATTCCTTTAGCTGTTCCTTTTCAATGGTCATAGATTTCATCGTCAGAAAAAGATAACATGATGAAATAAAAAGCACCAAGTGAAAGCTACTTTTCTAGATTAGATATTAGTCAAGTATATAAATTCAGGAAAGTATCCTACCACGATACAACAAGGATATTGCTACTTTGCGCTTTTGTTTTATAAGCATATATGTTTCAGCAAATTAATCAGATAGCAACGAGACATAGGAGAGCCGATTGAGCTGTTTAGTGGCCGGGGGATGTTTTAAGAGTACATAGTCCTTGGAGCGGCCGTTTACAGTGGATGGGAGATCAAAAGGGTTTTTATTAAATTTAAATAAGAGGAAGGGTTGATTTTTTTGCCTGATCAAATTTCTACTCATTTCAAGTGCCTGACCTAAAAAAACGTTTACCTTTGAATCAACTGATCCTATTTTAACATATATTTGTTTAACCCTTTATAATATCTCAGTGGTCCAGTATAATTAAAAAGCTGTTAGTTATCGATATAATGGCACTTCATGTGCTTTGTAAAATAGTATCTCCAATATTTCCCTCAGTCCTGGATCTTTCCTTCTTCTCAGTTCGAATATTGGTAATGGATAATGGATTCCTGCAATCTGAGTTCATCGATTTGTGCCAAGCAATAAAACATGAAACATAACATAAGCTAAGAAAAAAGTTGTTATTGTCCGCACCAAAAACAAACGGACAACATAAATGAGAGCCTTTTCTTAAGAGACAACATTTGTTTCACTTTTGATATTATCCTCACGGCAGATCAGTGTTGACCGACAGAAACGAATTGACTCACTTAAGACTAAACTTCAAGCATAATTTTGAATTTATTTCAATGTTATAAAGCACCATAAAAAAGAAGTTGAAGATTTTTTTTGGTTAGTTATTAATCATAGTCATCTAGGACTGTACGCTGGTAGAGATGTAGAATACATAAAATATAATAATAATAATAATTTCTTAATTTATACGGGTTTTAAGTAAAATGGAACACATTTAATTAATTCAAAATGGCAGATCTAGGTTTGTGGATGGTTACAGTTCCTTCTTAATAAATGATGACGCCATCTTGATTTCACTGCTATCGTTTAAGATTATTTATTTGTAAGCCAGCTTGTTGATTTTATCCGACTCGTTGAAATATTTCTGGATTTATGGCTACTTTGAGGGCAATTTAGATTTTACCAATAAATTCATCAATATGAAGTCATAGTGACGTTAAATCACGCTACTGTGTCAATCACGTTATACCTACATATTGGAAATGAAAATTTATAGACCAATTTTTCGCCTCATAGCGAAAAATACGTAAACAGTAAGGTGTCTGACAATATCAAGAAGTTGAACAATAACAGTGATGTCATGATGACGTCATTTATTATTAAAGAAGGATTTAGAAGCATCCGTCATCTTGGTTCCGCCATTTTGATTTAAATAACTGTTATATTTAATTTCACTTAAAGCCCGCAAAAATCTAAGTAATCCTGTCATAAAAATTGATCAGTTTATAAAAAGATGCGCCCTCAGTAAAGAAAAAGACAAAAGGATCGAGGCTCTGCTCGCAGGGTGAGTTTCTGAACCACAGGTTAACCAATCCTATTTTTTCTCAGTTCCCTCTATCTTACTAGAAGAGTCTTTCTTTTGCTTCCTCGCTCAAGAAGACAGAGGGAGCCTCTGCTCGCAGGGTGAAAAACATGCTTAGGAAACAAAAACATACACTAGTTGTGAAATTCCGAGAGAAATTTGCGCTATAAAAAACTGAACCCAGCAATGTCATTTAAATTTTATTCTATATTTTATAGGCTCCCTTTTTATTATTATTATTATTATTATTAATCCTGAATCATTCCTTCATGTTGTCGCTGGTTGTCAACAGTACCTTGATCGCTTTACCTGGAGACACGACTCAATCCTTAACTTCATTGCCAAGTCACTTCAACCTGTAATTAATGTTCACTCTTCACTCTATGCAGATGTTTATGGTTTTCTGAATCCCTCAATAATAACTGGTGGAAATTATCGTCCAGATCTTCTTTTCCTAATCCAGTCCAAGTGCCTATATGTTCTAGAATTAACAGTTGGTTTAGAGTCCAATGCAGTGCGTAAGAAAGAAAAATATGTGAACTTGATCAACGAAATGAGTAGAAATTACAGATATGTGAGATTTGTAAATCTGTCCATGAGTTCCCTTGGCGTTTTCTCCGATGAATGCTCCACTTTCTTAGACATGATGAATGACATTGGCATTGACAAAAAGTAGCAACGTTATATATTAATCAAGAAAATGATAAATATAGCCATTAGAGCAACATATTACATCTTTTGTTGTAGAAACAGGAACTGGGATAGCCCTGACTTAATGCAATTTTTATTTATTTATTTTTTTACTATTTTTTGGATTTTGTTTTGTTTTTGTTGTTTGTTTGTTTGTTTGTTTTTTTAATAATTCAGTCTCAAGCAGCATTTGTAAATTGCCTATGCGTAGCGAGATTTACAATTGTACATTCAAAAACACAAATAAAGTTTCCATTATTATTACTATTTTGATTTATGTTTTTTTTCCTTTGATCAGTCACCAAAAAAATCATGGATTGCCCTAACAGTTATAATAAAACTGTGAAAGGTTTGAACCCAGGAGTCATTTCAAAAGTAGGTTGAGTTTGATCGTCCGGGTTAACGTAGTCCTGAATAGGACTGTTGTCGTTGACAGTGACTGACGTTTCGACAACCTGTGCGGTAGTCATCTTCAGAGTCAAAGTGAGTTGTATCACGTCAGTAGATGGTATTATATACTCTGGTTATTGATCTGATTGGTCAATAAAGTCAAGATGTTATTGGTCGTCTGTCAGTGAAGCCGCGATGTCATTGGCTATGAAGACTCGTAATCAGTAATTGGCGCGTTTCGATCCGTCTATTGTCACAGTTAAGCAGTCGTCTATTGTTAGTCAAATTGTCAGTTCTCCAGTCGATCTCTCGTAGTTAGTTTCGCTTCATCCCGTCAATAAGTCGTTTGTACGGCGCTGGTAACTGTTGGCTACGATTCAGTGGCGTCTGTTCTAAGTTAGTGAACCAGCTTTCCAAAGTAAGACGTTGATGGTAGTCTGTAGAATACGTTATACATGTCGCAGAGTCCCAGTCAATTTGATGTTTCGTCTGTAAATGTTATAATAAATTTGATAGAATATCGCTAAGTATAAGTGACTGGGCTTATGTTTTGCTGGAATATACTCTGTGTTTATGGCCCTGTCATAGTTTTCATGACTTCCAGTGAGTTCCAATTTAACCAGTGCGTAGCTCAAAAAAGGTGTTACAAGTTTAGTTTTAGAGAATTTCCAGCCATTTGGCCGATTCAAAAACTAAAAATGAATATTATATGACTTGTAAATTCTACTTTTAGCGGAGCTCCACACGTGCGCGAAGCGCGCACGTGGGCGGAGCCCCATAGCTTAGTAAATTTACCCATCCCAGAAAATTTGGTAATCACGTGACCGTACACCGACCGACTGACCGTCCGTCCACACCACAGGAGAACCAATGTTTACTTTCACACTTTCTAACGTACTTTGGGAACCCAGGAGGAAGCTAATTGCACATAAATATTGTGAACACTTTGACAGCTGTCAAAACAAGGTATCCGCTGACCAGTATCACTTGACCGTATCGCAGGCGCAGGTGTCAACCCATCAAGGTCGAGTACTTTTTGGAAGTTTCCGCTGACAAGTTACTGGTTTTCAAATGATCGCAGGCTCAAGTTTAATTTTTTTAATGCATATGAAATATTTTGTGTTTTATACGTGCCGCACAATTAAAATTTTGATTTCAAACTGACTTTGGAAGGTAAAATTCAGCCAGTTTTTGCAGGCAGGGAAGACATGCCAGTTGCTTTTGACTTTTCTCACCAAGGTCACGCGTTGGTCACGCTCTACGTCCAATTTTTATGCTCTGATTGGTCAAAACTTGACAGGTGAGTTCACGCAGAAAATTTATGCAGCATCTTGAAACTTGTTTACTTTGACAGCTGATGCTGAAGGAATTTTGTGTCCACTTTTGATGTTTTTAACTGTCTTTTCCATTGAATGTACAAATTGAAATTCAGCTGCTATCAAGAGTCTTCTGTTATTCATGGCTAGTTAGTTCATTGGGTTTTTGGTTGAGAAATACGTCACTTGTCAAAGTCGGAAATCCGATTTCGGATGGCATCGTTTTCGTTTTTACCTTTCTTGATGCGTAAGAGGGTTAAAAAGTCTGAGGCGATTCTGGCCTTACTTGATGATAGTTTTCAGTGCATCTCGAATGGTAAGCCTGAGCAATTATTTCATTTCATGATTGTTTTCTATATCTAATTTAATGAAGTCAAGCGTAGTTTATGGGGCTATTTAGTTTATCCTCGTTTGTAAGATTTGAGACAATGATCTGACCGAGTATCAAGTTTAATTATAAGCTCATGGAACTTTAAAAAGCCTTCAGATATTTTCAGACCGCAAATAGCAAGAAACGTTCCAAAGAATATTTAGTTATAATAACTCTGGTTGTAAAAGAAAGCTTTGAGCGATTTTCTTGCCTCGAGTTCATCTTTGAAAAAAGCAAACACCGGGAAGCCGGCTTAAAACATAAACAAGGATTTTCAGAGACAATTTTTAAAATACTTGTCTTCGTGAATGAAAATTGTTGTCTCTGTATATGTTTCACCGAATTATTTTCCTTTTATTATTGATTGTTAGTAGTCTCTTTGCAATTTTAATCGCTGTGTCATTTGTTTTCAGCCGCTCATGAACATCGGTTGGAGGAGTAGTCAAAAAGCCACGCGTATCAAACTCTTTTGAGGATTACACATCTTTATATAAAACCATTAGATAAAAAACAAACATAATAAATTCTTTATTATGTTGAAGCGTATAACTCTATTAATGTTAATTTAAACAGTCCACTTTGGCGCTTGTCAAAAGTGAGAACCAGCTAGCCGTATAGGTGATTTTGGAAATGTTTTTAATGGTTTCGCTAAAAGCCCACGCGTGCTTCGATCGTCCTGAATATTGAGTGAGTGCAATTTGTATTGCAAAATTGTGAAATACTGCATTCTGTCCGAGGTCTGTATGATAAAAACAGCGCGTCATGGTACTGTTTCACCTCAGATGTGATGTATAAAAAGTATAAAAGGTTGGTTTACACCTCCCCAGACTTGGTGGCAAGATTTTGTAAAGTAAACTTTTCCAACGCAAAAACTTCGGCCTGATTTTTTCCAAGAATGTGTTTTTCCGAGCCTTATCTACTGTGATCAAGAGCCATTATGGCTATGCTATTTTTTGGGTGTACGTATAAGGCTATCAACTAGATGTAAGATTAAGTTCACTCTTAGCTTGGACTGTTTGCAAATTATTTTACTCTAAAATCACTTAGCCTTTCCCTCAAAATGTCACATGTATGTGCTCTAAAGTTAACTGATTTGTGGAATACAAGTTTATTGTTTTATTTAAATTATAAATTCGAGTTAACAGGAGCTTCGCTTTTAGCCCTGGCTAAATCTATATAGTATTTGAATATCCCATTTGCTACAGAGAAACTGCGAACAGCCTTTGATAATTAGGAAAGCTGCTCTTTGTAAAACAAAGAGTTGTTGATGATGCCAATAAATAGAGGTGTCCCTCAGCGGACTGTTTTAGGCCCCATATTATTTTCTATCATGCTCAATGATATGATGTCAAGGTCATTGCACCAAATCAAATTTTGCTTGTGAAAGTTGCTGATGATTTAACTTTAAGTATTCCCGTAAAATCGGGTGCTAGCAACGGTAACTCAGCAGCTAATGAGGTCAAATCTATTGTCAAATGGACATCTGTTAACCGTATGGAACTAAACTTCAAGAAAACATGGGAGATGGCTGCTTCTTAAAGGCAAATCTACTTAGGCTTTACCAGTTTCTCTAGCCTCTATAGAACGGAAACACAGTCTAAAGTTGCTGGGGGTAACTTTTAGTCCGATCCGATAATATCCTATGGAAAGCTTGTAGTCGTTTGTACATATTAAGTGTTTCTAAACTCTATGGCATGGATTGCCGTTGGATCATCTTCATCTTTCTTTTATTAGTAAAATCCAACTAGTGGTCTATCATCAATGCTGCGTTCTGATTGGTTGAGCTACTACTAGGCTATATGTTATAGCCTACTAGTAGCGAAAAGCGCGGGCTTTTTGGCGGCAAAAAAGGATTATAGTCTAGCTTTAACTAGCTAAAGTTTATTTTATTCTCGATATTTTTGACCAACTAGTTGGATTTTAGAGGGTGGCGAATGGTACCTCGAAAAACGTGGGTTTCGGAAAATTTTGACTGGATCTCGAAATCTCGCAAGCGTTTTTGATAAGTCTCGAAGTCTCGTTTTTGTATGGTTTGTTTTTGCTTTTTTTGAGTCTCGAAACTTTTTACCAAAGAGTCTCGGGCTCGGATTTCTAACTAGGATCTCAGCGTCTCGGCGAGTCTCGGATTTTACCATTCGCCACCCCTTACTAAGACAATTATTCCTCTCGCCCTCATGGCCTCTGAGTCAATAGCCCATGAGGCCGAAGGCCTCATGGGCTATTGACTCAGAGCCCATTCGGGCTCGAGGAATAATTGTTAAATAGTCTTATTCTACCTATATTTACACATGCTGTGGAAGTTTGGGGCGGCGCGTATTATCATAAGTACTTAAGTCACATGGACAGGTTGTTCAAGAGAGCTTTTAAGCTTGGTTACTGTGAAGAACTTTTTTAAACTGAAAACGCTATTGCCCTGAAAGATAAGAAGTTGTGGGACAAGATCACCGAAAACAATTCATCAACAGCATTGGATGACCTTCTGCCACCGGAGCGACCTATGGTTACGTTACGTAAGAGGCGTCATAGCTATATTCTCCCGCCTGTCAAAACTAACCGTTTATGAGAAATTTTGTAAATAGATGTTTGTTCTCTAGTTAGTTAGTTAGTTAGTTAGTTACCTAGTTAGTTAATTCGTTATCTGTACGATTACGTCTGTTGTTTAGAGTGTTTCATGATAAAGACCTTTATTATTATTATTATTATTATTATTATTAGTTAACATCATTACCTCGACTGTAGATAGAGAAGACAGTGATTTAACCTTTTCCCGTTCTACTCGGATTTAACCTGAGATCAGACCCAATTTTAGCGGTTCTAAAACATCCTCTCTAACGGCTACGGCTAAAGTTGGGCCAGATGCAAACTCCCACAAGTTTGTGCTCACTGCGGCCAGATTTTGGCGGCAACGCTGATTGGCTTTTAGAACAATGCCACAGGATCAGATTGGCTGTTGAAAGCAACGGAAGTTGAAAGCGCTCATTCCTCGCGTGATTGTTTTCTCGAACGATGCGCCGTCGGCGGAGAGAAGGATTTTGCTGTCTTTTTATTGTTTATGGTCTTATTAATTATGAACACACTAATTTTACTTTGTTTGTTTGTTGTTTTTTTTTTTAATGGCAGTTCCCGGCCATGAACATATTAGTTTTACTTCTGCTTTTATTTCACTTTCTTTTTTTCATTTCATAATAAAAATGTTTTATTTTGTATTGAAAATTAAAAAAAATTCCAGTTCAATGAAAAAGAAAGTAATTTTGCTTTTTACTTTCACTTCATTTTCAATTCAAAATGATTTAAGTTTAATCTAAAAGTAACAAATTTATGTCGTTTTGACGAATGGCAGTTGTCGGCCACCATACAAATCAAAATACCGTCCATCTTTAAACTGGCTTAATTTGAAAGTTTAGCCGGGAATGACTTTGAGCGGAGGCTCACTAAACCTCAATCGCCAATTGTGAAGATATATCGCATCGGTGTTCAGGGATTTTTTGCAGGCATTATTATAAAAGCTAGTACTGCAAGCCGCTAGTCTTAAGGCAACAGATCTGTTGTTTACCTTCGCCTTTTGAAAAAAATTAAACCAGGAAAACTGGTGTCCTCGCTCGTTGGCTGTTTGCTGTTAGTTAATTTCGATTAATAAATTTAGCGAGCTTTTCAGACCTGCAGTAAAACAACAACACAACTAAATAAGGAGAACTACAAAGTGTGTTTGTAATATTTTTTCTAGTTTTGTTTATAGGTCAGCTGAGGATGCAGTTTTTGTACTGTCGTTTCGACTTTCAAGGTGACAGATAATATTAACCCGGATTTATAAAATAATATTATTTGAGACGTTTGTTTCTAGTAAATTCGCAAATTACAATTGTACTCACGGGACTCAGTAATCAGCTAATCAGCTAGATCAAATGCACTTGAGAACTGTACTGAAAACCGGGGAAAATTGCCCAGGAAAATATAAAGGTAAAAGAAAATGAGAAACTTCAGTATAATAATTATAAAAAGCAAGCGCACGTAGCCAAAACATGATCAAATATTAAAACTGAACGTGTCGCCGTCTTAGCGAAAAGTTTTGACCTTCTACGCCAACAGAAATAACCTTCGAGATCTCCTTTAATCTCGCAAAAAGTTAAATGTGATTCTGCTGACTGTTTTAATTTTTAGCTGAAAAGAATTTAAAAGATTCAAAGCTATTTTTTTAAGTCAGCTAATCTTCATTTTTCCCACGTATGAAAATTTTGCATGCTAAAAAAACAAGGAACGGAAGTAATTTTGGTTGACCATTTACTTAAGTTGGCCCAGTAATAAAACTGATATCGTTGAATTACAAGAGACCTTATGTCAGTTTTCAGTGTGCATATTTATTAATAATTCAGTTTTCGTCTTGCAACAATGGTAAACTTTGTAGGGAAAACATAATATCTGTTGTCCCGGACAGTTAAAAGTAATCGTCATGTAGGTTTATCTTAAACAAGATAAATTCGACGTCTTCAATTGCATTTAGAGAACAAAGAAACTTTCCGATTGAAGCTAGCCTGCAGAGCTCCTGTTCAGCGTAGTTTCACGAGGCCTAAAGCTCAAGCTCAAGTCTACAAGTAAGGTAAGTTATCAATTTCATACCACTTCCCTCAACATATTTTAGCAGTTAAAAGTTCAAAAATTTGGGAAATGTTTATTCAATAAGCTGTCAGTGTGGAGAGAACAAAAATAATCCAGCTTTAGTTATACTTCAAGCCAAACGTGTCATTTAAGAAACCGCTCATTTTAAAGCGGAAGATGATGCTAACTCCTCCAGCTGTAAGATGGTCACGTGGTAACTTTTCCAAATCTTTGTTAATGGCGACGTAGTTTTTGTTTTTTGCTCAAACCTGGTAGGTACTGACCCTGAGAGAAGAGACGGTCGATGAGCTTCGATGAGCTTGCTTTGAGACACGTCTTGTCCCCAGGGTCTTTAGGTTTTAAAACGCCGAAGAAAAACTGGAAACAAAAGGCTCTTGCATAAATTTCTTGGTAACCGGGCCGTCTTTGGATTTCGCTTGTTGCAGTATATAGAAAATAGTTGATTCTCTTGTTTCTGCTCTGTATAATGCAGATATCTGTAAAAAAATTGAATGGCCAAGAAATTAGACTAGAGGTAAGGAATTTATGAGTTAGATAATTAGGAAGCAAATGAGTGAATCTCTTAAGATTCGTGGGTTCCGATCGAAACCGAAACCAACTCTGGAAGTTCTTTCACTGCACCGTTAATTGTTTGATTTTTTTCTTTTTAATATACACAGGTTTCTGAAAATGATCCGATCTCCTTGATAAAAAATCTTGTGTCTGAGAAACTTGGAGTCCCTGCTGTTCAGCAGAGATTAGTTTTCAAGGGAAAAACCTTAGCAGGTAAATACGTATACTGCATTATAAATTTCACATTGGTTCAAAGGCATCCCATATACCCGATGTTACTACTCGAACCTAATCGAGCGTGTTAGGCCCTGTCCAGACGCCGAACGTTTCATTAGCCAAACCTAATTCGAAGTAAGGCCAACCAAAATTACTTAGTTAGGCTGAATTGATTCAGACGCTGATCTTAATCACAGCTGAGTGAACTAAATTCAATTGGAGAAAAATGCTTTCTGAGTTGAACTGCCTTCAAATAGGTTATAATAATTCATGCATTAGGTTTGGCACATGACATGTTCAGCATCAGAATCAAGCTGTTCCAAAGTTGCTCCAAAGTTGAAATTCGTGGCTGGGCTAGGCGGGAAGCACGGCTGAACCATTCCAAATTGAAATAGGCATTCCTTCCTAATTGATTCAGATGCCAAACTTTTCATGTACTTAATTCAATGTATTAGGTTCGGCTCATGAAAAGTTCGGCATCTGAACTTGGCCTTATTAATCAAACTTAATTGAACCTAACCGTTCGATTAAGTTCGGTAATCGAACACAGCCATAGTGTCACAAGAAAACAAAAAAAATTAGCAATCAAACCCGACTGAATTTTGATTGAGTTCGAGTAGGTTGGATGGTCAAAGGTGGCATACCATAAAATTCTGAAAATAAGCCCCTCCAATTATAAGCCCTCAAACTCCAGCCTGCGTGCAGACAATAACTAAACTCTGATTAGTACCATCTGCAAAGCAGTGCAGAGATCCTTGTTCTTGACCCCCAACGGACTCAACGAATTACCGGAAGTGCGTCTCGAATTTCCCTTCAACCTGATTGGCGATCACAACAAACAAAACAAAGGTCTTTTTTAACTGGCCAATCGTGGCGTGTACTCAAATCTGGGTACACAGCTGGAAGTCCAGAACAAGGATTTCGGCGCTGCTTCACAGACGGAGTTAACCAGAGTGTAATTTCGTCTGCACGCAGGCTACCCATAGTCGTAATGCAAAATACTCTCCATTAAATCGCACCTCCAAATATAAGCCTCCTGGGACTTGTACTTGGAGAAATTGCCCTCAAATACAAAGTGAAAGAAAGGAAAACGGTAAATTTCCTATAAAGAATAAGGTTAGCCCAATCGATTTTGAAATACAAATTTCCTGCCGTACTTAAGCCTCTCAAAAAAGGCCTTTGAAAAAAGCCCCTGGGCTTATTTTTGGAATTTTACTGTATATTCAATTAAGGTATCTGCACCGGCAAATTTTCAACGTTTTATTTTGCCCTCAAAATCTCTCTACAGTAAGTTCAGATGATGTAATATGCATATTTGGTGTTCTTTTTTGAATATACCAAGTTCAAGTTCAAGTTCATTTATTCACACTTATTCAATTACAATACAACAACAATAAGGACAAAAAGAAGAGATAAAAAAAAAGAGAGGTAACTATACATCGAATTAAACATAACAAAGGAAAAAAGTGTGTAGCAGTCAAAGGAGCCAAGCTTTCGAGTTGGCTACTACCACATAGCGATTACAAGTGGGTGGCGGTTATACAGTACTACTAGTACTACACTACTAATAGTAAAACTATTTAGATTAAACAATTAAATATTAAGTAGAACTAAGTAACAGATTAGAGTTTTTCAAGATGCCTGACTGTCAAGTAGAAAGAGTCTATATTCTTTTTTAAAACTATTCAAGGGGAGACACTTAATTTTCGTAGGTGTTGCTTCCCAGGTCTGTGATGCTACTACACTAAACCTTACTAGGCCATAATTAGTTCTGGAAAATGGTCTGCACAGGTTTTGATTTGTGGCATACCTAGTATTATAATTATGGACAGCTGAAGCCGGTTGAACTAAGTCATAGAGGGCAGGAAGTGTATCCTTTTTTTTGATATTGATTCGCATTTAAGAGAAAATCTACTCAAAAGTTGACTGATTTACTGGAAGTTAAAGAAAAATTTTCATTTCTGTTACTAAGAAAAAGGACGACAGGAGCGCAATTTGACTCCTCTTTTGGCATCAAGTTCTATTGATGCGCTGAACAAAATCTATTCACTGCTTGGATTCATTGAAAAACGACAGCTGCTGTATGTCTAACTTCGATGATTTTTCTTGCTTCTTGTAAAGCTGTGATGACTAATATTACTTGCTTCTAGTCAATATTTGTTATGTTCTTGAAATATACTCCGTTTTCCAGGGCTTATTATTGTTTTAAATTTACATTACATTGGTGTGTCTTAACACCTGATACAGTGTATATTCTGACAATTTTACCGGGAGAGTAAAACGTTTTCTTGGCCCCTAATCCTCTGGTCTGTTTTTTCTGCCAATTTCTTTCACTTTACAGAAGCAATTCTTTTCAATTTTGAGTAAAACTCTTCTTCAATCTTCATACTTTGGCGCGGTTCACTGCATTATAGCTGACACTGAGTAACACATCTTCCGGAAATGCGTCACACCTAGCAACTGGTCACGTATCAAAATCCAAGGGGGCTATAGAGAGGTCATTTGGCATTTTCTTAGGCTTCCACGAGCATTTTACACAGCGGTGATTCAAAATGGGGGACAAGAAGGTCTGTGATGGTAGTATTGAGCAAAAACAGTTGATTTTGAGAGGAAAATAAGCTTTTTTACACTGGAAAAGCATTAATTACCACGTGACTGATTTACCTTGACTTACGGGAACCAGTGTTTTGGAGGAATGGATCATTATTTCTTCGTGAAATTTGGCAATACACAAAGAGCAAATTGTACCCTAGAGGGTGGATTAATTGGAGCTGTGTCGTGATCAAACACAGAATTATTCTATCTTACATCCTTATTTGTGTTACATTTCTTTTTTAACAATAACTGTAAGGATTCTTCTGAAATTTTGATTTTTCTCTTTCCATGTCACCCTAGGGAGTAATTCAATTAACACCTTTTGGGTGACATAACATAGTATATTTTGATATATTCTAGTTCCTCAAGAACTGAGGAATACTGTCAATTGTATAGACATATAGATAGTATCCATAAAATAACCACTAAAAATGATGCAAAAATGTGCAAAATTTGCCGGTGCAGATACCTGCCAGTGTTTTAAGATTGTTGCCCCAAAGTGGGTACACCCCCTTCCAGTTTCCATTTTTCCCACTATATGGGTTGGTAACTTACAAATTTCACCGTCACTTAGACAGCTTGGAGCAAGCTACCTGAAATATAGCCTTTAGAAGGGTCTTCAACAGCCGTTCTCTGATGGATTCACAGCTTTCTTAAATTGCTGAATAAATCACTGTTGACTTAAAGGCTAGTAAAATCATTATCATTAATATTATGTTTTTTTATATTCTCAGATTCATCACATTTACATGAATATCAGATTGTGGATGGCAGCAAAATTCATCTTTCTGTTAAAAAGCTTGGGGGTGGAGCTAGCAGTAATACTGATAATGACTTCTTTGGGCTACTGAGAAATGTCCTTCGAAGTCATTTTAGTGCACAGGATGCTGAACGAGTGATGTCTAAATTTAAGGAGGTTTGTGACATGTTTATCATTATTCTTGGAGTGCAGTCATTTCTCACCTTAAGCCCAAACACCTTAGTTTTTATTGTATTGTAACTCTCATTATATTGATGGACTTCCAGTTCCATTTTTTTTAAACAATATTTAGATGTAGATAATGAAACTTTATTCCTCTGTATGGTATCGACTTACTTTGAGTGCTTGAATTGGCTAAATCTGTATTGATACTTGCACATTTGACCCCCTAAAATGCAAAATAATGTCTCAAAGACATTTCCACTTTCATCCACCTAATAAGAATAACGTACTCTTTCTACAATGTACAACAATCACAAGTCATTGTAACACTCTGTCCAAATTGACATAACTGGAACTGGAAGTGACTTAATTTACAGTGGAACCCGGTGAATGCCATTGATAGTTAACCAGCCATTAACAAACCAACAGTTGTTTTCCTTGGTCTGTACTCTTCCTAATTTACGTGGACTATCGAAAGACGATAAAATGTTCAAAACTCAAGTGTCAGATGGAACCACAGCTGGGTGCAAAGAAAGTCAGTTTTACAGCTTGCCCGAATAGTTGTTGCTAGTATGTACTAGCCCAAGAATCTTTTAATTAACCGAAAATGTTTTTAATAAGCAGCATTGATTACAGTTCTTCTGTAATTTGAATTTCCCCAAAAACTTCACTTGCCCTTCTGGCAAGTTAAGAACAGGATTCACCAGCCTGAATTGCAAAATCCACTAGCTAGCGCCGGGCTATCGGACACGACTTTCTCTGCAGTTTTTAGAAAATATTTGATTCTCTTGTTTCTGCTCTGTATAATGCAGATAATGTCTGTAAAAAAATTGAATGGCCAAGAAATTAGACCAGAGGTAAGGAATTATTTTATGAGTTAGATAATTAGGAAGCGAATTAGTGAATCTCTTTCGATTTGTGGGTTCCGATCGAAACCAAAACCAACTCTGGAAGTTCTTTCAAAATCCACTAGCGCTGGGCTATCAGATGCAACTTTCTCTGCACAGTGAACCACCAGCTGCAAGCAAGTGGTTTCATAGTTTCTTTGGAGATAACAGACCAGTATATTGTAGAGGATTGTTGTCTATTTGTTTGTTTGTTTGTTTTTTTTTTAAGATAACATTGACAGTTTTTTTAACATCCATTTCTGGTGAAAAAATCCATTTTCAGAGGAAATGAAGTACCATAGCTCTCAAACAATCAGCATGTGAGAGATTGCTCAGTTATTTTGACTAAAAAGGCTCTCAAATCCGTGTAATAATTGATCCTCTCAAATGACAACTTTAACGGATTCTGGTTATTTCCATTTTTCTCTGACAGAAATAAAAGCCTATTTCACACACACACACACACACACACACACACACACAAACAAAAAACAAAAACTAAAAAAAAACATAGTTTTAGAGTGATTTTAGTTATACCCTAGCCTATCCGAATTGAATTTTCCACCCTTGCTGCATTCAGTATGTTTCATTTTAAGGACAGGTGCTCTCTAAACCTGAAAACCCCAGGTCATTATTCATGTGGGATTAATATAGCTTGAGTTTTTTTTAAAGTACAACAATATTGTTTTTTAAAACTTTATTTAGTGAGCTTGTCAAATGCCACCCGAATAATTTGATGACCTTCTTTTAAAATTGCAAACAGGACCTCAAGTCTTGGATTTGGTCCCTCAGCCTGGATGATGTGGAAAGATTGGCATCATTACACGTAAAGGAGTCTTCTAGAGTTAGCCACTAGTCATCTTCTTTCCTTGATCAGTTGCACCTGCATAAATGATGCCGCTCCATTGGCAACTGCAAGGGGAGATGTACAACAATTTGGTACATTGGAGTCCATTCCGATGTCATGTCTATTATTTATGAGAACCAGATTTTCTGACCACAAATTGGAGCATTTACCACTCCTTGATAAGTAGTAATAATTAAATATATTTTTTGTAAATGACTTTGAAGAGATGCTAGGAGATTCTATTAGTTGTCATTTTATAACTGCAATAAATTGTAAAACAAGGCTCCTGAGTCAGCTACTTAGGTAAATAAGGCTGCATGTAAGAGGAAATGAGAGGCATTATTGAGAATAAAATCATATTATTAATTCGAAATTACATGCCATTAGGCTAAGGGGGGTGGGGGTATGAAGGTCAGTGATGTTCTTTGAAGTGCAAATCCATAATAGGTCATAGGTTGATGGCTGACAGTCTTCTCTCCTTTGATGTCCTTGTAGCTTAAATTGAGATGGAAAATAAAGTGACTCAGAGGTTTGACAAAATTCATGTGAGCAAGTTACTGTTATTAAATAATCTGTTATTAAAGGTCCGTCAATATCTTTCATGACTAAAAAGACCAAAATTATGATAATTTCATTAGCATGAGATTTTAAAAAATCATAAAACCCAGAAATGTGAGAATTTTATGATATTTTTTCTTTCAAAAAATTGCATCACCACCATGAAAAAGTGGAAATATCTTAAAATTCTCATTCTTTCTTTTCCTTTAAAGACTTTATTTTTCACCGTTTTAGTGTAACAAATTTTATTGGAGTTGAAAATGTTGTACTAACAAAAAAATTCGTTAGTATTGCACTTCACATGTCTTTCATTTTTTTTTTAACACCCACCCACTTCCCCGCCCGCTGCCACAAAGCTCTTCGAAACCTCTAATTTTCATTTGTCCTTCCTGACTAGAAGCTCTGGTGTTTCAGGACTAGGGCCCATTGTTTCTGTTGTTTGTTTATTGATTTCTCAGTCCAATTCTGTTTGCTGTATAGAAAAGAGAAGTTGTTACGTCACCTTGCCATGGTAGCAAAATTTCTGGATCTCAACAAACCATGGTCCCGCAAATATGGCAGAAAAATAGTAGTAATAAAATGACGATAATATACCGAAAATATTGACATGTTTGACTTCACGCCTGTGCAGGATTGCACTCAGGAACAAACGGCAGCCCTTCCTTTTCTTCCATTGTAGGATAGTATTCCTTATGCCTAAGAAGTAATTGGACAGCGCTCTTGAATGGACTTTAAAAAGCTTAACATAATACAAATTTGCAACGGAACTTCGTGTAGCCTATGTACAGACACCCCCCCCCCCCCCCCCCCACAGGCTAAATTGGTTCTGTAATCATACTCGTCGTGATTAGACAAATCAGACAACCGCATTCAACGATTACAGACCGAATTGGACTCCACTCATTGCTATTACCATTATTTATTATTGAATCAGTCATCCCCCATACACATACACAAGTGTTCTTGTGTCCCTGTCAGGTCCCCACCCACGGTGTTCCACACCCGTCCCGCGCATAATCCCCTATGAGCGTGTTGCGTTACTGTATAAACCCAACGCCCGCCCCCTACCGGTAAGCGCTGGTGCTGACGATATTACAAAAAAATAGGGAACTGTGAACAGTCTACCGCGCATGCTACCAGGAGCACCCAACGAGAATATAGTTCAAAACCACTTAAACATAGCATTGTTGAACGTATTTTAGTATTTAAACGGTAAAACGGATTCAAATTAGCGCTTCGCCGCTTGCACCTCGAGCGTGTCTCGAACGGGCAAGAAAAAAATAGGAAGCTTTTGAAGCTGAGGCCCCTTCCACATGAATCTGGATATTTTTTAAATCGTTTACACGAATAGACTTTCGGTCCACGCGAAACCAGTGAGTCCGCTAACCGAAGTTACCGTATGTAACACAAATCTGGGAAAAAAAAAAAAAAAAAAAACCTGTGTGACAGGGCTTAAAAATTCGGAACTCGCCATGTCATACGTCCTAAATTTCTAAGGAAATAAGCGTAAAGAAAAAAAAAATGACTTTCTATTCGTGACAGGTGCGCATTATTTTTATAATTATACTTTGTTTTATCTACTCTATGCAAATTATATTATTTATTAAATTTTGGAAGGTCACAGCCTGATTAAACATCTTATTTTTTTTTTATAATTGGCTTTTTCGATAGCTGTAAACAGTGAACTTGAATACTAAAAATTGTCTTGGCGGTCATTTCACTTTGTCAGTTTTCAATCGAAAAAAAGCGGTAATATTAGAAGCACTTTTGGATTTTATATGTTTTTACACTAAAGGGAATGAATGAATAAATAGTGATTTAAAATAAATGTGTAAAAAAATACTGTTGAAAATATTTCGGGCGATGCAAATTATTGCGAAGCGAACTTAGTATGAAGACGGTAGTTTTTACGCATTCGATGTAAATCCCTCAAACTTCATGCATAATTCATTGTCGGCAAATTTGGGAGAATAAAAACAAACTTTTGAGGGAAGAAGTACGTGGTTTGAACGAAATTTTCAAATTGTTCTGTTTTAAAAAACAGACAATTTTGGAATCTTTTGATGTACTTTCGAAGAGCGATGTAACTAAAATTATTTTAATGGCTGTTTTTTTACTACTGAACTGTTTCGGCGATATAATATAAAACAGAAATAAATATAAAAGATGTATAATTTATGCAAACCAAGCTAGTGTTATATTTCAACATCTGCTTCTATTGGTTGAATACAACAAGGATTTGTATTTCGTACTCTCTGATTGGCTTGTTGTGGCAGATGGTAGTTTTGATTGACGTGTGATCTCTGCGTGTGGAAGTTGTGCCCTTGGTGCTCGTTTGTGAGTGGTGAAGAAGAGGACGCGGTAGCCACTCGTATGCGATCTGTAACTCGCGTTTTCGTTGGCTGTTCTAACTCAAACGAAACACCGGCCAGCCAACAAAAAATCGAGAAAGGTTTGTTTTACCTTCACGCCCTCCACCAATAATATTTGTTGCCTTTGAGATTGCCCATTTTTCGCTCGGAAGTTTTAGAATCGTTTCGATAATTCACCGCTCGAGTCTCGTGCCTTCGTTTTGTCTACTCCATTCTCTCCTCGAGTTGTTTACATCGATTTTTCCGGGTGTTTTTCTTAATGTAGGTCCCGTGGGCTTGCATTGTTTTGAAGGCGACATTTAAGGGGGCATCTAGGACGTCTAGCGAACGATTGCACACTTACTTCTTCTTTTTGTTCCCGAAATGACGTTAGTGAGTTGTCAGTCCAGAGCCAGATGGAAGGTGTTGAGGAAGCGAGAAATGAAAACGCAGATGGACTAGCGCAGCCCGACAGCGGCCAAGCTAGCGGTTATCCACAGACTGGGCTAGTAACATACGCCCAAGCGAGCACGAACGGCCATGGCGCTGAACAAGTCAATATTAGAGGAGTTCAACAAGTCATGGATAACCGACCCGAAGTGCAAAACGAAACTCACGTTGGTTTGGGGGACGATCGAGGGCACCTTTCTATTACAAACGTTCCAGGTGGAGTGCAAGTCGCTGTTGTCCCTGCTACTGATGAAGTTGGCGTTGTAGATGGGAGTCTTTCAAGTGCTCCATCCGCGGTGGAAAGGACAGACGATGGCTCTCACCAAGTCGTAACGGCCATGCCCGCGGAGTACGGTTTACCAGGACCCATACAGGCCCAATATGTTCTTCACGAGGAACAAGAAGGTAAGCTTGACATTCTGTTGTTCGCAGTGTGTCATTGTCTCATGCAAATTAGTACTTTGATTACTTTTTTGAACTTAGTTTAACTAGTCATAGTTTGAGATGAACAAAACGTGTACTTGACAGTGCAGATTTCAGGACGCGTGTTGATCATGTTAGTTTCATTTCACCGCACGCCTTTTGTTCGCTTGTAGTTGGGATGTCAATAAATGCAAGTTCCTCCAAGAGTTCTTTGTGGACAATTTAATTGTAAGGTGACTAAGGGCAAGCTATTAGGGCAGAACTTTACGACTGTATTTAACTCAAGACGATCCTGACCTAATATCCTCTGACTATTAATCTCTATCCAGTGGGTATTGCAGTTCGTGCCCTAGCCTTATTCCTATCCTCTGGATGTTGATCTATCCATTTGGCCCTAAGAGGTCGATAGTACTATCTACCGGATAAATCGGTATGCAGGAAAGTATAAGGAAAACCAATTGTATTTTTTCACTGGATTTAGGTTCATCCAGTGGTTCAGTACCCCATATAAGTGGATACCCTGTATTAATCAGACACGTAGCTCTTTATGTTTCAAAAAACTTTTCTTCCCATGCATTATATTTTAAGTAAAAAGTGTATTTAGTGTACACCTCTCTTAAACAAACACCGGTGAACTCCTGTGGGTGTCTGTCTACTTCCCAATCAAACGTGAAATCCAAAAATGGATTTCACCTCCGAGAAATCCGTCCTCAGGGTGGATTTCAATTAAGAAATCCAAATCCAGATTTTTTGGATTTTCCTTTTTACCGTTCGATTGGGAAATCCGAAAAGGATTTGCAAAACTGTTCTCGTGAACAGCAGTCTTCTTTTTACTAATTATGCGTGTGCAGGCAAGACTGCTGTTCCTAAGGACAGTTTTTTAAATCCTTTTTCGGATTTCCCAATCGAACGGTAAAAAGGGAAATCCAGAAAATCCAGATTTAGATTTCTTAATTGAAATCCACCCTGAGGACAGATTTCTCTGAGGTGAAATCCGTTTTCGGATTTCGCGTTCGATTGGGAAATCCGGATTTAGATTTTGAAAATCTAAATCTGGTTTCCCAATCAAACACACCCTGTATTGAACTTTTGAATGAATGGGACAAGTAGATCTGATCTGAGCACTTCTGAGCACGTCAACATGTCAAATGAGAAAGTGGGGGGGGGGGGGGGGGTGCTATTACCTTTACTAATAATTATTGCATTATGCAAGGGGGGGAGGCAGTGGACAAATTCACCTTAAACACTGCAAAACGTTGTTTGTTGAGACTCATCAAACTGCAGCCAGGTGAATGCCTTTTCCGATTCTTGGTGGAAAGGTCTTTCTTTCTTCATACGTTCTCCACATGGGAACCTTCTTAAGTGTTTGAAACTGTACTTCTTCAAAGTCATTGTTCATTTCCTCTTCACTAATTATGGGCGACAACCTTTTTCAGAAAAAAACTACTCAAACATCTCTGTATCTGATATGTATAATAAATTGGTTGCAGGGTACGAACGGGCCACTTGCAACAGATTAATTAAGGCCAACCAGGCTTTTGTAATGAAGGGGGAGATCTACCTTGAGTTCTGTGAAATGTGCATTTTTCGTTTTGTTCGATTATGCTGTAAGCATATCTTTTAGAACAGTAAATTGATTGATATAGAACACAATGTTATGCAAAAATGAAAGAGATGTAACATTTTCAAAATTTTTACAAACCGTTTCAGGATAGTAATGCTCATTTTTAGTAACCAAACATTAGAAACTACTAACCATTGGTTAATGGGTTACGGTTAATTTCGAACCCTGAACATAGAAACGAAACGTACAGTCAAAAACCAGGAAGGCAATAAAACATCTTTTTTCTTTGTAACCAAATGTTAGAAACTACTTACCATTTGTTAACAGGTTATGGTTAATTTCGAGCCCTGAACATACAAACGAAACATACAATCAAAAACCAGGAAGGCAATAAAACATTTTTTTTTTGTAAGAAAGAAGAAGTAAAACCTTGCAGAGCACATTTAACACATGTCCATCGGCTCACGTGACTCCAAAAAACCCATATGTACCTAACGGTGGATACTCTACTTATTTGCCAGGGTGAAGTCACTTCCATTTAATTCTTGCTCTGCTAGACTTCGTATAGTGTATTTCAAGTTTGCATTATTATTGCAGTCTTGCTCCCAGTAAACTCATTCTGAGTTACAAGTTCAGTTGTAGCTTAATACTACTTAGTTTCCTCCAACTCACTTGTTAAAACTGCTACTTTGTAGCCTTAAATGTTGTTTTGCTATTTAAGGTATTATACTCTCATTGGTATATGTAGTTCCAACTTTTTGAGTCTCTGGATGAAATCGTGTCTATATTGTGACCATATGATTGAAACCTCAAGAGTTGTGTGCATAACTTTTTATTGTCAGGACATTACAAATTTCTTGAAAATTGAGAGTTTAGAGAGAGTTTATTTATTTATTTATTTTGTGATTTTTTTGAAAGGCATACTGTGGGGGAGTGTTGCTTTTCACAAGCTTGCGACATAAATTATTATTCAACCAGTGGCTAATGTGGTTCCTTATTCAAGAATCAATTTATTAATTTGTATGCAGTGATGGTGGCAACCAAATTTAAATACCTTTAGATAACTTCAGAGTAGCTGCAAGTAGAAAGAGAAGAGAACTGTTTTTTTGCATATTTCTATTCAGTCGACTTTCTAGTTTTTCTTTTTTTGTTATCCATAATGGTAATCATTAAAAAAATCAGAAAGCATAATTGCAAACTAAAAATACTAATTTTTCCTGAACTTTCATAGTAGTGATTCTGAAGAAGAAAAACTGTTAGTTTCTTTTTTTTTTAGGAATTATTAAGTAAATATTGCTCACTGGTAAATTTTAAATAGGTGTGTAAAAAACATTTTTAATGTACACCTACATATAAGAGACTGCCTTCTTTAGTATATGTTTTCAGTAGACATTTTTGTTATGATAAAATTAATAATTAATTTCTTTTTCTTTTGTGATCTATTATTTCTTGATAAAAATTTAATGTGCTTCTTTTGTGTATGGTAATTATTAATTTTTCCTGTATGGTATTTCTAAGATTGAATTAAATAAATATTTTGTAAGTCCCATTACAGTATATATGTACAGTGTCATGTTAAAAAAATATTTGAGTTCTCTATAAATGCACCAAAATCAGTGTATTTGATAGTATTCATTTTTAAAGCAAGTTCTTAATTGCAGCATCGCAACTCTCAGTTCTTAACAGAGTTCAATGAAAGAAAAGATAAAACATTTTAGGAGTTTATGTAAGGTCTTTGGGAAATTATCACTTTATATCCAGCAGTTATTTGAATAATTTATTATACACAAAAGATAACTAAATTGTCCTCAGAACAAGTGTATTTCATCACTTTTGATCCAATCAGAATTCTTGTATTGAAAGGACTCATTTCTTTAGATCAGATAAAATCTCAGTGATACATTTTTCGGGAGCTTAATTGTGTAATTAAGATTGGATTATTAAATTTTAAAAAGAGAAGGGAGAGGTAAAGAATTTTAAAAGTTTACCATGAACATGAATTTAGGATACGGAGGTGGTTATCCGCTGTTACCGTACGAACCCAATTTTCCTCCGTCGTTTAACCCATATCCTTTTGTTAAAGGTTAGTTGTAGTTGTTTGTGAATGGCTTGTGGGTGCGTTAATTCTATCGTATGTAGGAGTTGTGCTGCAAGGTGAAACAAAACTTAGGTGATTGGCTGTTGTGTTTGATGAATTTGTCTTGGTTCACCAATAATTCACAGAACTCTTTGCACACTTCCAATCATCTTCTAATAGAAATTACATTCTTAGGGATTATTCTCTGAAATAAGAGAATTTTCACTTTGTCCAATGGTTGCCAGAAATTCCCCAAAGCTTCCCAATCAGTCTTGAGGAATGTTTTGTGACAATTTGATTGTGTATAGAATCTTTGTAGAAACCTGTCTCTGATTTGAAGAGAGCCCTTCAGCTTTGTTTTTTTGAGATTACAACTCTGCTTTGAGTTAGTTTGACACTTTTGCTTATGCATGTTGACAAGAAGATTTTGTGGACATGGACTATTTGAAAAATTATGTTTCCATTCGTTTGTGGTGGTCTTTGTTATTGTGTAGACACCAAAAGGAAAAATTATGTTTCCAGTCCTTTGTGGTGGACTTTGCTGCTGCATAACTATTTTACATTTTACATTTTATAGATTATTTCCTTAAGGAGCGATAAAAAAATATTGTCTATTTTACAGGTTATTGAGCCATGGGGATAGTTATTTTAGCCAGTGTACCTAAAATCCCTCCAAACCTAAAAGAAATGCATTATACAAGACAAAAACTTTATTTTTATATCTACCTATGTAAGGTGTAAAGCCACCCAGAAGATGGCTATAAAAAGCTAATCTAGCTGAAGTCATTTTGTGCTTGTTGTTTACTGTATGTACCAGATTAAAAAATAAAAATACGCTGTATACAGTATACCCTGAAACCCTAGATGTAGATGATCCTGATTTTAAGTGTAAAGTTTATGCAATACACCCTTCTACATGTTGATAGAGAAAAATTATTTTGATTGCCTTGGTCTTTGTTTAGTTTAATTTTTTTTTAAATAATTTTATATAAGTATCGCATTTTCATGTATATGTATCTTTGAAGAGGACATGATAAACATGTATACTAGTGAAAATGATTGACTATGCTGTAGGTTTCAGCTGATGGATCTAACTGAACAATTTAATGTTAAACCTCACTAAATTTTGAATTTTCTTGCTTAGTGTGATATACTTTTTCTAAGCTGTCACGATAGTCACATTTTGTGATTTTTATTGGTACAGTTAATAGACAATTTTATTAATAATGGCTGAATCTGTAGGTAGGCAAAGTGACGCAAAGCCTGGGATCTGATTTACCACCCGAGTGGTTAAGATAAGGGTTAGGGGGAGGGGAGGGGGGCTGTAGAGTCCAAAGGGCCACCAGGCACATATTTAGCTCTATGTTAGATGTATACTCAAGTGGGCAAGATCAGTTAAATAGAACAGATTGTTTTTTACGTTTTTGAGTTGTGAATGTTTACAGTGTAATTCTTTAGCCTTGTCATTACACTCTTTTTCCAGGAAATGAGGATGCTGGTGTACATGGTGATGTAGATGGGGAAGAAAAGGAAAGAGATGACATCCTTCGAGAGCAGGTACATGATTGTACATTTAGTTTTTGTTTCTTAAAATTCAAACTGTAAAAATGAAGGCAAGGAATCACAGTTCTATTTTGTACTTGTATTGTGTTGTTCCAGAATAGGATATCCAAACTATGTTGATGAAGTGTTTTTTTGTTTTGACCCTGCCCCTTACCCCACTTGTAATAGGCTCTTCCATGGTTTTTTCAGTTCTGGACTGGGACCTGTTATTGAAAATCTGTCTGGTCAAAGAACATCTCAAAATCAGGGAAGTTGCCAAGTTTGAAAAGTGATTTGTTGAAAACTAACAAAAAATGATATACAGTCATGTAACTTGTCACTCAAGTCGCGGAATTCCACCGACGTACTTGTGGGGGGGGGGAGGGGGTTAAGTTCGAGCCCCCCACAATACATCTGTAAAATTGTGGCATCGTGGACCTACATGTATGTCTTCGCTCTCCTCTTTGAATGTATCACTTTGATGCTTGGTAAGTTCAAAAACCTTATTTTAATACGCTTGACTGCTCTTTATCGAAAGTTGCGGCGATCCATATTCCCAGTCGTTCGGTTCCCCCAGACGACTACAATCTCGTATGGACGGTTAAGATAACTTCGAAAATTTGCCCTTGCAACAAGTGAGGGTTTGCTCAAACATAAAATCTTTTCAGAAATTCTCATATGATGTTATACATTTCCCCTGTGTTCTGATTACTTCTCACCCATTTAAACCTTTTAGAATAATGGAGAATAACAAGCAGCTTTTGTTTGCAATGAAATAATACATGTAAGTTTGGGCACCATCTTTGATGGAGCAGTATTTTCTATGAAACGATTGCAAGCTGAGTTTTTGTGAAGTACTGTATTCAGAGGCCATTCATAGAAAACATGAGCCTTTGCGGAAAAAAGGTGTAGCAGAAGCTGGCGGTGCCTTATACGCTTTAAGATGTGACATGTTTTAGATGACATTTCGCGAAAAGGTGACACAGGGGCCGCTGCCTTATACAGGGGAAAACAGAAGGGCACCGTCTTGCCTTCATGGAAAACTCACCGACTGTGGTTACTTGTAAAACGTAAATTAATTAACATATAAACTTTGTTTAGCCTAGAACAGTAGCCTGTTGTACTTAACAGTTTAGTTTAAACCCTTTCATAGTAACAATAATAGAAATAAATGGTAATCAGAAATGTCGCCATTCTTTTAAGCTTATAATAATATTATAATTCTGCACTTTTGAACCTGGAACCACCCAGTGCATTCGGTGCATTTTAAAAATTGTTGTTTGCTCCTAAAAGAGAAGTTCACCTACAATGTACTTCTCTTTTAAGAAGACATCTCTAATTCATACCCCTTTTTTGGTCCCAAAGATACCAAAATTTATAGTGTGCTGACAAGCTTATTGATGATAAAGTTTCAGTTAGGTTAAAAAGTTTGGTGTGTTTTACAGTGCAACACAATTGGATTTCAATTATTGTCACTGAGGTTATTGCTGTTGTATTCTCCACAGGATCGATTTTTGCCGATAGCAAATGTGGCCCGAATAATGAAAAAATCTATTCCCAAGACAGGAAAGGTAACTTGAATTTAATACTTACAAATTCTGTAATTCTTGCTTTGGTGTTCTTGTTATGTGTTATTTGTCATGCAGACTTTTGTCAAATAAAAATTAAAAAGGTAAATTTTTGCTGAATTTCTTAGTTACACTATCTTACCGAGTCAAATCCTTAGAACAATGATGCTGGTATAAATGAAGTGTGGAACGTTAACTGTCCCTTCCCACTTACATCTCTCTTTTGTCACATTTCTGCTTATGCTATTTTGCTCTCTATTTAAAAAGCTAAAATGTGTCTTAAGCATCCAGGTTTGTTATTTGAGACTTTATTAAAAAATTAATTTTAAACGTTGAAACTGTTTCCTGTGGTCAGTTGCCATGGATGCCAGGGATGGACATAGGTTGGAGAGACTCTCTGTATGTTGTCCTAGACGCTTCCACAATAGAGAGGAGAAGTGCATCGCGCTATTTTGTACATTAATTTTCTTTGCCGTCGTTGCACCACTACGACATGAAACTTCTTAATTTCACGAGCCCGATTTATGGAGTAGGTGAACACAACACAAAAATTGTCACTTTCATTTTCTAAACTTACAGCTGTAGATGTCGATAGATATGGTCCCAAAGAAGGTTTTTGCCAAGATTTGCCAAATTAAATGAAATTGAATAAGATCAGTGAAGTTTGAAATGGTGCAAATGGACTTTTAAGTGACTTTATCGATTTGTTGTCATCCAAAAATTTTGCTACCATGGCACCGTGACGTAACGACTTCTCCTCTCTATTAGTAAAGCCTTACAGTTTGTAAAGGTACCAAGTTTAAAGGTGATAATTCTAAGATATTGCTCCACAAAGATGCGGAAAGTTTATTCTAGAAGTTTAGAAGTAACAAACGTCAGTAAAATTTTGCATCTCTGCAGAGCTATATCTTCATTAGTTTTCAACAAATTACTCTCCACTGATTTGAAGGCATTCTTTTCAGCCTTGTTGAAAGATTTTCACAAACAGGTCCCAGTCAAAGGTTGTAAACACAGAGCTCAAAATAACGGCTGGTCAACAGACAATGTCTAGACTGATTGGGTAGTTGACAGGTCAACTTTTCATCTTGCCAGTCATGTTGACCGGTCACATTCGATCGTAGTGAAAATGAAGTATATTAAAATTTCCACGCTGTTCAGTGGTTTCAGTTGTTATCAGTATGTAGAGAGTAGATGTGTATTGCAGAACTTTAATCTGAAACCCTGGGTGAAATGCAACTAGAACCGTTGTTTCCAATTCACGCATTGAAACAGACATTGGGGTTCACACACTTCTGGTGTCAAAATTAAAAATGTTTTCGTTTTTATTAGTTAAGCGACGACTTTTTTCAGGGCTTCTGTTATGTTGCAGAAAAAAAGTCAAGTTTTCTGGGATTTTCAGAGACAGATTCATGGAAAAATGTGCCGATTTCGTGGGAATTTCCTAGCCAAATTTCACTAGAAATCAATCGATTTTGCACTGATTTGACGTGTGTGTTTAATATTTTTTTAACAGAGATAATCATTAATTTTGCTATTTTAACAACAAGGTGCTCGAGAAATGAGCCTATGGCAAAGCTTCTTTAAAACATCATTACTAGTGCCCATTTTTTTTGCAACATAATTTACAGCTGGTAGTTTTGGAACATTGTTCGCTCATTGTGGTGATGAAGTTTACAGCAATTATTAAGCTGAGATAAGTTTCTATTATGTTTCGTCGTCTTCTATTTGGCTGCTTTTTTGGAGTATATAATGCCAGTTTTGGTTCATGGGCCCTTGATGTTTTAAGAGTTATATTTTATCTTATAAATTTGACCGGCCAGAAATGATACGTGACCAAGCTTAAATGAATTTGGCCAGTCATCATGTCCATAGGCTCTCCGGGAATTATTTTGAGCCTTCAAACAGTTGAAAAAACTGTGGAAGAGTTTATTACAAGGTGCCCAATGGGCAAGAAAAATGACCCAAGGAATTAAGTTGTTGTTAATGAAATGGGAGGTTAGTAGGCCTGCATGACTACTCTGGGGTAGTAAACTTTGGCAAGTTAGAGCAGCTTTTGTTTTCAATTTTTATCTCACCCTGATTCCTCAAGCTACTATTTCTGTAACAGTTGTGCATTTGTGATTTTCTATATTTAGATTGCAAAAGATGCAAAAGAATGTGTTCAAGAATGTGTGTCAGAGTTTATCAGCTTCATAACTAGCGAGTATCCTTGAAAACATTTTGAAATCATCTGTCCTCTTATGTTGTCTTTAATGTCATGATGTCAAATCTTAATATTGAATTTGCTATGCCAAGTGTTAACAAACATACATGTACCTTCTCTTGCGTGGAGTGATTATTTCAACCTGATGCCTTTGTTTAAATGGCATGATTTTATTCAGAGTAAAACTAATATATTTAATAATTATTCCTGAGTACCAACAAATTGGCTACCAACCACAGATAAAAAAAATAATACCTTTGTTCAATAACATACTGCCATGTCTTGTTTACAAATTTGAATGACAGTCCCTGTGCGATGCAGGTCATGTTGGTTACACATCTCGCCACTTACACCTGTGAATTGAGGAACACAAAAGTGCAAGTTCATCCATTGTCCAGCAGTTTCATGTTAAACATTCTTTAGCAGCCAAAGATTTTTAGTAATAATTTTAGCATTTTAAAGAAGTGTAAAAGCAAATTTGACTGCCTGGTGTTTGAAATGTTTTTTATCAATGAACTGAGACCAGACTCACTTCATGCAAATTCTTTTAAATAGCTTTTTTTATTAGATTCTGTTGTTGTTCTTTCACTGCATGCTTTTCTTCATTCTTTTACATTTTTCAGACATTTTTTTGTAGTTAACATATTTTTACACCTTACACAAGTCATGTATATGCTAATTCTTTTAACTTGCTTGAAAATGACTGGTCAAAACATCATTTTTTATCCATGATTATAATTTTTTACTGTGTTGCATCTGAAGCTTTTCAGTTAAGTTTATACGTATTCTTTCATGTTTTAGTTCTTAACTATCAAAAACAGGGCAAGTGAACGGTGTCACCAAGAAAAGCGCAAGACAATCAATGGTGAAGATATTTTATTTGCAATGCAAACATTAGGATTTGATAATTATGTTGAGCCTTTGAAGCTTTATCTTCAAAAGTATAGAGAGGTAAGACCTTATGTAGCTTATTTGTATTTCCCTTTTGTTAAATTTGCAACCCTTCCTTTTTGGAGAGAAGCTGCTGAGCTGAAATATTAAATACCTACACTCTCTGTAAAATAAATGTTGTTTTAATCTTCTTGCACCTAGAAGTGGCCAAAGTAAAAGGAGACAAAAACTTTGAAATTCAGGGTTCAAAGAAAGTCAGTTTTATAATAATTATTATTTGCTGTTTGGGCAAGCTGTAGCTAGCATGTACTAACCCAAGACTCATTTAAACTAGCTCCACCCCCCCCCCCCAAAAAAAAAATTAATAATAATAATAATAATAATAACCAGCAGGATTGATTACAATAAAATTATTGTTATTCTTGTGTAATTTGAATTCCCCAGAAAACTTCACTTGCCCATCAGGCAAGTTAAGAACAGAATTCACTGGCTCGATAGCAAAATCCACTAACCCTGGGCTATTGGACATGATGTCCTTTGTACCATGAAATTTTGTCTTGAAGTGTGATGAAAGAAATACTGTATATCAGGTCAAATAATAGCCACCCTTGATTAATTGCCTCCATCAAATAATTGCCCCCCTTTGATGGAAATATTTTAAATTAATAATAGCCTTCCTCAAATATGTATTCTTACAAATTTGAAAATGGCTTGAATTTTACTAGTCATCTCTATTCGGTTTAGATCCTTAAAAAGTACTTGATTTCTTTATTAGAACTTAAAAAGTCCTCGAAATTCACAACCTTTTCTATGCCAGACACCTTTTCTTTGTAAAATTAGATTATTTTCCTGAGGAAACTTTGGCTCATTCTCGATGTAAGAACCTGTAAAACTCACGGGTGATGTAAAAACATTTGTGTTTCTTTATTTCAAATGCTATTTCTGTACTTCAGATGCAATTGCAAGTCATACCAGTCATTTTGCAAAGTCTTGTTGTAGAAAGTAGTATAAAATAATGTGATCAATGATGCCAAAAGAAGTAAAAATCGTAAATGACTCCATGACTTGTTTTAGCCAATAGGGTGATCAAAGGGGGTTAAAAGAATGCTGATTTATTAAATAAATCGTAGTCCTTGAAAACTGTGTTAGTTTTTGTCCTTGAAAAATCCTGGAAAAGTCCTTGAAAAGTCCTTGCTTGTTTTTTTTGTCTAATAGTAAAGTTGTATGAACCACGTGTATGTGTTTTGGTACAAATTTTGAAGTTGAAGCTTTTAAAAGTTATAAATAAAGTGCTAAGAGAATCAGGTTTTCCTAGTATCCCTATTATTAAAGAAAGTTATGGGGACTGGGGTTTGCTTATTCAAGAGGGGCGCTTGGTTGACATGGGTGCTTATTGGGTGGAGAACAAAATATTGGAGCATGGGTGCTGTGGGTGCATATTTGAGGGAATTTTTCTTTTTCTTTTTCTTTACATCGGTGCAAGGTTTTTCCCTTGAAAACCAACATTATTAAATTATTACTGTAAAGTTAATGATGCAATTGATTTTATGTATGGATATCAAATAGTCAATCAAAGGAGAGAAGTCAGCTATTGTGGCGGAGGACAGAGGAGCAGAAATGGAGGAAGATGAACATGCTGTCCATCAATTCCAGGTTGCAACTGGTAAGACAGTCCTCTAGAGTGTTTTGGTGTATTGGGCAAGACTAACAAAAGTAGAGGTTAAAGGGCAGCAAATTAGATTTGGAACAGCATATGTTACAATGTACAAGCCACGAAAAGGGATCATTCATGTGTGATTAATGGCTGATGGCAAAGTCTAAGAAGGCCAAGACGTCTTGTTGTTTTGTTTTGTTTGTTTGTTACCTTTTGTTGTTATTATTGATCAATCACCAGTATGGAAAATCGGCAGTCTCCAGTAAGTATCCATACCCCCCCCCCCCCCCCCCCGCTAAGAAAGGTGTAGTAATTCCAAGGGGTAGGGTGTGGGGCCTAAAGTATTTCTTAGAGAAAGGTCAGGGAACAATACAAGATAAAGAGATATACATTGTATTACCACTAAAACCTTATGTCAGCACAGTACCTTTTTCTGTAGCCTTTCTTCATGACTTCTAACACAAGCTTTAAATGTCAAAAGATAAGATACAAGTCTGTCACTTAATAAGCAGCTTGTACTCCTGCAACAGTTGATCATTGCTTTCACTGTCTGTCCTACAAAAAACAATGTAGCCTGCAAGCAAGCTCTCCATTTATATGACTTCTTGCGAATTCTCCAATTGAGGGCTTGATCGTAGGCTAAAACTGTCCGTGATTGGACTGTTTAGTCTCATATTTTCCCTTTAGCTCTTCAGGATCAAGCCCATACCCTCACCCTTCTTGCTTTCAATTGTACCAAGTCTTGGCTAGGGACAAGTGTCAAATCTACTTAGGGGGCGCTTCATTGCCATCTATCACTACTTCCAAAGAATGTCTATTAAGTGTAATGGGTTGTTTCTACTTTGTCTTAGCAGCTCACCTTCACCCTTCAATGATTGCCACAGAACAACCTCCTACAACAATTTACAGCACTGCACCATATCAAACTACGGTACGTGTTGGTTCATTTCTTGAAGTAAAAAATGGTACTCATGAAAGGTTTGCAATAGACCCCTCCACAGCTCTTTCGACTTTTGACATGAAGTTGCCGCGACAGTTTGAGGATGATTTGCTGAAAACTAACGAAGATGTAGTTCCACAAATTTGTGAAACTTTTCAGGGGTTTGCTTTGTGGGGAGGGGGGGGGGGGGCAATTTTGTGCCCCCCACCATACAAACGTAATTGTGTGACTTTGTGATCATTATTATGATCTTCGCTTGCTTTAAGTGTATCACTTTCAAACTTAGCAAGTTTATTAATTCTCAGGTGACCTTTCCCACAGTATCGATTGATATTCCCCAACTTGTCCCTATCAGAAGTTGGGAAAAAAAGGGTCTATTCCACAGCTTTAAGATATTTTTCCTTGCTATTAAAATTCTGTTCTTAGTTGTAGATTTTCATATTTTCTGATCAAAATGGCAACAACCTTGATTTGTTAAATTAAATGTTTTAAGGAGTTTATCTTAATCTAGTTCTCACTGCAACTCTTTATTTGGATTTCTTTTAGATGCAACAACCATTACATTTCCCTTGAGATGTTAAAGATCCAAGTTTATCATTCAAAATGGTTATACTATGTACATACCTGAAGTGCAACACATATTATCATATACATGTAATGCATTTTGTCACTTAATTTGTTCCCAGTCTTTATTGTTATTTATTTGGATTATTGATAGAGAAGAGACTGGGCACAAGTGAAGTGATACATAAAAGGCATTTAAAAAAAGAAACTGAAATGTTTAATACCCGGGGTGCTAGAAGTGTTGCTTTCTCCCTGGGGGTGATAGAATTGAGTGGCAAGGCAAAGAAAACTCCACTGATGAGCACTTCGCTTCTTATGCTTCTCGCTGCTAGTGAGTGGGAAGACCTCTGGTATCTGGGTAAAATTGTAGTGAAACCTTAATAGGATCATCACAGGACAAGCTGGTTCATAACATGATGGGTCATGTTACCCATATGTCAACCTAACAGAACTAGAACTTTCTTTCAGCAGTGAAAAGTGAAAAAGAAAACCTTAGCGAAATATTTATGGTATCTATATCTAGACTTCCAAGTTTGTGTTTAGTCATAAAAATGATGTACTCCAATAACTCTTTGTTCGGTTTTCTCGGCATTTTATTAATTTGAAAACTATATGTTTTTGTTACTTTTTGGACACTTTTTGATAGTAATACAGCTGTATGTGTATTTCAAGGCTTTCATTGTACAGTCAGCGCTGACATTGTTGACACCTCAGACAAGACATGGACAGAGGCTAGATCCCAAGCAAAAAAAAAATTACAAACACTAGACTGAAACAAACCCCTAGTTCTATTGACTCTTAAAACAGTCCACTCGCACTTTGTGGAGACCTCGCTTTTATTGACACCACAATAATACAGTCAACCCACTTTTAAAGGACACCTCTACAAGACAGACATCCTGTTAAAATGGACACCTAGAGTTGGTCCCTGCCTTTCTTTACTCCTTTTAGTTGACTCTATAACAGACAGACATCTCTCTAAGACATACATTTAGTGCCGGTCCCAAAGGTGTCCATCTTAGGGCACTTTCCAGAAGTCATAACTGGCGGGCTGGACCATGGCAGCACCGGTCGTTTTAAAAATGAAATAGGCTTTTTCAAAGAGTTTTTGATTAGAAACGATTTCCTTCTAGCGTACTATTTAGGAATTGACTGATCTGGCTAGATAGCTTTGATTAAAAGTAAAATTCTCATTACGATGGGAATGTCCTTGCCGGTCAGTTCTGACAAACCGAAAGCACCCAATGAAAGAGTTGACAGCATTGACAGCAGCTACGTCCCCGACAAGAATAAATTACAGACGTTTGACTGAAATAAACTCCCATTATGGTGTGTCACGATTGAGGACGTTTGCACTGGCAATGTTGTCCGCGATCAATGGAGTTGACTGAAAGTTGCATGAAAAACTGTCTTGTGGTGTAGTGTTAACTACGTTATTAGGATCTGCAAGTATGTAGTGTGGTCTTTATTTGTGAGCATGATGTAGATGCCTGCTGTAATCAGGTAATAGCCTGGTACAGGCATAATATAAGAGGTGAATCACAAGAAGTTTTTAAAGGAGCTGCACTCTTCTACATTTAGCAAAGGCTGAACTGTGTTCAGACAAAAGATTGTATGAGGAGCTTTTCCCGATATTGATGACTAAAAAATCACTTTATCCTGCATGCAGTTCTTGTTTCTCTTAGTATAATGATAGGGAAGGTCTGTGCGCAGGCATCAAAATTGCTGTTATACTTACAGACAAACAATAACATCTTGACGTAATTGACCAATCAGATCAATAACCAGAGTATAATACCATCAACTGACGTGATACAACTCACTTTGACTCTGAAGATGACTACCGCACAGGTTGTCGAAACGTCAGTCACTGTCAACAACAACAGTCCTTTTCAGGACTACGTTCACGCGGACGATCAAACTCAACCTACTTTTGAAATGACTCCTGGGTTCAAACCTTTTACAGTTTTATACTGGAATAATGTTCCATCTGTATCAGTGTCAGTAGTCGACACCAAAATTATCCCTGCGCTATCATTGGTTAGGTCATGATCATAAGAATGTTAAAACTGGCTTTTGCGACACCCATTAATTTGGCTTTTGAGCTAATAACTCTTCCTGTGTGTGGTGCCCGAGACTTGTTTGTTGTAAGCTTTCGGGTGTAGAGCAGTTTACAGTCCTCAAGTGCATGAACACGCTTATTCTCTTGATATCGTAACAACTTCCGGTTCTTCTATAAGAACAGTGGACTTTAACCCTTTAGGCCCCAAGAGTGACCAACATCAATTTTCTCCCTACAATACTGATACATAATAAAGAGGTTATGAGAATTATTGAAATGATCACCAAAGGGAAACTGCTTTGATCTTTTGTCAAATTCTCTCAATGAATTCTTAAAGGAAATGTATGGAGATCAGTTTGGAGAATTTTTATCTGGATATTGGAACTTAAAGGGTTAAAAAAGAGCTTGATGAGGGTGTTCTTCAAGTGGCAATTCGGTCCAGTGTCTGATTTAATATTACCCAGTGAAACAGGATTTTGTGTACATATTTCTTAGAAATTCGGATTATTGGGCCTTAGTGTATTTATATTATTTGATGGTTTTATTTCTTTCAAGCTTCTAGGGCCTCTGATAGCGTGTGAACAGTTCCAAAAAGTTTTATTAGTAGGGAATACAGTAGATTAGAGTAGACTACACATTATGGTAGAAAATGATATATTGAATGAACTTATCTCATTGCTTACAGTTGTAGATGACCTTAGAAATAAAGCCTTCATTTAAAGTATAAAACGCTTGTTCAAATTATCCTGGGACGAACTCTACTCTTCACGTCATTTTAAAAGACTGTTACTGTAAGGAACGTCTTCCGTGTAATCATTCAAGGGCTCTTAAGGTAGCATGCGAGAAAACGCGCGAGTGAGTTGCGTGCGTCTCCTTTAGCATGACGTTCACACGTGACTTCTCGCGGTGTCTCCCCAGTTTGACTCAATTATTTTTATTATGTCTTCTGGTGACATGTTGGTAATCTCATCCCTTTTTCTTTCTAGCTCCGAGCTGCATTTCCCATGATTATCTGCAAAAAGAGAAAAGGACAATAGACCTTTTTAGCTTGTATGTTTTGTTTTCCCATTTCAGACCACGTGATGGTACCCTGGAGAATTGTTTCTTTCAAATGTCTTGTTATGCACGTGCATCCACGTGGATATGTATGCATAATTATAGAAAAAACAAAAGGCAAATTCCCTGGAGAACATTACATGGTCTGAATTAATAAAACATACAAGCTAAAAAGGTCTTTTAGAATGATTTTCTCAGGACTTTGCTTTTCGCTAACGCAGACAGACGGAGAAACAGTTCTGTCAGTTCTATAGGGTTCAACATCACGTGGACTGAATTAGAAAACAAGCAAGCTAAAAAGGTCTATAATTGTAAATTGCATTTATTTAGATTCCGTTTATCATTTGCCATTGCATTTTGTAATTATTGCAAAGCCTTACCGCACACGCGAAAAGAAAAACAAATACTGAATTAGGACCTTTGATAATAGACCAAAGGGGTTTAGGGTTGGTTATTTACAACTCTTGACAAGGAGTTTTGAAACACGGGACTACTGAGAAGAACATTTATTTAGCAGTCGTAGAGGCACAAGGGCAGCGGCAGCTTGCAAGTCCAGCGCTGTAAGTGCTTAGGAACGCCGTTTTGATTATTCTGCTGCACCAACCGTGATGCCGAGAATCGAACCGCGACCGTCTCGTAAATGATCTTGCACAGGGCGTGTGGTGCTTTGCATTTTACGTCGTTCTCTTGATGCCTAACGCTTTGTGTTTGTCGTTCCAGTTACCCCCGGGCGGTCCTGGTAATAGGCTAATGGTGATGTCTCGGTAGATGGGGTCGCATTTTCACGGCTGGATTGACTATAATATAATGGGCCTGCATTTTCAATAGAGTTACTAGAATGGGATCGCACATTTTCGGGATTTGGGGGATCAGAAAATTCAGGTAGGTAGGGATTTGAGATTGGGAAGATTTTTACTTCACTAAGTTTAACCAATGTGTCAGTTCATTTCAGGATGACCTAGTTTAAAGGGTTTAAAGACTAAGTTGGGACCGCGAAAATTACATTTTTCCTAAAAGTGACTAGGATGGGGCATATATTTGGCCACAGAATAGACTATATTGGGCTAAGGGTTCTGAGAGACCTGCGGCACATACCCAGCAAAAATTAACCCAAGTAACCCCCTCTGGACCAGTTTCATGTGAGCTTCGTGAAGAGGCAACTTCCCAGGGCTTTTCCCTTGGAAGATATGAAAGGAAAATGAAGCCTTGTCAATGAGGATATGTTTGAAACCCGAGTCAGCATAGAGCATTGTCAATTGTGTGTTTGCTTACCCAATCTGGCAAAGACTGCCACCTCGCATATAGCCAGATATCCTTTACCCACCATACCAACAGACACGTAGCGTCCAGCGATTGGCGGTTTACATTCTTGTGTCCAGGCTTCACCAGCAGCAAGCTGTCTCACTCGGTCACCGCACATTGGGTTTTGCTTGTGGTCTCTCAGGATACCGACGCGGATTTCAAAATTAGACAGAGGACTAGACTGAGGACCTGCGCGTGAAAAAAATGTTGCTCAGCGAATTATTTATTTACAATCAAAGGAGGATATTGCTATCTCCCCGTCAGGCATTGTGGTCAAACTATATTATCAACAGCCGAATGCCAGCGCGCGACTCATTTCAAAGTGTCGCCGCGGAGAAATCACATGGGTACAAGAGAGATACATGAAATAATCCAGTATACTCCGCGTAAATTGTATCGATCTTATGCACCTATCAATGTTAAGCTCCAGGGTGGGGGGGGGCGGGCAGACCCAGGGGAATTTGACATTTTAATGGCAGCCAGAGTCAAATTCCCCACCCCCAGGCACCTACTAAATGTCAATTTCCCGCCTCTGGGGTAACTTTTTCTAACAGAGTTAGGACTTAATAATTGACAGGTTGGAAAGGATATGTCTTTTACAACCTCACATAGAAACAGAATCAGAAGGAACGAAGACTCTTCTATTTATAAACATTCGATCATACAATGAAAGAAGTGATGGTTCATATATACCGAAAAATAAAACAGATTTCCTCACCATTCTTTCGCTCATGTTGTCTTGTTACTTTCAAGAAAAGCAGAGGTCATTTACCTCTGGTGACTTCTGGGTATTACCAAGATGGCAGGTCACTCATTTCCATTTTCTCTCGGTCTTCCAAGATGGCGGCCATGTCAAATTCCCGACCCTGGGGAAGGCACGCTCAGTCAATTTCCCGTGGGTGGCCCCCCCCCCCCCCTCCCCCACCCTGGGGCTTAACATTGATAGGTGCATTACGATAGAATTTCACGAGGTAGTTATAGATGCCCTTCTCAGGTCTAAGATTTTGTTTTCCATTTAAATTCTTCATCGAGATTGTTTGACTGCATGTAAATAATAGCTGATAAACCCTGGCCATGTTACGAGGGACAGCAGTGAAATAAATATTCAATAATCCTTCTCAAACTCTGGCTTCGTAATTTGTAGCAAAATACGCATCCAGAAAAAACCGGAAGTTGCCTCGAAGAGAGGCTTAATAGCCCTCGCGGCAAATTTAAATAACATGGCGGACGATTAAGTCGATCTTACTCCAGAGGACATTTCTGGTGCTAGCTGTATTGAAGAAGACATAGAAAAATTGACCGTTGCTCAACTAAAGTTTTGGTTAAAATGCCGACACATAAATCATAGTGGTAACAAGAAGGAACTGTTGGAAAGGTAGTTGCACATGATCCGGCTTCGCGCGATCGATCAACTGTTTATGCTGTTCATTTATGCATTGATTCCAACTACGATCAATGAAAAATGTTTTAGTGCTGACAGAGGACGGAACATTTTCCTTCCTTTTTTCGTCCTCACCCCGGGGGATTTGACAGCTCAAGAGTCCCCACTCCAGGAAATTTGCCATCCAAGGCCAAAAAAATGCTAATGCCCGGGGGTCAGCCCGGGGTGGGGTTGGGGTGGTTGGGTGCAGCTGGAATTGACTGATGCATTGTTTTCAACTACAAGTCTACATAGCGGTTAAGACACCTGTTTTCATACAAAATTTGCTTTCTCAGGGCTAAGAACCTGCAAGCAATGAAAAATTTAAATAAAAATGAATAATTCAAAAACACCATGCATTCAACAGTCGATAAGCTGCGACGCATAACGAGAGAAAGGTCACACGGTCAAATCTTACAGAAAACAGGATAATTAAATCAAGAAATCATTCCGTCCTTTGAATGAAAGATGAAAAAAATACGCCAAGATCTACTTTATCTCCATATCTCATCTTTAAAGCAGCGAAGATTTCTCCGAAACTTTAAGTAAACTTCGTGTTTTCATGACACAAACCGAAAACAAACACCCTTAAATAGGCGCAAGGCACCCTGGGAAGATGATAACATCCTCCTTTTTTACAATTGTACATTCTAAGCATAGTTTGCATCACCGAAGCAAGGAACGTTGTCTTCTTTGTCAGTCCTTTTTTCAGGCCTTCATGAAGTTCGCTTGGACCTCGAGGCCCACAACAAAGCCGCAAGAAATAGGGTTTAGAGACCTGTCAACATCGAACCAACATGTTGATAGACAAATAGAAATGTCTAAATTTCCTCTCCTCATCTACCTCTATCTATGTTTACCCGCATACATCATTTTATTCATTCTTCATTGATGTAAGTATTTACAGTGGAACTTCTTCTTTGGGACACCTATTCAGGGGGCTCAAATTTGGTCCAGGAAAAATGTTCACATATTCTTTGTATCTGTTACCTCTTTTGAAGGAACACCTCTTTACAGTGGAAAGGGACATTCTCTCTGGGTCCCGAAACCCACCTTTAACCTTCAGTCAAGGGAAACCTTGGCACTCACAAAGTGACTGACCACATAAACCGTATAACATATAACTTTCAGTAGGCTAGTCACAATGACGATAACTTTCAAATCATAAATCGATGTTCTGCACTTGTGGGATCTCAACATGGAATTCTGCAGAGATAAGTTCAGTTAATCATGATTTCTTGTGCATTATCTATCTGCTTAAAAAACCGTAAAATTCCGAAAATAGGCCCCGGGGGTTATTTTTTTCAATGGCCCTTTTTGAGGGGCTTTTCTTTTTTGGAGGGGCTTATCTACAAAGGGAAATTTCCCGTTTCAAAATCGATTGAGCTAGCCTTATAGTTGGAAGAAAATTTACCGGTTTTGCTTTGTTTTACTTTGTATTCTAAGGGCAATTTCCAAGTACAAGCCCCCACCCCCCCCCCCCCCCCCCCGGGGTGGCTTATATTTGGAGGGGAGATTTAAGGGAGGGTTTTTTGCGTTGCGAGTTTGGGGGGCTTATATTTGGAGGGGTTTATTTTCGGAATTTTACGGTATTGACTGCAGCAGACTCCGAGGCAGAATAAAAAAAGAAATTTTTAATTAATCATTCTATTTGTAGGTTAATTAATAACAAACCCCAACCCAACCTCCATTCAAGGGACACTTTCCCTGGACCCGAAGGTGTTAGCCTGTTCACAGACCCTCTATTTTCTCTTCAAAGTCCGTCGAGCGCGTGTGATTAAAAATAAACCGCAGGGGACTTATTGACCACCAGCGCAAAGGGGTAAGGGTGAGGGAAGAAGAAATTTTTCTTTCTCGCGCTCCGCACTCGCCCTCGCGCACGCCGATGTTTTCCAAACGAACTAAAAGAAAAATAAAACAACGTCTGTGTACAGGCTACGAGGGTGTCGCTTGTACAGAGGTTTCAATGTATTTGATGGTTATTAGGTCTAATTTTTCCACCGTGGATGGAGCCCTGTCGTGATTTCGGGCGAGGAGCGGGGCGCATTTTCCAAACAGCGGCTGATAATCGAAGGCAATGTTTTAGAGACGATTAATAGCACTATTATATTGTCACCATTGTACTTACGAAAATAACACAGACAAAGCAAACAAATAGATGGGTTTGTCACTCGCAATTTGTTTGTCTTGTTTGTTTTCAAAAAAGACTGCTTGTAACCTGCAAAATAATTGTACACTTACCAGTCGAACTAACGACATTGACATCTGTCACGACATGTTCACTCTGTAGGTCTACTTTCCACCAGGGGTCGACGTCAAGGCCCGTCATAGAGCAGGAGCCCATAGAGGGTATACTAGACATGTTCCCATCTACTGCCAGCTCTGGACCTACGCCAGGTATCAACACAGGGTTCTCTTTCTCGTCCTTAGCATCTTCAAGCTCATCCACGGCCAGAAGGCTCGACTGAAGGGCAGGCTTGTTGAAAGCAATGTCTGCAACAGAAAAAATGAATGCATAGCTTACCTGCATTTATACTGATCTAACATAGCTGAAACTAATAATATAATTAACAGTAACAAATCAAAGTATTAGTGACGAAGGCCCAGTAAAAACTGGCTCAGTGTATCAAAGGTGACGTTGATCACTTGAGGGCTATAAAACTTTGTATTGCCGTTATTAAAAAAAAAACCTTGGATTCCGGTTAGAAATTCTCTAAATTGCTTCTTCCTCTTTTTAACTCTTTTTTAGGACTTCGTTTTTTGGCCATCTGTGTTGTTGCCTACGTGTTTGTTTTTATTCCTGTTTATAACTTTGGGCCGAAAAAAAAACGTCATAGTAACAAGGTTATTCCTAGTGGAAATAAAGTAACATTGCTTCTGGCTGCTGGAGCCACAACAGAACACTAAATGAGTTAAGGATCTTCAGATACTGATCGTTTTTCTCTATGGGTACAGGTAAACGAACATCTTTGCCTGCCAGGTCGGTATATAAACGGAAATCATGATTTTCCAGCTGTGGTATAGTAATAGCATCACTGTTCTACCCATATTTACGACTTTGGGTACTGACGGATAATTTACCCTTATCCGTAAACGAAAACAGAGCTAAAACAGCGTATCTTACGAGTAACCAGTCTATTTGAAACTAGGTTTTCCATGTACAACGGACCCATTCTGCGGTGAACTTGACGTCGAGAACTAATGAAAGATAAACACCGCCCCGGACCTACCAGGAACAAACTTGTCACAAATTGAGAGGTCTCTTAGATCACCGTGCAGAACCCACTGCTGCTCGTCATGTGTGTCGTTGTTATGCTTCAGTAACATCGCCTCGACTTGACCCACTCCTGTTTTACCGGCTGAAATTTTTTAGCAGAAACAAAATTATTATTCCATTAAAATATTTCTCCGTTTTTGGTTGGCTTGAATCTCCCCGCTAATTCTTCACAACAAGCTAGCATTGACGAAGTTTGGACGTTGAGATATCCGGTTAAATGACGTCAACCGAGACTCGGTTGCCGTTAGCTCACTTTGTTGGTAGGGCCGAGGAAAATCACAGAAAACTTCACACATTTTGCGAGGAAGATACACCCAAACTTCTCCCTAAAACAGCAAGAACAGCCAAAATGCAAGCAACTCAACGTGTGACGACTGCTACAGTGACGGATCCAGACCTTAGATCAGATAACTGGGGGTGGGGGGTCGTCCCGACCCTGAGATAGGGATGCGGCCTCACCGGGCCCCTTCCCTAGATCCGCCACTGTGCTATTTGAAGAATATGCGCTAGATTAAACATCCTATTATATCCTCAGTTTGCCAATTAACAGACAAATAAAGCGGCAACATAACATCGACCGAGCGAGGGAAGCATGTACGTCTTAAAGCTTGAATGATTTTAAATGAGTAATGAAACAACTACTGGATTCGGCTTTCGTATGACCCGAAGAGTTATGCAAATCTCGGAGGATGCTATCCACCTCGGCCATTAACAGCCTTCTCTATCTGCATAATTATTTAGCCTAAGCCTAAATCAATAATTTCTAATATAAATGAAACGACACCGGTGACAGACACGTAGGTTCAATAATGATAATTGCGAGAACAACAGTGATGATAAGGATGGTGATGATGATGCAGATAGTGTCGGTGATAGTGATGATGTTGTTGCTGATAGGGATGATTTTGGTGATGGTATTGGTAATTATGTTAATGATGAAGGTGTTGGTGACGGTGGTGGTGTTGGTTATGGTATTTGCATTAATTTTGTATTTTATTTTTTACTCCATTCTATAGATAATACATCAATTGTACGTGTACATAAGATAAGCAAGAAAATTGACAATGGAGAATGGCACATAATGATGGCGACGGTGATGGTGATAGTGATAGTGATGGTGTTGATGATGATAGTGTTGGTGATAGTGATGGTGATGGTGTAGTCTGTGTACAGCCGCCCTCTCCCTCAGGAGGAATCGGAAAAGGGGCGTCTGTGATCGTGTACGGGAATAATTTTGCATAAATCGAAAAATAGCTTCCGCCGACCGAAATCTCCCTGGCTCATGTTTCATGTCTTTCTAGTTTTCAAAATGATGGTCAATGCAACTAATTTCCATCGACTAATTGAGAGAGTTTGCGACGTTTTTAGAATCGCTTCACTCGATATCAAGCAAGAAAAACGTGCACAAGCCCTTTGTAAACTGAAAGATGTTTATGCAAGCCTTTGCAATAGCCTGCGAACACAGTCGTATTTCCGGTCTAGTTGACAGGCCAAACACGACTCACAAGCTCGTGAAAGTGTAAAAGCGTTAGTGATGATGATGCTGATGCTGATGGCGACGGTGATAGTGATGGTGATGGTAATGGAGATGGTGTTGGTGTTGTGTTGGTATTGGTGTTGGCGATGGTGATAGTGATGGAGATGGTGTTGATGGTAGTGATGGTATTGGTGATGGTGATGGTGATGGTGATAGTGATAGTGATGATGTTGATGATGACGGTACTGATGGTGATGGTGATGGTATTGATGATGATGATGAAGGTATTGGTGGTGATGGTGATGGTGATACTGATGGCGACGGTGACTGTGATAGTGATGGTGTTGGTGTTGGTGATTGTGTTCATGACGGGCTTAGGCTCCAAAAAAAATTCTGACCAGGAGGTCTTCTAATCTTGTACATTACTTGTCACCGCCCGCCGGAAACAATCAATGGACCCTTTTTTCTCTCAGTATCTTGTTTCATTTGTTAGAATTACTGAGGCGTGTCGCGTGTGAATATTTCACTAAAGTTTCTGTCGCTTTATAACGTTGGTTGCATCTGCGAAGCTATTAGCAAAATGGCTAGATTACTAATTACTCCTGGAAGTGTTAAATCTACTTTAATTTAACGGGAAGATGCCGGCAAAACGAATCCGTTTTAACCTACGCCAAGTTCGTCCACTAAACTGCTAAACGAGAGTGGAAAATTATTTCTGTAGGAAATCCTTACGTGGTTATCGACTTTGGTAAGTTTAGCTTTGTTTAGCCGAGCAATTGCTGGTAAGTCGTGATTTTTAATATTTCGGTTTTTTGTTGATGAAAAATTCCCTAGAAAAAATATCGAGCGGAAATTATTTTTTTCGCACGTGTTCTCTGATGATGTATTTCACATAATTTTTGATAATGTATTACTAAAAGATTCTGTCCAGATTTCCCAATATTTTATCAGTTTTACTCTATCGCACGCCACCCAACAAACGATCGCTAGCCTCGAGCATTTGACGCTTTCCTATTTTGCTTTTGTATTTTGATCACCGTCTCGTGAAAGTGCTTTTAATTATTTCTGGCGGGAAATATGTACCGCGCGTGTTTGTTTGGCGCCCAAATCAGTGATATCAGTAATCAAGAAAAAAGGTAGAGACTCCAGACAGGTAAGAAAACTTAATAATTATATTAGTAGCGTTTGATGTTAAAAACTATTATTCTGGATTATTCCATTCTAGGTCAACACTCGAGAGAGTCAGCTCTTTTCTCAAAAAAAGTTCGCAGACAATTAACCTCGCTGGGTCATGCTGGGTCCCCTTGTTTCCTGAGCTTTTGTTATCTAGGTTGCATAGTATTAAACTGTACTATCCTGGGTAGTGTGTACCTGAAAACTACAGTTAGCTTGCAAAAATATATTAATCAATCCTGCAGTATGCCTGAAAACTCCTTTAACGTGCAAAAATACTCTAACCAATGCTTTAGTATCCTGGGTAATGTATTCCTGAAATCTACGGTTAACTTAACTGAATACCGTAGGACTTCCGTAAATTGCCCACAAAAGAGTAACTCAAGCTATACCACAAACTGAAATGAAAGTAACCGCAATATCCGATTAAAGCAAGGTTTAAATCTTTTTCTGCCCCGCTAATATAACCGCTCTTCCGAGGCACTTACTATTTTGGTAATAATAAAACGGCATAAACATTTTACATAGCGCCTTTTTCAGTCTCGGGCAGAGAAATGGAGGTAAACTCAAGAATTGCACTGCAACTTTGAAACTATTTAAGCCGCTTCCTGAAAGGCCGGGAAAATGTTTTTCGTAAAATTCGTAAAAGTAGCTCCTTATAGTCTAATCGGTGAGGGTAAAAGACGGAATGAGTTTGCGGAATGGCATGTGGCATGGCTTGCGGAATGACATAATTATGCGGAATGTAAAATATGGAAATTGGCGCAAATAAATAAATTAAACTGAAAGGCATACGCGCGAATACGCGCGTCATTGCCGCGCCTTTTTTGGCGCCAATTTGAGTGAGCAACTGCTTTGCTGGTGGTTCACGCTAATCTCGTTCCCAGATCTCCCACTGGGTACGAGATTAGGTTCACGCATTTCGACATTTATCTATAAAAACACACCTGAGCATTGGCTAAGGTTCCTGAAGGCAGCCTCCAAACGAAAACATTGAAGTCCGGTAAATATAGTGAGGCGTGACCAAAGTAAATACTTGTGCGTTTGATTTTTTGCTTCTTCAAAATACTGTCGGCACCGAAAATGTGTCTCCTTAGATCAAGAATTACGTTGCGTTACTACCCTGATTTCGTGACTGTCATTTTGACAGCTCGTACGTTGTGCCACGTGCAGTCACGGAACAGACTGTCACGTAGAGTCGCCGGCAGGAAAAGAATGGCTAAAATTGACCCAGTTTCACCTTTTAACCCCATTCTTTGATTGAAAAAAGCAATTTTGCAAAGGGAAAACCTACAAGACGTACGAAAAACGAGCCTTTAGGCTGTAAATATCTATTTATGTGCGTTTCGAAATTGGAAGTGTTTACACAATACAGACAATCACCGCCAGCCTATCATGAAAATTCCTGAACTTCGATGGTGTCTCACAGAGATTTCCTCCACTTACCCAAGCCAATTCCCAGGTATGTTTTAAATGAATGTCTAAATGTGTGATTTAAATAGCAAGAAGAGAATTCGGAGTTATACCACATGTTAAATATTGCCGTCGAAAATGAGTAACGAACTTAAATTTTTGTTATCCTGTAAACCTATCCCTTATTTTAAAAATTATTTCAGTACGACCAGCTTCGCTACTGTCCAGAAAGTATCTTCTAGTGGAAGGAAAATAATTTTTCTGTTCGTGGAAAGTGTCCAAATTTCTCCATCCAGCTTCGTTTACGAACGCAAGGAAAGTTGATGTTAGCGAATTTCAGCCCGGGTTAAAAGTTAATGCAGTCTGAGACTCCGACATCGAAAACCGATCTTCTATTCTTTCTCACGAATAAAAAGCTTTCGGCGGGAACAATCTACGTT
>JBBMOI010000015.1:8877500-8995000 GCA_038088405.1 Porites divaricata | reverse complement strand
CACATTGACAAAGCAGTTTATAATTTCTAAAACAGCATCTATCTCAAGGATGATCCAGAAGAGTTTGATATCAATATGCTGACATAATATTTCGGCGATTAATCAAAAGGTCTTACCATAAGTGCTCCTGTCAATGTGAATATCCATTCTGACACTTTTCCATCGCATGACCCAAGTATAACAGGAGAACCAGCTTCCGAGTCCGGTGGGACAGATAAGCAGTCCTTAGTGCTGTTCTGCTGAATTCTGAATTCACCTGACCATGAGATTGGTACATAAGTTCGTATAAGAAATTTGACAAAATGAGTTACTCTGTGAAGTTGGAATTGATATGAATAGCAGATGAGATATAAGTTTGCCTGATCTATGAAACTTTCATTCTGTTTAATTGACAGAAAGGCATAGAGTTTGAAGATAAAAGTCAGTGCGACAGTAAATTAGTCAGCCAGTAAGGCAATTAGTCCACGGTAAACTAGTCCGTTAGTCAGTCAGTCAGCCAGAGAGACTTCAGTCAAGTCAGAACTCGATGCGACAGTAGAAACCCTGGATGCAAACGTCTGGAGTCAGACAGACAAATAGATCCAGAGAAATAATTTAAGACACTCAAAACATCATTAAGCAAGGTACACAGTTCCACAGACCTGAAACTTCGTAGTCCGCTTCCTCACTTGGCTTATCATAGATCGCCCTAGAGAACCGTGGTGAAAATAACTTCTTAAAAAATTCAAGGGCCGTATCCGCCAGTTTGTGTACATTTTTTAGAGGATCAGCCAAGTTAAAATCCAACTTAAACTGTCCCCTGGAGCCAAATATAGTAATATCTGCTCCAAGAGCCACCGAGGAGTCTATAGGTGAGGCCGTAAGGTGGGTCTCAAATGACAACTTGTGAATTATTAGGATATTTTTAGCTGCAGCTGACACCGCCTTCTCGGCCCAGTAAGTACCCTTTTCCAGTAGGTAAAGGCTGAGGTGGGCTAAGTCTAGTGTCTTGCACATTCCTTTAGTGATGTGACCGACCACGTCACAGGAACCTAGGAGAAAATTAACAAGAGACGCTCAGATGATATGCTGATGACGTTTAATTACAACAAATAAGGGAACGCGCAGTTAAGCTATTTATGGCATTTGTATGGCAGTACCAAGAAAAGCCTAGCAGGCACTTGAAAGTATTACTGGCGCAAGAAATAACAGGACACGTGAAGGAGAGCGCGAGGGGAGAGGGAGATCTCACTGTTTTTCGTGTCTTCCTTCGCGCGCTTCGTTCTTTCTTGCACCCAGTTTACTCTCCAGCGCCCGCTACGCTACGCTACACAGGTGCTTGCCTGAGAAAACAATCGACATGTTGCGACTGCCACCACTGGTCCCCCCCCCCCCCCACCCCCCCGAAATGACGTCTGAGCAACGAGCTCAGAATATTCATACTGATGACTGCTTCTGATTGGACAAAGCAAAGTTTCAACCAATCAGAAGCAATACCAGATCTTGGAAGACGCTCGTCATCAGTATCTAAATAGGCACTTTACAATCCCACGACTCGACGATGGCAACGATAGCAATAGCTTTAGAAGGCAAAACAACAACACTTTCTTGTAGATTTCTTTGCCTTTTTTGTACGACTACGAATTGAAATTGCCTAATTTTACATTTTATTGAGGACGTAAACAAGCGACGACGAAATTTTATTTCTCTTTCTGAACTTGAATAGGGATCCTAGAAATTCATTTCCAGGGTAGGAGTAATTGCGATAAAGGCTGGAAGAACGTAAATTATTTTTTTAACCGTTGTTTTCTCTGCCATCGCGCTGTCGTATCGTAAAGTCCTATGCTCAGACATCATTTCTCGGGGAAACCAGCGGTGGTATCGCAAAATTTTGGCTGTTTTCTCAGGCTAAGCAGGTGCTAACAAAAGCGCATAACCTCTGATGATTTTACAACAATGTCTGACTAATAGTATCTAACTGTACTTTAGCGTAGAGTCAGTGGGGGGTACTACATGAGTAGAGAAAAGCTTACCTTTACACAAATCAGCAGTTATTTTACAAGCCTTCTCTGCCAGTTTCTCGCACAATAGTTTACCAACAAATCTCTTCCGTCTAACCCCGCGTAAAGTAGAACCGTTTCTATGGTGATGGCTGTCACAACTATTTGTAACGTTAGCGTATTTGTTACCACGGTGACAGTTCATTCCTGTTGCTAACAGATCCATGTAGCGTTTGGTTCTTTCCTTTGTAAAGCCTGTTTTGAATTTAGCGCCAATACTTCGTATTTTTCTTCCTACAAAAGAATGCAGTATATAATCACAGTATTTTAAGTATAGAATTAAAGTAGATGGTAGTCGCAGATTAGCCATTTCCTCCCACCCCCCCCCCCCCCCCCCCCCTCTTCACTGACAACAAGCTGAGCAATTGTATTAATTGAAATAATAGAACAACTTTGATGCTTTTCTGACTGTAAAGAAGAACTATATGAAGAAACTAAGATAGCGACAATTTTGGCGGCATGACGTAATTTGTAGGTGTTGTTACGTCATCATTTAAATGTCCTTGACAATGTCGCGGAAAGCCTAAAGACAAACTAAATAAAACTTTTGGGAGAAGTAAAGGAATGCCTCTGTGGCTTATTAGAGTAAATGGCAGGATGTTCATATGCACTAGTTTGACAAAGACCTTGAAAGCTTCACTTACCAAACTTGTCCACTTTTTCACCGATAAAATGTTTAAAATCATCCATGGCGCGTTTACATTCCTCTGAGAGATGGTCGCAGGTAATTTTCTCACAGGTATCGCAAACGTTGTTAGCGTTCCTTTCGCAGGCTACCTTAGCCTCTTTTACTGCGGCCCTTGCTCTTTCCAAAGCTTTTCTTGCTGCTTGAAGGCCATTAGTGAGCAGCTCCGCGGCCTTTTTTGATAGTTCTTCAAAGCCAGTTTCGATAATAAACTTGGCTTGGAATCCTGTCCCGACAAACGGGTTTCCGTACCCCGCTGAGATCCATACTTGTGCTTTAAAAACGTTGAACAGGTTGAGGTTTAGATCGGTTTCTATTCGTTCGTTTGTCAGGTTGAAGCTGACTCCAGTCTCAAACCCAAAGATGTTTGCAGCTCCTTGGATAAATATCTAGCAACAAAGGTAATTAGATATAAAGGCGTTTTTTTTCAGGGACCGGAGCCCATTTTTCAAAGTCCCGTGTTGTTGTTTACATTCAATAGGTTTGAAGATAACATGATAAAACTATCAGTTAAAAAAAGAAAATGAAAGGGCTCCTTTGCTAGAGCCAACGCTTTTGGTCGTTGAATTTTGATTTGAATGTTTGATTGAGGGCCCTGAAATGTTACCTAGACTTTCGAGAAATGGTCCCCTGAAAGCGTATTCTTGGGATCTGGGACTTGACCGAAATATAGTGCTGAATTCGGGAAACGCAAAATTTGTTAACGGTATGCGGGATTTGACTGCCATCCGGGAAGCGGGATTCGCCAAAATCGGTACTTGGAAGGAAAACGGTATTCGGGATAGATATTACAGAAGTTCAGGAAGCGCAATTGTTGTGAAAAGGAGAGTGAATACAGGATCAGGACGACCCCATTCCAGACCCTGTAGTGTAATTGCTTTTCCATAATCTTTTTCCCTGCAATAATCAATAAACGGCTTTATTTATTCTAGGGGATGCCAAAGACATCATTATCGTCCGGTGCGCGTCTAACGATAGATTATTTAAGCGACTGGAATTAACGACGTCTCCTCGAATGACTTCAGACGTCTAAGTCGTCTGCTGACGTTAAAGCCGTGTAATATAAAGATGAAAGGCAAAAAGTGTCGCGCTTCACTGCCAGACGTTCAATGGGGGACATAAGGCGTCCCAAAGAATAAGTGTTAGCATGCCAAAGTTTTCTTACTTCCGCTTTAAGAGGGTCTCTTTTGGCATGAACGTAAAACTTGGGACCCTTTTTCTTGTCCTCCAATGAACGAAACACTTCTACACCTCCCAGTAGCTTGAGAGGGTCTAGCTCCAGATCAAAGTGTATTTTCTGGAACATCATAAAAGAAGAAAGCAATAGGTAAGTGCATAAGAAAGTCAATGAATGCTTTTGACAGTACTTCCAGCAAACTAGCCTTCCTCGAAGGCCGCTATCTTTATGGATACGACAAGCAAGAAATTTCCACCCTCACTAGTCCCACGCCCACTTCGTGCTGTCTATGTCCTTAAGTGTTCAGCCTAAAGCATCCTGCAATGGAGGCTATATATTTGCATGAAACCACAAAACAATACTTGTAAAACATAGTTCGGTAGAAGGAAAGTCTGGCCGGTATTTTTCAGGTCATATTATGTAGTGTCATGTAAGTTTGTGTCGGGAGGTAACAACCTTACCTTTACAATAAAGATTCTAATTCTTCGTGTAATCAAGATATTTCTTCGTCTAAGCTCGCGAAAAGGTGATTGAAATTGTTATCTCTTTCCCGACAAAATGTCCTCTTTTCATTTTCTTTGCACGAGCAACAATTATAATAATTCACTAAAAATAAAATCTCGATTCCATTCCACTCAGCAGGGTTTTACACACTTTTTACACACTATTTAATGACAACGAAAGAAATCAGGGAAAGAATCATTGATATCAAATTGGACGCAGCAGAAGGCTTAACTTGGTTTTCCTCCACTTTTATTCTTATTTATTACTTTTTTTTACATCTTGTCATGACATTGTGCATTCTGTCAGCCGGTCCTTACCTCGTCACTCAGTAGAATTTCCACTGAAGGTGCAAATCCTAGGATGTTGATGGTACCCTTAATATACACGCCTTTCTTGATTTCTTTTGTTGCACCAGCATAAGGGACTTTTTGATCGGCCCAAGCCGCGGAAATCTGTCCATAACAAAAAAAAAAACAAAAAACAACAAAAACAAAAACATGTTGAGCATCTAATCGAGCATACTGACGACAATAAACATTGATTTTTAAATATATTTTATCTGAATTCCTTATCTATGGTGCATGCTACTAGATTTTCTGTTTTATCTGCATTTGAACATTTTAATTTTGAATTCTCTGTGTTACCATAGCTATGGAATTTATTAATCTTTATTTCAAACAAACTTCTTTATTGCTTCTAGAATTAGAACAGTTTAGTCCTAGAGTTACGTTTACGAAAAAAATAAAAATAAAACAAGACAAAGAAGGGAAAAGCGCTATTAGGAGGAGCTGTTCAATTAATCGGCAACATTGAAAGAAGACAAAGATGAAATATGTACTGTTAGGAAACAAATCATTCATGATGGGATGTCAATTTACTTCTTATTCCCTTCCTGCAAGGAATTAAGTGTATGGCGTAAATGGGATTATAGTGGAAGGTACTTTAATAACTACTATTTATATATTTAGTGTAGAAAATTCCAAGACTCAGACCAAATTGGTTTGAGACCGGCAAAAAACGAATATTTCGTCCGAATCGCTCGAACTTCATCAGCGACGTCCTGTCAGGTTGCGTAACAAAAAAGTTGTTACGTATCCCCAGGAGAGGATTGTAAATGACCGTAAGTCCAGTCCCTTGTCCATACTCAGAGTGGGTTTTCTTTATTTGATAACAATGGCCTCCTTGAAGCAGCACTTGATAGCGTTATTTCATCGGATCGTACATTGTGTCGGTTGATGTTGTGTCACGTTTACACGGCAGTGATAGAAAACGGTAGAAGTTTCAAGATTCTTTGATCCGAGTACAAAGAGACCTTGCGGTCTTGCCAATGTAGCCGTCCGGGAAAAACCTTTTTGCATGGTGACGTTTTAATGTACTTACGGTCAGTCCTTTCGGAAATCCACTCTTTTCCACAGCTGGGGGTAACTGTAGTTTGGAGCCGAGCATGCGCAATATTTTTGCTATCGTGACGGGTGAAAGCTCGCCATAGACATACTGCTTAGCAGGATTAACGTTTATTCCTACTAAGGCTTCTCCTGCAAAACACCGACCCTCAACTTTAAAGTCGTCCTTCCCACAGTCGTGTCCAATCTCTACGCGGCCGCTAAACGTGAATTCAGTGGGTACACCAGCCGCTAACGTTATTGTGAACCTAAGAAATGGAAAAGTATATTATTAAGTTTCGCACTCTAAGGTCTGCGCGTTCTCAGTTAATTTATATACGTGTCCCAAGTCTATTTTGGATTTGATTGCTACGCTATGGGACCGGCTATTACAATCTCCCACTGTGTTCTAACAATGACAAGTTAAAAAGACAAATTTCCTAAAGAAAACACGTTATGATTTTTTTTGCAGGCGCTTTTAATTTTTCTGCGCTGATAAGTGATTTGTGAATTAAGTAATTTGTGTTAGGACAATCACCTTATTGTAAAATAGTAACAAATTTAGTATGTATTTTGCCTAGTAATGATGATTGAACTTCGATACTATCTTTCAACAAAAGAATTCTTTTGAATTCCGTATTACTTGAATACAGAATACAGATGCGATGGAGACAAAAACGGGCTAATTGACATAAATATGGAAGGAGGTAATATTGCCACCGCAACTGGAGAGAAATATCGATCATTAAGTGATACTTACAGTTCTTTGTTGTTAAAAGTTTCAATTATCAGTTCGGGTAACGGCTGAATTTCAGACATATCTTCCAGTCGCTTACTCCTTCAGAGACCACGTCTCTGAGGAGCTAGTGGCTAGAAGATATGTCTGAAATTCATGGTATATTTTAGCAGAGCAACCACGACGAAATTTTACTTTGTTTGCCGTCTTTCCCAGAGTCAGTAATGTCGTCACCAGTCTGTTAACGACTTTTCGATATACTATTTACATGTTTCTTTTCCGGAAGTACCTCTCCACTTTAGTCATTTCATCACAACAAAACTGAGACGTCAAACACGGTGTTGGACGATCTTCTGAAAGGCCTTAAGGTCTAAAAGCCGCCCTGATGAGTCATTTGGCAGGGACGAAACATACTTATGTCAGGCTTAGTAGTGGGCTATAGGAAACCTATTAAGTTTCGACTAAGTAAAGCTAAAGGTTAAATGTTTGTGCCATAAAGTTAAATTATGATTGAACTATAGTCTTTTGTCTTTTCTGGTCAATTCTGCTCGTGTCTTTCTTTAACTGACCACTCCAGAAAATACCATAACATACCATAATACTCTTTGTTTGTCACCCCAAAATTTTGCATAAGCATTGTCTTCAGTTTCTCTTGGGAGTTAAAATGGCACGAAGAAAAACTGAAAATAATGCTTATGCAAAATTTTGGGGTGACAGACAAAGAGCATTATAGTATGTTATGTTTTTTTCTAGAGTGGTAATTTGTAGAAAAGCCTGGAAATACGCTTTGTTTTGACTAAGAACTCGAAAATAACTTCTTAGTCGAAACAGGTGGTCTTACTATCCTTTTACAACCACGACTTGCATTGGATTTTCGTATGTCTTATGACGTGTGGGAGGGATGGCATTTTTAAGATAGTTTCATGAAATAAACACAAAAGCGATAGTCAGATCCTCACCCAATTTGTATGTTTCCAATACTAAGATATTTTAAACCAAATGCCTTTTTCCACATTCCATTCATATATAATGTTGTGCCTATCTCGGCTCCGCCAGTAACGAATAGTTTGCCTCCAAGCTGCAGAGACATGCTTGGAGCTTCCTCTTTTTTTTCTTCCACCTCTCCTTTAACAGGTACGTCTAACTCCACCGCGAACCCGACTTTAGGGACCGGAGCAGCACTGCCATATTTAACCTGCATGAATAAAACGATAGCTATAACTGCAAACGTTTTTGCATGAACCTACCACCGGTCAACGTTCCATTGATCTACGTCACGTTGATTTCCACGCGAAGAGCGACAGGAATTTTAGAGAATGAAAATGACGGTGTTACATGGGGACGACGGTGACGCTGTTGCATGCTTCATTTTTGTTTTTAGCTTGTCATAGTCCCATAAAAGTTTTTTTTTTTTTAATATGAAAAGGAAAAAAGGAAGTGGAAACGGAAAGCTACTGACCTTTTTAATTTATATTCAGAGACACTAAACAATTAGTGGATAAGGTTTTTGTGATATCCGGAATAATTAAGGTCGAGTTAAGTGTTATCAGCCGAGCCGAAGGCCGAGGCTGATAACACTTACCAAGACTTTGATTATTTAGGATATCACAAAAACCGAAACTAATAATTGTTTTCTTATACATTGTTTCGCAGAAAATAACGACAAACACACCCTCACAAGGAACCTGAATTGATATTGTTATAGGAAATCATGCACTGCGCGCGCATCCTACAGATCAGTCAGTTATCTGCTAGCAGATAACTGACTAATTTGTAGGTTGCGCTGATTTCTAAAGTTAGCTGTAGGCTCTTAGCCAATGAGAAGACAGATAGTAAATACAATGTATAATAACGTTCTTTATCGCCTGAAGTAGAACCTGTAAATAGTTAGGGTCCTTTTTCCAGTTTTTATTTTATTTTAAGAATTGCTTAATAAATATCGCCTTCGTCATTGTTATGGGTCCACTACATTAGGAACGTTGTTACCTCCACGAACAGTTCAACTTTGTTAAACTTTAATTTTCCTTTTATAGGAATGCCATAAACTCCTGCTGCCACTTTGACACCGGCCGTGTTAACTCCACCATGAAATTTCAACCACGAATCCTTCCCCATAAGAATCTTTCCAAACTTGCAAACGGATTCTTCCCCACAATTCGCCGCGAACTTGGTCTGCGCTGCAAAGAACAGACCATCCGGCACTTCCTTTTTCATTAGCGATTGTAAAGGCTCCTTCGTGAATTTTGTTTCTGGAGTAACCTTGAACCCTTTTTGTGCGAAAGAAATTCCAAACTGAAAGAAAGAACGAGCAAAACATTTCAAGTCTACGAGTTCATAGTAATGGATGGATCCGAAAGTTAAGACCATCCCTTTGTAAATCCTCCACCTCATCCATTTTTTTCTCCTTTTCTCTCCAGCTTTGATTTTAATTTTTCAAATACCGCTTAATCAGTTGTATGTCGCCTTACAGATAATTAATGTTCATTTTACGTAGAAAGGAGAGAAACATACAAACGGGATACCACCAAGCACGGATTCATGCTATCCCATAAGCACTTTCTTGATCATTCATTTAATCAATCAGTTTAGTAGCTTCATATACGTGGGAAGAGGTTCCATTCCTTTCCATTTTTATATGCGCTACTAACCAAGCGTTCGGAAAATGGAGAGAGACAAAGTCCAGGCTAATGAAAACGCAAAAATACGAAAGAGGCAAATATCCAGCTGTCTTGACCGAACAAGCTTGGTAAGTAAAGGATTTATTATATGGCAAAGACATAAATTTTCTTCTTGAACAAACGCGAGAAATTCCAAGCTGGCAAGCTGGCTACATCTTGCTTTCTCGGGTAGTCATTCAGAACATAGGATACACTTCATCTTTCCCTCCCTGGGATTCAGCCATATAATAACTGCGCAGCCAAGGGTACCGAAATGCAGAAATGACTCACCGTGGTTTGTTCCAAAGCATTAAACAAGCCTAGCTTTGTGTCAAACATCTTTTCAATAAAGTCCTCAAACCCAGCTTGTTCCGCGGTAAAAGCCACAGCAAAAATGCCTTTGCGCACAATCTCGAAATTAAACCATCCACCGATCTTTTTAGGCGCTGCCTTTCCACTCACTCGGAAAATCACGTCTTTCATGTCGGCGTTAATATTCAAGGAAAGGTCTGATATCGTAACTAGACCAAGTCCCACTTTCTTTAGCAAATCTAGAACCTTTTGATCCACTTTCCCCATCACTGAGTCACGCCTTTGCGGATTGACCGTCCGCCCGAGGAGGTTCTGGGTAATCATAACACTAGGGTTTCTGTTCTCTCTTGTGACATCAGAAACCAAGATTTTATCACTGTCACTTTGTATGGGATTAAATGAAGTGGAAGGTATCATGTTGCGCTGGTAGATTCTCATTGGCTCATATAGTGGCTTCCTGTTTGCACTGATTGTTCTTGGCTTTACAGATTTTTGGACATTTCCACCACGATGGATCATTGCTCCTTTAATTCTTTGAAGCGTTGGCGTTTTGTCATGTTCATCTTCGCTGAAAACGTTTTGCAGAACAGACATTTCATGGGAAGTAAATCTAGAATCTACGTGTCTCACTATGCGGATGTAATAGTCATCTGAATGCGGCGATAAGGCAGCCTCAATTTCCTCTAAACGAAAACAAATTTAAAATTAAAAAAGAGAAATTGTGAGGACGGTATACAGTATATATACGCTCTTTTTTTTTCTCTAAGAGTTTAGTTTATAACAACATCGAGGCTGAAATTTGCGAAATTTTAAGAATATTTTAAGAATAGACCCTAGGCTGAGGTTTTGAAAAGAGGATACATTTGTTAATAAAGAGCAATTATACCTTTTTAACTTAATTGATAAAATTTTTCTTTTCACTGAAAGGCAAAACTAGCCAACAAACAAAAAATAGCACTAACTAAATCCAAAGGTTCAATGTTAATAACAGTTCTAAGCTAAGTTCGATAAACGATACATGAAATAGTGATGTCTAAAAATAGTACAAGAATATTCTCAGACTAAAATCGGGGGGAGGTAAGAATATTCAGCCCGGGACAGAAAAACAACATTCTTATATCTATAAAAGAAGAGTGTAATGACTTTTATGAATAGTAAAAGTATGGGAAAAGATAACGACGTCTCGGGAAAAAGTAAAATATGTGATTGGCTTTTGGTTGCCTATAGAAACAACCATCCTGCCTGAGATAAATTTGCAATTAAAACAATCCCAGAATTGCTAGAACCGAAAAAAATGGTGTCAAGTCCTCTTTGCTGCCTGTAGCCCTAAATTGATGTTAGGTAGCCCAATTAAGTACAAACGACGACGAGAGAAAAAATAATGACGTGTCAGAAACAGTGAAATCAGGGAGCAAGGAGGGAAGGGAGAAAGGAAGGAAGGAAGGAGGAAGGAAGCAAAGAAGAAAGGAAGGACGGAAGAACGGAAGGATAGAAGGAAGGAAGGAAGGAAGGAAGGAAAGGAGAAAGAAAGGAGGGAAAGGAGAAAGAAAGGAGGGAAGGAAGCCAAGAAGAAAGGAAGGACAGAAGGACTGAAGGAAGGAAGCAAAGAAGGAAGGAAGGAGGCAAGGAAGGAAGGAAGGGAGGGAGGAAGTAAATTAAGAAGGAAGGAAGGAAGGAAGGAGGCAAGGAAGGAAGGAAGGGAGGGAGGAAGTAAATTAAGAAGGAAGGAAGGAAGGAAGGAGGCAAGGAAGGAAGGAAGGGAGGGAGGAAGTAAATTAAGAAGGAAGGAAGGGAGGGAGGAAGTAAATTAAGAAGGAAGGAAGGAAGGAAGGAGGCAAGGAAGGAAGGAAGGGAGGGAGGAAGTAAATTAAGAAGGAAGGAAGGAAGGAGGCAAGGAAGGAAGGAAGGGAGGGAGGAAGTAAATTAAGAAGGAAGGAAGGAAGGAAGGAGGCAAGGAAGGAAGGAAGGGAGGGAGGATGGATGGAAGCAAAGGAGAAAAGGAAGGAAATAATGAAGGAAGGAAGGAAAGAGGGAAGGAAGGGCGGAAGGAAAGAAGGAAGGAAGGACGGAAGAAAGGGAAGAAGAAAGTGAACAAAGAATAGAAGGAAGGAAAGAGGACTGCTGTCACTTAAATCTTATTTGCCATAATTTGAGAAAAAAAAAAGAAGACCAAACAAGAGTTATATTGTCTTTGAGCTCTACGCTGCTGTCACCAAATATTAAATAAAAATACTAAGGCATTACGTTCTAAAATCATGAAATTTTCTGAGTGGCTTTCGCTACCTGTGAAGGCATATTTATCCCCCTTTCAGTAGATTCATGCTATTCAATTAAACTTAATTAAGCACTTTCGCGGTTAGTCATGATCAATGAATATATCAATTTATTCTATATTTCTTATTTATGGTGACTGTTTACGTTATTACCTGAGGACGCTGTGTGACCGCTCTTGCCTTCGATTGCTACCTCGCCTCCCTCGCCAGCCGAGACTGCATAAACTGCAAACTGCACATTGCCAATTTTGTTAAAACCATGCGCCACAACGCGTTCATTGCCTGGTGACACTTCATATAGAAACATCGCTTTTTCAAGCGAGACTGTGTCTGTTGGGGCGTAAGTAGATGCTGACCCAAGAAGAAATTCAACTAAAAATGATGAGTAACAGAGACTTCAGTAAGACACATAGTTGTATTTAAACAATTTTTATTTTGAAAAAGCTTTGGATTTGGGCAAAGAATAAAGGCTGTCCCTAATAGGCTTTGACTGTGAAAGGTTGATTTCGCAGGTTAGCAGCTGGGGTCTCTCGTTCCTAAGCTTCCACCTGACCCTCTGTGGCCCTTGCGCAAACTAGGGTCCTGCACGCTGCTCACTCACTTCCAGGCGAGAGAGAAAATTTCAGACCATCCTCCTGGGAAACTCGTGACCAAGTAGGAATCTCACTTTGGCGTTGGTGTGGCCTACAATTACCTGTGGTAGCGTATTAATTGTGCGGGGCATCAGCCATAGCCGCGATATGATAATGATGACGACTAAATCAGTGACGAAGAAGATAATGATGATGATAATGATAGTGATGCTATGATGATTTTCTAGGCTACGAATAAAATCATGCTAAACTACACCATTTAATATAAGAGCCATAATATATCAAAATCCGAAGGCAGGACACGCAGGAAATTTATGGTCGATATCACCAAAATGTGAATTCGATTCCCTAAAAAATAAATTCCTTTGAAGAAAAGGTAAACAACAAATGTCATAAAGTTGATTTTTATCCCCGGGGAGTTCTTTTTGGTGGTCAATTATTTCTTCTAGCAGACTTACCACCATTCAAGGCTTTATCCTCCCTCAAATTGACCTTCACTCCTTTCACGTGTTCATTGTCGCCAGGAACAGTAAAGAAAGGCATGCTTTTGGCCGACCGAAATCTGGGATAAAGCTGAGCCAGCTGTGCCATGGTCAGCATATCCTTAGGTTCAAAACATAACTCATCCATATCCCTGGAATCACTTTTCGCGAAGTAGCCACCCTTCAAGTTAGGAACGAGTTTAGGAACACTAACGAACACAGCCGCGACTAGCTCGTCCTTGAGTGAATCGCTGATAAGCTTAGCCTGAGTTGAGTTGCACATGAGACTTATAAATGAGTTTGGATCAACAACTTTTGTAGGGTCCAAGTTTTCTGGGATTTCTGAAAGAAAAGGGAAATTTCCTGAGAAAAGGCAATAAAGGTGATCCTGCGGGAAAGCCCAATTAGCTGCATCCACGTTGTCAGCAATGTGAGAATTTGTTGCAAGTGAAGAATGAGATAAAGTTATTGAAAGTTTAAAGTGAAAAAACAATTCTTACACCACACCGTGTATATCTGCACGGAGGCTTTATAGAACCTTGGAGCTGGTACAATAGACCATTTCTTGATACGTACCTACAAAAATTTCAAATGTTGAGAAAAATACCTTTGCAATTTGTTTTTGGACATTCCTGGCTTACGGACCCAGTCCCTGGGCAAAGCTCTCCACCATTTTGAGGAGCGGGACTGTCACACGAACGAGTGCAAACTTGGGCTCCTCTGTTGCAGAATTCTGTTTCAGAGCATGCGTTCCAGGAACCCCACTGACCCCATTCTCCATTTACTACATCTGTAAGCAAAGATGTATCACGATTTTAGCGTATGAACTCCTTACGTCGATATCATCTGAACTTAAGAACTACTTAACAGAAAAAACAATATTTAATCTACAAGTTGAAACAATAGAATTTAAGAGTTTCACTCTGTAAGCCTTTGACAAATACCCACTCTGACGACTTTTACGGAACGTTAGATGAGTACAGCTCAGTACGAAAGATGCTTTCGCTTACAAGTACTTTCCCCGGCATTTTTTAAAAACTAAGCGATCTCTTATTGTGAAACGAAAATTACCAGATTACAACTTCGACGTATACATTTCGATGTAAATCAGATAGTTGATTCAAGATGTTTCCCATACCCATTGGCGGCGGCTCTCGCCCTCTATTTTATTATAATTTTTTTTTTCGGGGGGGGGGGGGGGGGGTTGGGGTGGGGTGTAGCGTGACATACAGTGTACGTGACAGCTTAGTCACCAGGTCTCGGGGATCGGCATCCACCTTATGTAAGTCCTCGCAGAGCCATCAGCTGTAATAAAACACGTTCTGTCGTTAGTTGTTAAATGTTCGAGCTTTATTCGCTTATGAAACGCGACATGGTGTCAGAAGTTAGAGGAGAAGCGATCTGAAGGAGACAAAATTTACGTGAACCAAACGGCAAGGACAATGCTCACGGGTGGGTGAAATCTATAGTGATTTGTTACGCACGACGCTATTTTCGTCGACAGATGTCTGACACCGAAGAAACAGCAGCAGCAGATTCGTTACCGCAAGAGGTTACTACGGCTACATAAGGTCAAAATCACTTCCGGTGACGTCACCACGAGAGTTGCAGTACGGCTTTCCCGCCGTAGCCTCGTTTTCTGCTACGTCAAATTGCCTTCTTTGCCGTACTCTTCACTAGGTGAGTTTTAACTGTCATTTCTTTGACATCTTAAAGCTTATTCGCTTTTCTGAGAGGCCTACTTCAAACACTAAGCACTTAGTCTTACTTAGGTATTCCTTAGATATTATTGTTTCTTTATTTAAGCGAAAACTCAAAGGATTTGGATACCTTATAATCATGGCTGCAGACAAGAAAGCTTCGTAAGAGAACTTATTTAATTAAGTTTATAGAAGTTTTAGTTTCAATAAGTGATTGTTAAGACTTAGTTTCACGAGTACTATTAAAAAAATATTTTTATCTTTTGGATTATCTGCCAGGGATGTTCTTAACAACTTGTTTCGCTTTGAGAAGAAAATTTTTATAATTTACCGGCGCTAGAGCGAGCGAACGCTCATTTAAATGTATTAAAGTTGTGTGACATTTAGTTCAACCCCGACAGATTTAGACTAAATGTTCAATCCCGTCGCAAATCGTTCTTTGGTAGCATCCTATAACATCAGGAATTTTTATGTTTCAATATCCGAAATGGGAGAATAGAAGTTAGAAATTCAGCGCTGCATTGAAAGGGCTAGTTTGCTGGGCAGTAATGACATATCTGAGATGGAGTTAAAATGGCTGAGGGGAAAACCCCAAAGCCGCTTTTAATTTCAAAATAACGATCATGTAATTATTAACAATTTATCCTGTCTCAAAAATACAAACTGACCAGCAAAGGTGCGGGCAGATAAAACGCCATAAGCATCATTTTCGGCACGAAGCGCCTGTACTCCGCTATTATGATGTTAGCAAACCGGTCACAGCACAGTGAGATGCAGGCCAGTCCGGGTTAGGGGCAGCCCTTTTACAAGACGGCCAGCCCGTTTGTTAAGCTTCCCGTTCCCTCACACCCACTGAAATGCGTTAATCGCAAAATTGAGAAAGAGATGCTAGCCATAGTGTGGCCATGCAACAAATTCGATCAAGACCTGTATGGGCGAGATTCAGTGACTATTGAGTCTGACCATGAGCCACTAAGATCTGTGTTTAAGAAGGAGGTCCAAAAGTCACCAAAGCGCCTACAACTCATGCGCTTGGCCTTACAGAAGTACAATCTTGACGTACAGTATAAGAAAGGCCCTCTCATGCATATTGTTGACACACTAAGTAGAGCCTACCTGGAGGCGATGGAGGGAGCTCACAATGAGCTGTGAAATCTGAGCTCTTGAAAGTGCGGATCACGAAGAGCATATACGAGTAGAAGATCCCAAACGCGATATTTTCAAGGAACACGTGGCTGCAGACCCAGAGATCCAGGGGCTAATTAATGTCATAAAGCAAGGTTGGCCTGCAAAGAAGCGTTGCCCGCCACTTGTTCGCCCTTATTATGACGAACGTTGTAAGCTTATTGAGTCAGAGAGTTTGGTTTTCCTTGGCGAATAATTAGAAGTATCTCGATCGCCTATGAGGGACACGTTGAATCAGATCCATAGCAGCCACATAGGCATTGGAGGCTCTGTTCGGCGCGCCCGGGAGGTTTTGTATTGGCCAGGAATATGCGCTGAAATTCGTGACTTTGTCTCACGATGCAGTACCTGCCAGACCTACCGACCAGCACAGGCTCGCGAAGTGCTGAATCCGCACGAACTCCCCTCTCGCCCCCTAGGAAAAGGTTGCAGCTGACTTGTTCATTCGAGTTAGGACAGCAACCTTTCCTAATACTAGACTGGATTACTACTGAGCAAACTACTTTGAAGTGGGTAAGATTCGCAAGAGGACAGCTCAGGCTGTAATTACGCAATTGAAAGTGCATTTTGCACGTCACGGGATTCCTGCTGTGCTCATAACCGACAACGGACCTGAGTTCCTCAATGAAGAAGTTAGGAAGTTTGCCAAGGAGTGGAAGTTCGATCACAGAACATCAAGTCCACGATATCCTCAATCCAATGGCAAAGCAGAAAACGCTGTGAAAACCTCTAAGGGACTGCTACTGAAATCACTGTTGGCAATTCTGCATTGGCGGAATACCCCAAGTAGGGGATTTGGCACCTCACCAGCGCAAAGGTTAATGGGTAGTCGCACCCGCCGACATCTGCAAAACTCCTTCAGTCATGCCGTGATCCAAGGACAACAGCGAGGGAGCTAGCGGCAAGCAAGCGATTGCAATGTAAGCAATACAACCAAGGGATAAAGAAACTTCCTCCTCTGCAGGCTGGGGACGCATGAGTTTGCCAGTTGAACAGAAATTTATTTTGGGGCGCTGCACCCGTTCCCTTGGCCGACGCTCATACGAGGTTGAAGTTGAAGGACGTTGCTTCCGAAGAAACCGCCTCGGAACTACACAGAAGTGACTGTAGAGACTCATGCTGAAAGTCATGCACTCGACCTAGATCCAGTGACACCTACTAATATAAATGACACACCCCCAACACGGGCTGGACTGGAAGGAAACGCGAGAAACCTGCCTAATCCAGAACCTCGACGCTCAAGCCGTATTATACGGCCACCAGCCTGCAGGCTTGAGGAGTACAAACTGTGCTGAAGGAACAATGACTCTAGTTCTTATATATATTTGCAGTCGTTGTTATTTGAGCACTGACCCTAGTTGTTTTCTATATTTGCAGTTGTTTATTGGAACCCTGTTTCGGGGATTTTACTTTGACACATGAACAGTTATTATTCTTCGGGAGCACTTGGAGTTGTCAACATTAATGTTTGTCTTGATTTTGTTTCTGTTTTTTTTTTTTGTTTTGGTTCGTTTGTAAGATAAGGAGATGTAGCGTGACATACAGTATACGTGAGAGCTTAGTCAACAGGTCTCGGGGATCGGCATGCAACTTATATAAGACCTCGTGGTCGTAGAGCCAGCAGCTGTGATAAAACATGTTCTATATGTTAGCTGTTAAATGTTCAAGCTTTATTCGCTTATGAAACGCGACAGGGAGAGCCCCCCACGTTTTCGTACCGAAAAACAGATGGATGTATTAGACAATACCTGTGACGTCGGCGACTTCAGAGCGTAGTGCTCCGAAGGCTCTTGAGTAAGCCCGCTGACTGATGCATTGTCAGAAGTCGATTCCAAGAAAACACTAGACACTGCGAAGATTGCTAAGAGGTTAAATTTACCAACGAACAACGCAAAGGCAATTTTGGAAAATCTGAGTAGGGGTATGAGGATGGCTGAGTGGGAGATGAGCCACTCTCCTCTATGTTTCAAAACGCTCCGCAGCCTCTGAATTACCAGACTATGACCATGATATTAAATTATATGAGTTGATTATTACATTATTAATTTTCACTAGGTGCAAAATCTTGTGTTTTTATAGCCATAGTCTCCATTTTCTGGAGATTACCAAGTTGGTCTCAACAGTTCCCAGACTGACTATCTCTGCTGTTGCGCTGCTTATACTTACTTGTAGGACAAGGTCTTATTGTACAAGGTTCTGTCTCCTGCCCGTTACCCGTACATTCTCCACCATATTTTGGCGCAGGGTTATCACACTCGCGTGTTCTAACTTTTGTTCCAGGCCCACAGGTTGCGCTACACTCTGTCCAAGACTGCCATTCGCCCCATTTTCCTTCAACTAAAAGTGAGGTAACGACTCAAAAACACATTGCCTTATTCAACTCAGAGAGGAAGTTTATTTTATAAAATTGAAAAGGAATGTAACCCAGAGTTTTAAGTTGGTCATACATTTACGCTTGCAGGGCCAAAGAATTAAAGTAACTACAGATAGGGATGCGTGGAAAACTCTTTACAAAGTAGCTATACTTTGCAGTGGATATACATTACTCATCAAAATATATGCTCTCATCGATGAAAATGTGAATGAAAAAAAGATGGTTTTAAGCGGAACTGAGAACCGGTGTTAATTTAATTAATTTTTCAGAGAGTTTTTTTGTAAATAAGCCGACACTAGACTTGAAAAAATAGAAATTTTGTCGCAAGATCTGAGTTAACTTTATGTACAACATGACTTACCCGGGCAAGGAGATTCACAGTCAAATGAAGTTTCCGTATTCTCTCCTGGACATTCCTCTCCACCCCTCTGGGGAGGAGGATTGTTGCAACTCCTTGTGCGAGTCACTTTGTTTCCTCCACATGGCTTTGCACAGGTAGACCAGTCTGACCAGTCTGACCACTGACCATTGACCGGACCAGCTAGGAAGGAAAGAATATTGCCACCCTTACTAGCATTGATATTTTATTACGTCTTTCACTATTGTTAAGTGTGTGAAAGCAAACTAGGCATGCACACAGTGGACAGCCTTTTCCGAATTCATCAGCGTTGCATTGCTACTAAAATGAACAATGGGACTTCTCATCCTTACAAAAATAATAATCAAAACCTAATAGCCCTTACATTTCCTGGCACTTTACAATACTTTCATAAATACATAACGAAGAGGGAAAAACAGATTAAGTTCTGGGAAATTGATTTAAAAGGTAAGATTTCAGAGATTCAAAATTATAATTGAATCACCTTTCCGAACACTATTGAAAGTGTTCGTGAACGTGTTCCATATTTTAGGTGTGCCAATAGCTAATGCATTGATATCCGTAAGTTTTTTCTTTAACGCATTTCCTTTACTGCAAAGTGAGTGCAAATCATCCCTTTTTGAAACTAACTCTGATTCGAATCCTATTGCTGCCTTTAAGCAAACAAGCGTCTGTCTGACATATGTCCTTCCATGGTTACATCGATATTTGGAATCCGCTTTGAGCAAGTCGACCGATGAAATTTCAAAGTCAGTCTTCCTAGGTGCTCTTAAACCCTTTTTTTTGTGTCAGTTTATAGCAACCTACTTTCGCAAGGTTGATTACAGTCGTTTTTGGTCTCCTTAGCGTCCTTTGAATCGCATGGTGTTCCTCCATTCTGAGGTTCTGGGTTATCACATTTTCTCTCTCTTGTCACTGTGGCACCACCACACGTCTTACTACAGGGGGTCCAACTTCCCCAGGCGCCCCAACCACCATCAACTAAAACGACATTGAAGCAAAGGAAAAATAAGAACTGCTGAAATATATGATGGATATTAGGTCAGACAAGGACTTTAAACTTGGTTTCCAGAAGTTTTTTTTCCTTTCTGAAACTGGCAAGGAAACGTCGATAGTATATCATTCAATGGACACAAAAAATACTTTGGCGATCAAAAAATACCACCAAGTTGAGGCAAAAATCTGGGGTAAATTTGTCACTTGTCTCTAGGAAACTATTTTTTTTTAACTTTGTACTTTTAGAAGCGCAAAATACTACAAGGAGTAGAGCGTGGAATACTGATTGCTTCACAGGCCTTTGAAATTTAAAAGCCCAAGAAAATATTTCTTTATTCAGCCTAAGTTTTTAATTCAAAATTAAATTTAAATCATACTTTGACAGGTTCCTTCTTCAAATGACGGTCCAATGCAGTCTTTTCCACCACCAGACGGGTTGGGGTCTGTGCATGATCTGGTTCGAACTTTCTTATTTCCACCACACAGTCCAGCTCCACAACCACTCCACTGACTCCAAGGCGACCAATTGCCATCCACTACAAAGAAAACGGCCATCAATAGCAAATGGACTCTCGTAGAAGCAGCCAGTAAGTTCCGAAGGCCTTGCCTTCCGAAATATTGGTAACAAAAAATATATTCTCGACTGTAAAATCAGCCTTGCTTCTTTTGCTTGACACTTTTAAGTGTTAAACGCCGCAAATGGAAGCAAAACAACCAATAAACGCCGCGCCTCACCAGAAGAATGCTGCGTTTACTCGAGGATAATAAGAAAAACTCTTTACAACTTGGTAATTTACACCATCCAGACATTTACGACTCTATCTCAACAAAATAAGAAAGACATGAGAACCTTTCAGTTATTTACATAATATTTACAAACGATTTACGGTAACTGTTGTCAGTGGTTAAAAAAAAGGGATTTCGAAATAAACACCGCCCTCGAATAAACACCGCATCGGAAACGCTTAAAATTTAATAAACGCCGCGGCGTTTAATCGAATAAGTACGGCAAGTCCCCTATAATGTAGAACCAATGCAAGCTTATGAAAGCAACAACTAGACAACAGAATGCGTAAACGCCACTTGAGCTAAAGGAGAGCCTTGATTAACCAACCTCGTTCCCAGGGTTCTCTCCCTTGCTTCAGAGAACCCTGGGAACGAGGCTGGCTCATGACAAGGGAACCCAGTCGATTCAAACCTTCGATCTTTGAAGCTTCAACTGACCATTTTTTTCTGGGATAAGATACTTCTGGAGGTCGTCTTTGCTTTTCCCAATCCAACAATTGCACTTGAAAATGAAACTCGGTCCATCTGTACGATCTTCTACAGTAACGACAACCTGTGAAATCAAGAGGTACTTATGTGAGTAATTCTATTCTTTGGTTAATTTGAAAAGAAAACAATTTCTTGTTTGAAGGAAGACGTAATCGAGTAATAGTAATTATAATGTACAGTTGCTGTGATACTGTTAACAGGAGTTCTTTACTTGTGGACGTCTATGAAATATACACACTTATCATTTTCTCTCGCAGACTTTAATTATCTAGTCATGGTTGAGAGTTTACAAACCCTTCGCTAACTTCCCGTTTTCTGTGTTCAGCATTCGAATGACATTTCATTCATAAAGTGGCGGAACAAGGGGAGGGGTCCGGGGGGCCTGGGTCCCCCCGTTATTTTTCGACCAAAATGAGGGCCGAAGGACCGAATTTTTTTTTCCAGACCAGCTCCCCCCCCCTCCCCCATTATCTCAGGGTCTGAATGACCACCCCCCCGCCCACCTTATCTGAAGGTCTGGATCCGCCACTGTCATATACAACTAGTTTGGCTCGTCCTTCGTTTATCCGGGGAAAATGCATGTACAATTAACTAAGGTTCGGAAAGGAATTTATGCGTTTTCAGCTTTGCACTCAGGTATTTATAGCGGATAAATTCGGAACGATTTACCACTCACCTTCTCTAAGAACCAATCTGTCGATATCAATCCTTTAGTGTCCTTTCGAATACTGATCTTTGATGGGTTCCCGATGTTTGTAGAGTAAATGTTAAAGGGCATTGTGCTAAAACGAAAAAAAAAAAAAAAAAAAATTCCCATCTTAGACAACCCTCTCACTTTGAAGTAGAGGAATCTTGAAGATATCTTTCATAATTCGGCTTAATGCTTCATGGAAAATAGACAAGAAAGGAAACTATAAGTTTTGTACAGTACTGCAGACGAAGCAATATATAAGTAGGTGATGTCCTTAAATCTAATAATAGAGTTATGAAAAATGTAAAATTGTTTGTTCAAGTATCATGCAATGGAATATTTGCGGGAAAAAGATTTCTGTGACTGTCCTTGTTTAAAAAAGTATTTTTTAAGTTTTTAATTGAGCTCGTTCTTTTAACTCAAGAATTAAGTACTGTTGGAAAAAAAAAGAGCAGGAGTGTATTATCAGGTTTAAAAGGAGTTTTTAAAACTGACAATACACGACAACGAGTTTTTGAACGGCTTCAAAATCTCTGATATAGATCAACTCATTCTTGCACTAATATTTAGATTTAGGCCTATTTTGGTCTAAAAAACTGGACGTGTCTTTATCAGATGTAAAGACACTCATTGGATATTAAGGAGGAATCCATCAAGAAATTGAGTAATTCAATTATTAGTGGACAAAAACCTTGTATTAGAATAATTTAAACAATATATGGCATTATTTTTTTACATTTTTCAAGGGCTATAGATATAATTAGTTATCTGTAGCAACACCAAAGACTATTTCTCATGGGATGTAATTTTTAGAAATTTGATTATAGCGGAGCTCTCGTGCGCGAAGCGCGCGCAGCAGAGCACCATGGGTAAGTAAATTTACCCATCCGAGAAAATTTGATAATCACGTGACCGTACACCGCCCGCCCGCTGCCCGTCCGACCGCACCACAGGAAAACCAATGTTGAATCTCACACTTTCTAGCTAGTTTGGGAGCACAGGAAGACTGATATTGCACACAAATTGCACATCAATCTTGTGATCAAATGACGGCTGTCAAAACAGGGTATCCGCTGACCAGTATCACCTGACCGTATCGCGGGCTCAGGCGTCGACCCATCGAGGTCGGGTATCTTTTTGAAGTTATCCGCTGACAAGTTACTAGTTTTCAAATGATCGCAGGCTCAAGTTTAATTTTTTTAATTCATATGAAATATGTTGTGTTTTATATGTGCCGCACAATTAAAATTTTGATTTCAAACTGACCTCGCAAGCTAAAATTCAGCCAGTTTTTACAGGCAGAGAAGACATGCCAGTTCTTTTTGGCTTTTCTCACCAAGGTCACGCGTTGGTTACGCTCTACGTCCAATTTATATACTCTGATTGGTCAAAATTTGACAAGTGAGTTCATGCGGAAAAATTATGCAGCATCTTAAATCTTGTTTACTTTGACAGCTGAAGCTGACAGAGTTTTGTACCAACTTGTGATGTTTCTAACTGTCGTTTTCCACTGAATGTACAAAAGGAAATTCAGCTGCTATCGAGAGTCTTCTGTTATTCATGGCTAGTTTATTTATTGGGTTTTGGTTGAGAAATACGTCGCTTTGGCAAAGTCGGAAATCCGATTTCGGATGGCATGGTAAGACGGTTGTTGAAGTCTGAGGCGATTCTGGCCTTACTTGATAGTTTTCAGTGCATCTCGAATGGTAAGGCTGAGTCATTATTGTATTTGATGTTTGTTAATTTTTTAATTTAATGAAGTCGAGCGTAGTTTATGCAGGTATTTGGTTTATGCACGTTTGTAAGATTTGAGACAATGATCTGACCGAGTATCAGGTTTGATATAAGCTTATAGAACTTTAAAAAGCCTTTAGACATTTTCTCACCGCAAATAGAAAGAAAACGTTCCAAAGCATATGTAGTTATAATTCTGGCTGTAAAAGAAAGCTTTGAGCGATTTTCTTGCCTCGAGTTCATCTTTGAAAAAAGCAAACACCGGGAAGCCGGCTTAAAACATCAACAAGGATTTTCAGAGACACTTTAATACTTGTCTTTGTGAATGAAAATTGTTGTCTCTGTATATGTTTCACTGAATTATTTCCTTTTATTGATTGTTAGTAGTCTCTTTTGCAATTTTAATCGCTGTGCCGTTTGTTTTCAGTCGCTCATGAACAACGCTTGCAGGAGTAGTCAAAATGCCGCGCGTATCAAATGCTTTTGAAGATTACACATCGTTATAAAACCATTAAATAAAAAATAAACATAATAAATTCTTTACTATGTTGAAGCGTATAACTCTATTAATCTTAATTTAAGCAGTCGACTTTCGCGCTCGTCAAAAGCGAGAACCGGCTTATAGCCGTATAGGTGATTTTGGAAATTTTTTAACGGTTTCGCTAAAAGCCCACGCGTGCTTCGATCACCCAGAATACTGAATGAGTGCAATTCGTATTGCAAAATTGTGAAATCATGGACTGCATACTGCACCGAGGTCTGTGTGATAAAAACAGCGCCTCATGGTACTGTTTCACCTCAGATGTGATGTATAAAAAGTATAAAAGGTTGGTTTACACGTCCCCAGACTTGTTGGCAAGATTTTGTAAAGTAAACTTATTGAACGCAAAAAATTCGGCCTGATTTGTTTTTGAGGCCTAATCTACTGTGATCAAGAGCCATTGTGGCTCTTAAATGTGATCGAAGATGATTGCTATTTTTTGGGTGTACATATGACGCTATCAACTCGATGTAAGATTAAGTTCACTCTTAGATGGACTGTTTGCAAATTATTTTCCTCTAAAATCACTTAGCCTTTCCCTCAAAAGTCACATGAATGTGGTCGAAAGCTAACTGATTTGTGGAATACAAGTTTATTGTTTGATTTAAATTATAAATTCGAGTTAATAGGAGCTTCGCTTTTAACCCTGGCTAAATCTATATATTATTTTCTTGGGTTCTCATAAGAAATTTTCTTTGGTGTTATTACAGATAACTGATTACATCTACAGCCCTTGAAAAATGCAAAGAAAGAATGCGATATTGTTTAAATTATCCTGATACGAAGTTTTTGTCCACTGAAAATTGAAATTACTCATACAATTTCCTGATGGATTCCGTCTTAATTTCCTATGTTTTTTCTTGATAAATCATTAATGGGTTTTTGAAGGGGAGATATTATATGAAGCATTTTCCAACAAACCTTCCTCTCTTAAACTTCGTTCCCAGTCCCACTTCTCCATGTTCTCCTGTCGCTCCAATCAATTTCAAAAACACACGAGATGGAGTCCCAGATTTAACCTCAGAGCCCGTAGTAACGTCCACATAATACAAAGTCGCTTTAATGGAAATAAATAAATCTCAGCTCTTAGATAGTGTTTATTAGTATTTATTGAGTGCGCAGGACTCAGTGGCTTGTAGCTTTTACATTGGCATTTGCATACTGTTGCCAGTTCGCGTTTAGCGCATGTCGTTTCTATGGACGTGGGGAATTTCACCGATAACGTTTTACTGTGTTTTTGGTTCTAGATTTACCACTTGTTTGCATTTGTGATTGTGTTTCCTTCTTGACTCGCGTTTTCTTTGGATTAGCCTTATATTTAGATTATCAATATTTGCCGTTCAGAATCCTTCCTTGGGATGTGTTGGTACCGCAGCTGGGAGTTGTCGTTCAGTAAAATAGTTCTCGTAACAAAGCTGTTGTAAAGTTAGTGTTTGCCATATTAGCGACTGCAGTATTGTTCTATTTCTATGGGCTTCATAAGAAATTCAAACTAATACGTTCGTAGCGGTATCCTGGGAAGGGCTTCCCCATAATAGCTAATACAGGGAGTTTCTAGATTATAAAGGGACCTTTATCAAGAGGAGAGCAAGGTATGACGCAGTGGTGAGAACGCTCGCCTCCCACCAATGTGGCCCAGGTTCAAATCCCGGCGTCGACCCCGACCATATGTGGGTTGAGTTTGTTGTTGGTTCTCTCCTTTGCTCCAAGCGGTTTTTCTCCGGGTACTCCGGTTTTCCCCTCTCCTCACGAAGAACCGCTTTGTGGATGTGCTATCTCCAAATCATCATCATTATTATTATTATTAATCTCAGGCTTTGGTATAAAGAGGATTCTAGGGAAAGGAAAAACTGAAGGCAAAGGAGGATTTCAAGAAATGCAGCTCATGAAAGGGGAAAGAAGTCTGTATTCCCTGTATGTAAAAGGGCCTGCCGCAACATGAACTGTTGAACAAATAAGTGTTCAACATATTTTAGGGTGAAGCTCGATGCTCTCCTGAGATATCGTTTATCAGCCTCATTCCAGGGGGAGGGGGTGGGGGTGAGGATGGATGCACCCCCATAAGGTTTCTCTGAGTTTTTTTCCTAGTAGCCGTTCGTTCATCCCTCGCGCAGATTTTGAGTCGAGTTTAGTGATGGTCAGTTGCTATGGTTACGTTGGTGTTATTTTTCATGTAAAGTACAAAAAATTATCATTACTCGCGGTTGCAATCTGATTTCCAATTCTTGGTAAAATCCAAGATGGCGACCATTGTTGGTGACGTCACAGGTCTCCTGCAGCGCTACCACCCATAAAATATATATACCTCATCTTGTTAAGAAGATCAAAGGTTTTCCACTAAAGGTAAAACCGTTTCAAAATACTGCAACTTATGGAAATCTCCGGGGAGAGGTTCCATCCAGCCCCCCACCCCCACCTTGTACCACGGTGGGGGTATGAATTTGCTTGTACGTCCGAGGGTAAGCTAATAAAACAAAAAGGGTTGTTGGAGTGTGGCTGGAGCATCGAGCAAGCAAAAGGGGCCAAGAATAAGAAGATATGTACATACTGTCACTTGGAAACTCGCACTTGGACATTAAGCTTACAACTTCAGCATGCATTAGTGGAGTTTTAAAAATGTAGAATTCGTCCATTACTCCAGAGAAAAATTCTGCGTCCTTTTCAGAAAATTTTCCAACAGTCACCGTTGCACTCCATGGCACGTGCGCCTGTTTGACTATGTTCTTTGTTGAAGTAAAAATCTTAACACTGTCGACAAATATTTTCACTTTTCCCAGTCCTCCATTGTAAACAACAGCTAAGTGAGTCCAGATACCTATTCAAATAATAATAATAATAATTAAGTTCAACTGATTGGCTATGGATGAGAAAATCTCCTCAACTCGAAAAAATAAATAAGAAATATTAACAAAGAAATAAAAAATAAAGTAAAAATCCCGAACACACACCGTTTTCGAAATGGGAGACTCAAGGTAATACATCTTGTTCCATTTTCCATGAGGATAAGACCTAAAATGTTTACACAGTGGCCAGGTTCCCTTCCCTCAACTAAACTGACGTCAAATTGAAAAGTTACACCATATTGCAGAAGTGGTTTAAGAGTTACGAAAATGTAATTTGCATGGCCAATTAACTCATATAATTTCTATTTTGTATGAAAACTTTATTACAATAAGGCATATTGAATTTATTAAAACGAAATCAGACAGAGCGACTATCAAGATTGCATGAAAACTGTATAAACCAGGAGCTTATAGTACGTTAGATAGCAAACGTTAACTGACCTGCAGGCACCGCAGGCTCAGTAGTAATGTCAAAAATAACCTTTCCTTTAGGTGAGGTATGCAGCCAGTGTATTGCTGCATTTGGTGAACCAAACGACTTTACACTGAGGTGATGTGAACCCATATTTCCGACACTTCCATATATGGTATTTATGCGGTCATTGGTCACGAGACGAATCCAAACAGAGATCGACATCGCATCCTTGCTTTCACTGTCAATTTTATTTCCATCTAACTCAATATGACCTTGTCCTTTTACCATCTCGATGCCCTTACGGCAATTAGCACTGTATGTATTCTGTGTCAATTGTCCCACAAGTGTTCCGTCAATGCCCATCGCGGAGTTTCCAATGATTTTCTTTCCTTGAATGTTATCAAATGTTAAGTAGACGGCCGGCCCAGAGCCTGTTGGCGACGAAACATAGTCGCTTAGATTAAGGGATAATTACGTACATCGCCAAAGGGATGATGGATGAAACCCCATTTCACAAAAGGTTATTAAGCTGAAATACTACTGCTCTAAGCCAATCAAATTGCAGATAAAATTGCAAACGAGAGCAAATTGCAAATCAAATTTGCAGAGCAAAAAACTGCAAATCAAATTTCTCATGTAATAGTTCATGCCAAATATTACGTACAAATCATGCCATTATTTGTTTATACTACTACCCACAAAAGGTTTGTAATTTTCACATGTAAGTATTTCAAATTAAGCTGAAATACCACTGCTCTAAGCCAATTAAATTGCAGATCAAATTGCAAATCGAGAGCAAATTGAAAATCATATTTGCAGAGCAAAAAATTGCAAATCAAATTTTTCATGTAGTAGTATAGGTATCATAATGATCTCGGTATAAAATATCAGTACTTAGCTCAGCCTCGGGTTAATTAAACGTAACTACCTACAAGTATCCAGGCCCTGGAAATTAGAAAATACGTTTCAGTATGTGTTAGGTAACGCGCTTGCTCGCTGGAGAGGCAAGGGAAGTTAGTAGCCTGTGAAAATAAACGTATTTCAGGTTGTCATGTACGGAGAGAAGAGGCGAAAATACGTCAGCGCATATTGTAGGCTAAGGCAGGGGTAAATTTATGTCGCAAATATTTCTGTACAATCACTTACGTAGGAGACATGGCGAGCGCGAGGACTCATGAATCTGTTTACAACCAGTCAACAGATAGGCACATTACTTAGAGCAATCTAGGATACCAAATTAGGGCCCTGTTGTGGCCAATGATTTCTTATTCAGGGCCACGATACATTTAAGCATTTCAATCCATTCCTCAGAACAAAAATTGAAAAAATAAAATAGAATAAATAAATAAATAAATAAAGGTATCTGCTATTCACGAATAAGGTATTTACAATATAACTTCATTTCTAAAAATTTCTAGGGATCATTCTACCTTTGTTGCTTGAAAATGATGCCAATCTCGGTAATGCATTTTCCATATGCATCTGTGCATACAGCTCAGTAGAAAGTTTTGTGATATTATTAACATCTAGAGGTCTTCTTTCATTTACTGAAAGGAACAGGCACGTGCGTTGGGGAAAAACAAAATAAAATCAGTTACAAATAGTAATCACAAATATTATCCATTAGATCTACGCTTACATGAAATGGAACTTGGGGATATTTTAAGCGTAAAAACCACTATAAAGTTACTCAATTTCAGACGCACTCCACCTTTTCTTTTCCGAGAAAATAAGTGTAGTTCCTGCGGGCTTAATCTTTTTTTAAAATCAAATACTAAATCATTTTACAGCTAGTTAAAGAGTAAATTACACTCCTAATTATTCTAGTTTAGAAACATAGCAAGGTAAGATCTAGCAGCGCAAACGTACCTTTAGGTGTTACAAGCAGATCCGACAGAGACGTATCACTTCCATTATTCACCTCCTGCGGCGGTCTGCGATCGGATTGTGGAGCGAAGATAAACTGAGGACCCCCTGGTTCAGGGATGCTCGATTGATGCAGTTCATTTTGCTCTGGGCCTCCATTGTAGTAGTTATTGTTGTAAAACTGGGAATGTGGTTGGGGACCATACTCTTCTGTTCCAATGTAGAGCGGCTGTTGATATTGTGTGGCGCCGTTGTAGAAAGCTTGAGACGATACTAAAGTAAGTGGATACAAATAAAAGGATTGGTCAATCAAAATTAACCAATCAGTCAATCAATCAGTTGATCCTATAAATCTATCTATTTATCTATCTATCTATCTATCTATCTATCTATCCATGTATCTGTCACTAGTTCGGTAGGTTAGTCTATCCGATGATCTGTCGGTTAATTTGTCTGTCTGTCGGACTAACTTGAAAAAAAAAAGACGATTTTTTTGGTAAGTTATTTTTTTTTATACTGTACTTCCAATGAGAGTATTTGTTTTTGTTTTTAAAAATAATAGCGTGATGTAAAGAGTCTTTGTCATTATGAAATTACCGTTTTCAAAAAAGTGAATCAATCGACAACATTCAACAATTAATTAATCAATCAATCAACCATTTTCACTGTCTGTTTCTCTATTCATCTTTCAATCTATCTATTAGTTCTACAATTGCTCGCAAGCTAAACAACTACGTAAGACAGTTGTTTAACAAGTATTGGATGAGGCTGTGTATCATCTGAAGAATTATGGAGATCGAGGAGGATGTTTCCTTGATTAACACAAGCTGAACCATGCTTACCTCCTTCGCTGCTAAGTTCATCTTAGGGCGCTTTCCATTTGTCAAAACTGGCTGGCCGGATCATTGCCGGACCAGTCATTTTGTCAATGAAATTGGCTTTTTCTAAGGGCTTTTGCTGCAAACCCATCTCCTCCTTGCACACTATTTATGATTTGACTGATCTAGCTGGATAGTTTTGATTAATAGCGAAATTCTCATTACGACGGGAAGGGTCCGGCCGGTCAGTTCTGACAAATGAAAAGCGCCCTTAGATTGCCTGTTTATCGGAAAGTTTAGGAGATAAAGGGCTGTTTAGTACTGCAAACATTCTCCAAATAGCAGATGCCGTCCGTCGAGTTGTCTTCTTGCTGTTCTTGCTAAATTTTTGGCCAATACTATAGCTTATAGTTCGCCTATTTCTTCCTTGTGAAACGAGTGAAATGTTCCGCCATTTTGTTCTCAGATCACTACCAAAAGAACTCAACCTCGTTCTCAGGTCTTCTCTGTTATCTGTTCAATAATCTGGCATTTTTGCTGCACAATTGAAGTCATTTTTCACATATAGCAAAATTTTTCCAAATTTGGTCCACAGAAGCTGGTTATGATGAATTGTGCGTGGGATTTTAGCCAACCAGAAAAAGGAGAAATATTTTGAATGAATAATAATTATTATTACTAACTGGTTATTTCTCTGGCCTCTGGCATTGTCACGCGGTCAGAATGTTTGAAACTAAACCGTTTTTTTTTTAATTCGGCAGTTGCAGCTAATCACTGTAGCTCGGGGGAAATCCCTAGGGTTTCTCAACTTTGTTCCTTGTGAAACTAGCCCCTTCGATTTCTTTCCTTCCTAAATGTGTCCATAGAAAGCCACCTTCTTTACTAGAAGAACATTCCATTACTTAACGATCATGGGGATTCCCACGTTATTTTACAGCAATCTTCTAGTCTTTTATTTGCAGGTATTTTACTTTCCTTTTACTCTTGGTCGGGTCGAGAACTATTTAATATTTCACTATAGCTACCAACCTAAAATAAATAGGTTAATGAGCACCAGGGTTAGCCAGGTACTTCTGACTCTGAATTCATCCATCATAGCCAGTACTGAGAGCCGGAAATGATGGAGTCAGCAGCCGATAATCTAAAGAAATGATTGAAGAACATCGTTTACATTAGTTTATGCAGTCAAAACTCCTGTGCCCAGTTTTAGTTGTTCGAAGGCCGATTAGCGTTAACAGGTTAACAGAGCGTTAAATTTTCGGCATTAAGGTTTCTTTCTTTTACTTTTGTTCTAAAGGATTTTCACAGTTAATTTTCTCTGTTCTTAATTTTTGAGCACTTAATCATCAAATTGTGGACAAAAGAAGAGAACTGAATTCGCTTTTTTACTTTTTGCATATCTGGTTTGAAATTTCACATAACCATGGGTAAACCTAGCTTTGCGTTTGTTTGTCTGGCGTGTTGTAAATAAGACTTTTTGTTTGGTATAATTATATTTTTTTCCATAAAAACATACACTATTGCTTTGAGTGAGGTGATAAGCTTGCTCAAGGTGAGCAGGATATGGGGTTGGAAAGGTGGTAACTTCTCAAGTAGTTTAAGGCCTGGGACCAAGGGGTTTATCTGTGGAAAATGAATGACTGGCTATAACTTCGGCATAGATGATGGCGCTAAATCAAATTTGGCACACGCAAAGAACTCATCGTTCTTAAAATTTTAAAGTATTAATGTTCTGTTAATAAGTCTGTGATATGTCACGTGACCATTTTGCTAAAAATCGTAAATTATTGACCAATTGGTGGCCGGTTTAAGAAAAGAAAGCGAGCAATTACATTTTTCTTATTCATATTAAGTATTTCTAACACTTCACGTTTGGTATGACCGTCCATTGCACTTCAAGAAAATATTATGAGGAAAAACATCATTTTAAAAGCCCAAATTTAATCTTGAATTACTTAAAACTCTAATTTTAAATTTCGCGTACATTCATTCCAAACGTAGAAAGTTAGATATGTTTATCAGCTTTCAGGAATGCCAATTTGTTCGCCCGAACAAAGTAAACCACCAATTCGCTAATTTCCTTAATTTTCAATTTTTGGTCTCGTGACATGTCACGTGACCATTTTTAAAAGGCGCAAGAAAACCTCAAGATTTACTTTTGGGGAAAAAATCATTTTGTTCTAAGATTCCTAGCGAGAGATATTGCCAATAATTCACATGCTCCGAACACACCTTTGACCCGGGCCAATTTTTCGGTCATCAGTTGCTGAATAACAATATGAGTGCCATGAACCACTAAAGTGCCCTGACCACTATTTTCTTAGTTTTGTATTGTGCGGGGAACACAGCATGTTGACTTCAGTTTTTATTCCAAACAATGTTTTGGTTTATTTGTGCATGTGTTTTTGGATACATTGCAACTGGGGGAGAGGGGAGGGCGGGCATGGATCACCCGGGCAATTTGCAATTTGTTTAAATATATATATTCTGTTTTACTCAGTCGTCTACTTCTTCATGGCCTTGACGTAAGGATCAGTTTGCCGTTTCATATTTGTCTACAAGTAGTTTAATTGTACTGATCCAGGTCTACAACTGGGAGATCCAGCACTACTTATTGGTTTGTTGCTGTTGGATTACTTGACGGCCAAAAAAGCTGGTTTACTAACTTAGAACAAACGCCACTGAATCGTAACCAACAGTTACCAGCTCCGTACAAACGACTTATTGACGAGATCAAACAAAACTAACTACGAGAGAACAACTGGAGAACTGACAATTTGACTAACAATAACTAACAATAGACGACTGTTTAACTGTGACAATAGACGGGTCGAAACGCACCAATTACTGATTACGAGTCTTCATAGCTGAAGACTGACAGACGACCAATAACATCGTGGCATAATTGACCAATCAGATCAATAACCAGAGTATAATACCATCAACTAACGTGATACAACTCACTTTGACTCTGAAGGTGACTACCGCACAGGTTGTCGAAACGTCAGTCACTGTCAATAACAACAGTCCTATTCAGGACTACGTTCAACCGGGTGATCAAACTCAACCTACTTTTGAGTAGAAAGTTACTTAACAAGTAATTTTTGAACACTAGTTTACCCTTGTGGAAATTTCTTTGATGACTTGAACAATTTCTGCTTTAAATGCCTGCATGTAGCGATCGAGTTATAGCACTCGTAGTAACACAAACAATGACAAAGGGTAAGCATAAATTATAATTATATTTAAAGTTCTGAACGTTCTGCGTTGGCAAACGATTGTGTTTTTGTGGCGGTAGAAAGCTTTCCATCGCCACAAAAAGCGAGAAAACTCTTCCTCCATGAACTTCCTTGAGTAAAAAACACAACCAAACACTGTCCAAGGGAAGAAAAATACGCCACAAAAATATATTTAAACTCACGACGCTGATTTTTGCTAGAAACAATTGCACGTTTGTAATGTCCCGCGTCTCAATCTAATGTTCTCAGTGCTTCTTAGAGGTTATAGAGACGAGAATAACTGAAAACAGCTTAAATTTTGTCTTTGAGACCTAAATTATATACCCGGCATAAGTAAACGTACAAATGTAACTCTTTTGAATTACATGAAAAGTCTCACCTCTAAGGGGGTGTTTACATGAGAAAACTCGCACCGGCGCGAGTTTCATACCGACATGACTTTTTGATTTTCGTATCGCGTTTACATGATGATTGGGTCATTTCACATCTCGTTATTTGAAGGTACACTTCATGTTGATAAAATGCATGTGTGATTCAAAATTGCGAACATTACGCATGCGCTACCCGTTCCAGTCTACCAGCAGACCGATTTCACACCGAAACGGGTGGTCGTTTCGTGTTTACATGATACTGTTGCGAGATTTCGTACCGGAGTGAAATTCTCGCCCCGGTACAAGAACCGGGGTGACTCGGGCCAGCATGAAATTTGTGGTGGTATCATGTAAACAAATGTAGAGCCATGAGAGGGAACCGGAGTGAACTCGCTCAGGGGCGAAAGTCGCCCCGGTGTCATGTAAACACCCCCTAAAAGAGCTCTATTAAATAATGCAAAACCTCACCTCGAAAGCCACACGTCTAACTGAAATCAACATTGAGAGCGAACTCCCCGACTACACATAAATCATACTCCCTAGTTTTCGAAACCGTTTTACCTCCAATCCTATGCCATCTTATGAGCAGATCGCCTTCTAAACTTTAATCTTTTGCAATGGGCGTATTAAAATTGCGGAGAAGAAAATCGTGCAGACGGCGAATGAAAGAGAGTGGCCCAGAATTAAACATGGATTGGCGGCATTAAGAAGAAAGGAAAGAGAATATACTCAAAGGAAATACTTGCCTGAAAAGATTTTGCTCGTGATCTGGCCGAGTTGATGACGATTGAGAGAGACATAATTACTGGAGTAAATACCTCAATATACTTACTTAACCATGACAGCGCCCTATAACCTCATTGCCTAGATTTGCAGTACCTGGTACAGCCTGTCCTAGCGAGTTATTATGTGAGTACCGTGCCTTGACATAAGTCACCTTATGCCTGCCATAGTGTCTGTTTTTTTCGACAGGCGAAGAGAACCAGCATGTAACCTGCCCAGTACCAATGCAAGTTCCCACCTCTAAACCCGCACATTTAAGTCGGCTAACTTGAAGTTGTGCTATGTTTGTCACGGTTCTAAACAGCACAGCGGATCTAAAACATCAGATTTCAACATGATTTATTTTCATTTTTTAACAACTCTTTGACGATAGGAAATTTTAACGATCACCGTCATACTTGACCTTTCAATTTGAAAACTTCGCTTGCATTTTGAAGCAAAACGTAACGATGCGAACAAAAGGTCTCATCACAAACCGTCCATCATCGCTTCTTTTGACAGAAAATTCCCACCCGCGAGATTTCGCCAATGCGAACTTTCGTTCTGGCGAAATCTCGCCTCTGTGGATGCGAAATTTCGCAAAGATGACAGCGAAATTTCGTTTGGCTCAACGAAAATTGGTGTTCACCTTAGCGAAATTTCGTGGCGAACTTCTTCTAATTTTAGCGAGAACAAAGGACCGGAAATTTAGCACAGTACTGTAGGTAAACAGGCACAGGCGCAATCAGACTGTAACTTAAGGATTATTGGGTCAGGTTTTGGATTGGTCTAGAGCATCCATTGCCTGTTCGGCTAGATAGGAGTATTGCAGGGTCTAGGAACCAGATTGCGAAAGCCATCCGTCTGTTTCCCCAATCCTTAAGTCAACACTTCAAAAGAATTTCAGTTCCTTCTTTTTAACTTGCTAGATTTGCTTTTCCTGGTCAATCAATAAACAGAGAAAGCTAGCTGGTCACTTCCATGCATTCTTCGCTCACACCGAAAAGTCTTTATCAATCATCACGATAATTGCTCTTTACACAAAAATAGTCCCTGGGCTTTCGAAAGAAACAGTAGTCAAAAGACAACGGAAGTTAGCTGGAAAGAAAATGGCTATATCATTCAGCCCTGCAAGAGAAGAAACGAGGTACGAATGGGAAGAGAAGGGTCATCGCAGAAAACATGCAGAGAGAGTACGTTAACATGACAGTTGTCTCAGGCACTTCGCATACCGTTAGCTGGCCCTGCTGCTTAAATATTTGCAGGATCAGCCAGACACCAGAGAAGCTGAACTAAGAGAACTAACTCAACCAAGCATCTAAGACTATTCGTCAGGATGACATGACTAGCTCGATTCTTGTTTTATAAGCTTACTTTAATTTTCTTAAGCTTATAAGCTTAACTTTATAAGCTTAACTTTAATTTTTATAAGCTTACTTTAATTTTTATTTTTCTGCTTTTGATTTTTGAAAGTCTAGAACGTGCAGCTTTGGAAGAAGACTTGCCGTAGCACAGCTTCACGTGCTGTCCGCATTAATCCTATCGAGCGAGCAAATGGCCTACAGTTACATATCGCTTACAATTACATTTACTGGCATGTGTGAATAAAAACAAAAGACAAGAGATAGTGCCACGGGAGTGTTTTGGTTGGGAGCACTAAAAACGGAAAGTTAAACGTACATGGCTATAGTATGGACTGAGATAGGTGTATTTTCTCGCTCACATAACATAATTTGGGCCGCGAAGTTCATGGCGCGGCTGGAGGGCCTCCGTAAAAAGTATCAACTGGATAGAGCTGCAACATTAATGCCTTCAACATTGATTATTAAATAACGGTAATAATTATAATTTTCTCTCTTCCTTCTTGCAAGTCTATAAGTTTTCAAGTATCTTTCCTTCTTTCTGGCTGTTATTGCGTGTTCGCTCGTCTCCCTTACACAACCGCTTTCCTCTGCTGTCACTCTTTGAAGAACAATGCTTATAAACCGAGATTAAATCTGCCTTACAGGTAAAACAGAGAATGGCGTATTCTGGTGAAGTGAAAAACACATCTTCGGTGTGCAAAATTCCTAATGAATGTTCCATTATTTGGCAATAGTTTTCGAGCGTTATGTCTATAGATAAAAATGATCATGAAGTTAATTCGAGCATGTAGTATAAAGAACTATGATAGATAGTTAAATTGCTGGTTATTGATGCTTAAGCAGGTTCTCTGTCAATTTCACATGGATTTTGAATGGAATTGGGGTTTGTTTGAGGTTAGCCTGTGTTTTAACACAATCATGTCTATAAACACTAAAATCGCTTTCTTAGACCAAACTAGATTCGATGTCAGGTTATGTAGTTATATGATATTTTCTACCGACATTTCGGTTTCAAAAATCACATGTGGCACCAACGTTAACGTTGTGTACAGTGCAGACACCAGAAACCAGAGGAACGAGTTTGGTGTTCTTTTAAAACCTTAAATTGTATTTAATTGCTTTTTACTTTTTTGTCGCCGTTTAGATGAAAGTTTAGGAATATAACAAAATGTTTAGGGTCAGTTATTTAAACGACTTCTAACTTAGACTGCGGTTTAGGAAATCTTTGGACTTCGACATCTCCTCCTTAGTGGGTTATTTTAAGAAGACAAGTGCTTTTCTAGTCTACTTTATATCCTTTCATGAAACTGTTCACGTTAAATGGTGTTTTAATATCAAGCGTCTGGCAAACTCAGAACATGGCTTAGAACGCGATTTTTTTTTTTCAACTGGCTAAACTACGTTTAAATAACTGGTCCTTAGCTTCAGGTCCCTCGGTAAACCAGTTGTTGTTTTGTTTTCCCTCTATTCATGATGTTTCCCTCGACTGACTTACATTAAATGTATAATACAACGCGATGTTTTGACATACATTGAAGAAGCTATTGAAAGCACATTCAGTCCTTTACAGAGAGATTGAACCGATCAACTATGTAAAATGAATTACAATGATTGAAATATCACAACCATTCTCTGTTATTCTAGGACAATAAGCTTAAATTCTACATCCAACACTCCTGTAGAAAATTGGTGCACCTCTTTTCTATTCATAAGACCCCTCCGCCTGGACCTCTTGAAGCGGCATCACCCTGTTCAATCTTCCAAAAACTCGTTTTTCCATGTTTTCAGCTTGCGTATTGCTTTTCCTAAAAATCAGTTGAATAAACGCAACACGAAACTGTCTTATTCTTACACAGTATATAATTGGGTTTACCATCGAATTGAAAATTGCCACTATTATGCATGTAAAGAATGTGATATATGCTAAATTGGCTGATATGATGACAGACTTTGCTGATATTAGCGTTCGTCCTAATATTAAAGGTAAATAAGACAGTATTAAAAAGAACAGTATTGTTGTTGTCAGTTTAAAAGCTTTTTTCTCCTTTAAGAATTTCTCTCTGGCTTCCAACGATACCTGCTGAGCAGCGATTTCTTTTTGATGCCGACGTGTTTCGTAGTAAAGCACGATTTGACAGTAGAAAATAGTGGCCATGCAAAAGAACATAATACTATTATCAAAAGTAAGATAAAGGTTATTATCGACGAAAGATAAAGGAACTGTTAATAGAATAACTGTGATCCACAGAAGAACGGACAAACAAGTGAGGCGATTCTCGGTGACGATGGTTTCGTACTGCAGGGGATGTTTGATGGCAATGTACCTCTCTACGTTCATCATGGCCAAGTGAGATAGTGATGCAATACCTAATACCCTCAAAGCGATTCTTGATAACAATGTCCTAATACAGTACGTACTAGAGGTGTTTCCTTGCAGTTCTGCAGTCACCCAAGAGATAAAAAGAGGTTGACCAATCACTCCCATTATCCCATCAGTAGAGGACAAACAGGCGATCGCTATATTAGACTTAGTTTTCTCTCGTTGCTTGGTTTTCACAGCAATTATGATCAGTTCATTTAAAACAAATGTAACAGGAGAAGTAACGATGCTTATGACGGTTATGAAGACAATCCAGGCGTAGGCCTCCGGGGTAGTATGATCAAGAGATCCTTGCGAGATGACCTGATCACATTCATAAACAGTCGTCGCCGCGTCTGAGGCTGAACTTGAATTCATATCTTTTCTTCGGCTTGACTCGATCAAGTTTTTTTGTAGCCATGGCACAAGTAACTGTTGGGGTGACAATCTATGACTCGCTTTTATGTGCTTTAAACGATTAATCTTCTAGCAAGTATTATAATGAATGCAGCACAAATTGAGGCAAATTAATCTTTTTTAATGAAGGTCGTGATCGTCATTAATGGATGGATTTCTACATTATAAGCAGAAATATGGTTTTTATTGCATCTGAATCTAAGTATCGCCAATTTAGTTGTAGGGGGAATTATATGAGAATTTTAATTTAAAGTAGTCGTTAATCCACGAATGCTAACGAACCAATCAATATCTAAGTCAGAAGCTAATCGACAGAGCTTTCGTGGGATTTGTAAATTTAAGTCTTTTTATGTGAACTATCCATTAAGTTAAGTGATAGCAAAACTTTTTCTTTTTAATAAGCCCCCGCTAGGTGGTTGATGACTGGTTTTTTGCACAAACTTAACATGACTAAAGTTGTGTTAATTGATTATGCAAATGATAACATTGGACATCGCAATTTTTACTGGCGATAATTTGACAATCAATACGTCGTCGCAGTAGGCGTAGTTCAAAATTCAAGCCTTTTTTTGAAGACAGGGAGGTATCAGTTAAGAATCACTGTAAACGTCAATTAACAAAAGACATATATCACTGCACGAAAAATTTGATTTACATCAAATTTACTCAGTGCAAATTTGGTGCAAAAAAGTGCAGACTAAGGTTAAATAAAAGGCAAAGATGGTAAATACCGCATTTGCCCTCAAATTTACAAACCCATGTAAACTGTCAGGCAAATGCGGTATTTACCATCTTTGCTTTTGATTTACTCCTAGTTTGCTCTTTTTTGCGCCATATTTGCACCGAGTAAATTTGTGTAAATCCAATTTTTCGTGCAGTGTATATCACTACTAAAAATAAGCCTTGTCTCACAAAACTCTAATAATTGCTTTATTTATTTAACTAAAAAAATGTGAAAATTTTTAAAATGAGATTTCCACGATGTTCAAAATTGAATGTGTATTATATCTTTTTCTAAGGATAAGAGTCATACATCAGGTAAGTTATTAAATGCGATACAGCACTCTTCTGTGCATTTAAATTTAAAATTCATCAAATAAGTTAGATAGGGAATTACAGTAAAGATAATAAGGAAAGTCAGTAATTGTTTCGGCAACGAGCTATCAATTTAGTTACATTTAATACTGATCGCTTACTACATATTCCATCACGTAATTTTCTGTCTGTAATTAGCATTCAGAAGAAACGGTTTTTCGTAGAACGTTACATTCACGGTAAGGCTAGATAGAGCTATAATTTCCGGCTTATATAACTATAACTATAAATACGTCTATCGCAATGACCTAACGAGGCTATAAAGGGCCAGAAGTAAGAATAAATGACAACAAACCAATGGGAAAAATGTGATTAAAAAAATAGCTTCACCGAGAGTCGAAAATTGGACCATTGGCAGGTAAGATCAATTCCTAGACCACTACGCCACGTTACCTTCCGTTTTTTTCGCACCGAAAGTTATTATATGTAAAGAATTTTTCTGTGAAACTCTGCCTATTGACCCTGTTAGAAGCTGGCGGAAATTTATTTACCCTGAATTTAAAAATAGATTCGAGCAAAAAACAGCTTAAACGCGTATTTCTTAAAAAAAATAACAACAAGAACAACAAAACAGTCATTATCGGGTTCAACGGCCCGATTAGGGCAAAGCAACATTTTGACGGTAAAGCTAAAAGTGAAAGATACTTCCGACGAATCCCGCCACGTAAGCCGTAAAATAGTCTGCGAAGTGACACGCAGTGACAATAATGTAATCTTTTATCTCGATTTAATTTCTTCTATTTACTTGAAGTTATTGCTCCAAATTGCTTCAATGTTCTCTGCGAAATACTTGTGCCATCGAAATTTATCGACAAAAGCATTTCTGAATTGATCGACAAAACGGCCGCAAAAACAGTCAAAAGAACAGACCGCTCTTCTCGCTGCAGCGGACTTTCCTTCGGTGGCGAGGATTTCCAGCCACTTGTTGAACAGATTGTTTCCGTGTCTGCTGTTCTCTTTCATTTGCCTGTGAAATTGGTCACGATTCACCGATAGTGAACATCGTTTGACAGAATGGATAACGCATCATAGTGTAGCATGACATTTGCTATCATCCTTACTTGAAGTCGAGTTGCTTGGCAACCCTAAAATGCACCTTAACGTCACACTGGATGGCACCAACTACCGACACCGAAGAGATATATAGAAATATTGCCAACTTGAGTTTCAGCCTGGCTGTGCGATCCACGAGATAAGCGCGCTGCGCACTCAACTAATTCACAAATTTTAAAGAGATTTCCTCTGCTGTCACTCTTTGAAGAACAATGGTTATAAATCGAGATTAATTAAATCTGCCTTACAGGTAAAACAGGGAATTTTGCCCTATTCTGGTGAAGTGAAAAACACATCTTCGGTGTGCAAAATTCCTAATGAATGTTCCATTACTTGGTAATAGTTTTCAAGCACTATGTCTGTAGACAAAAATGAAGTTCATTCGAGCATGTAGTATAAAGAACTATCATGATAAATAGTTAAATTGCTGGTTATTGGTGCTTGAACAGGTTCCCTGTCAATTTCACATGGATTTTGAATGGAATTGGGGTTTGTTTGTGTTTAGCCTGTGTTTTAACACAATCATGTCTACAAACACTAAAATCGCTTTCTTAGACCAAACTAGATTCGAGATCAGGTTATGTAGTTATTTTCTACCGACATTTCGTTTTCAAAAATCACATGTGGCACCAACGCAGCCTAGTCCCTAGGCGTTCTCTCTTGACCCGTTGTCCGCGCGAAGTCTGGGAAAGAACGGGCGAGAGAACGCCTAGCCAATAATGGCAAAATACCCCTGATTTTAGAGCAATTTTACCCCTGGTCACATTTTACGAATTTCTACAGCTCCATTTTCGAAAAACTGCTCGCCGATAGTATGGATGTGTCGGTTGAAGTGTCTGCAAACAGCGGTAAGTTCTAACTTTGTAGCATATTATTTTTTCTGGTTAATATTTTGTTCGTTGTGGTGGATTGTTTACGGTCAAAGATTCTCCTAGTCTGGACTCACGCTAAAATTCTCCTAGACCCAAAAGAACGATGCAAATTGTCACCAAAAACTTACATATACATTTTTTTCGACTCAGAGTGGGAGTACGACAGCGGGGAAAGCGATTTAGAGCTTGCAAGTCATACATTCTGTGGCCACCCGAAACGAAAGGTATTCGATTTTTGTTTTTCTAAAAGTGATTGTATTTTTAATTAATTTTATATCCACGAAAGTATCTAGGTGTTGTGTTATTGAGCAACATTTTATAATTTTCAGGAAGTTCCCCTTGTAGGGGTGGCGAATGGTGAAATCCGAGACTCGCCGAGACGCCGAGATCCTAGTTAGAAATCCGAGCCCGAGACTCTTTGGTAAAACGTTTCGAGACTCAAAAAAAGGAAAAACAAACCATGCAAAAACGAGACTTCGAGACTTATCAAAAACGCTTTCGAGATTTCGAGATCCTGCCAAAATTTTTCGAGACCCACGTTTTTCGTCGTACCATTCGCCACCCCTCCTTGTCGAAATCCTTTTTGTCCTGTCAGAACACCAAAGAAGCTGAAAAAGGCATCGATGAAGCTAGGTACTACTGTATATATGCCATATCAAATCTTCAAATTTATTTAAGCTTACTGTACAGGGGCTTACTGCATATTAAGCTTAACTATTGCTTTGTTTTCTTTTTTTTAAAGAGGTGGATAAAGGAGTTGTAGGCAAAGGAAAGAATAAGACCTGTAGGGCAAACCTGTCCACTTTAATTTGACTGTTAACGTTGTTTAAGGTGATGATAATAAGCTTATTTCTAGTGCGTTCATACTTAGTGTTTTGCTGAAAACAAATTTATTTTGCAGGATGTTCTCCTCGTTTGAAAGTTATGTCCCATGGAAGCAGATGTTTCCATACGGTCCTTTAGCAAAGACAAACCGGCAAAAGAGGTTAAAGGAAATAGGTACGTGTACAATGTATTTATCATTGTTAACAGTTTAATTTTAAACTAGGGCATAATTTATTGAATGAGGTAGAGTACGATGTGAAAGATTATGCAAATTGAATAGAATGATGCCCACCTCAGATCAGCATAATTCTGCACATCACATAAAAAACCAAATAACAATTATTGTGTTATTTTTCATTGTAAACATTTCTACATTTGTAAACTTTTTTCAAAAACTTTGGCCTATTCCCAGCACAGTTCCAGGATATTTGAAGGCATTTTTTCTTGCATATACTTCACAAAAAGTAGATAATATTCATCCAGAAACATGATTTGCATGTTCTCGCATTCCATCCAATCTTAGACAAAATATTTAGCTGTTTCATCTTGGTATAGGTGTAAACACACATATTTAGTTCACTCAATATTGCCCTAGCAGCCTTGTCGCTAGGCAAATATACCATGTACTAACCCTGCTTCTAAAACCATATATCATGGGATCAAGGGTATATTGCTTGCATCCTCCAAATATGAAAAGTACCTGTTGGTTGTTTGAATTAGCTGGGGGCTTGAGCCAATTGAAAATGGCTACGTTTTTTGAATGAACAACAGTAATTGACATATTTATTTATTTATTTTTGAAAGATCACCTTGTGCCTATCCTCTTTATCTCTCTACTATAACTTAAGCTTAATTCTGACTTTGTATTTTAAATTGAAGATCTGGAGAAGTGAGTTGCAGCCACTGGAAATAAAATGACCCTTAGGGTAAACCTGAACCTATTTAAAATTTGTCTGATGCGCATTTAATGATTTTGCAGGACATTCTTCTCGTCCTCTTTTATATGTTCTGTACAAAAGGACACAAGGACATTGCCAAACAGTCCATCAGTGATGACCAGTCAGCAGAAGAGACTGGAAAAATAGGTACAACTGTGCAATGTATTCATTTATATCACTTTTTTTTACACTGAGGCTAATTCCAACAAATATAATGATAATTTCTTATCCAATCTTTCAGCTGATTATTGCATATCTGGGAATGTAATTCTTACTTTAATTGAAAATAGTTATATTTGCTTATTTGAAAAATTCCAACTATTTCATTATTGTTACACAGCACTTTTAAACTAGGTAACCTTAACAGCATATTATAAATCTGCCAGTATTTCATTTTTTTGATCCCAGTGAGTTTTATATTGGGACAGGCAGAAAAAGAGGGGAGGGGTGGGCTTAATGGGGGTGTGGTGCATATTATTTAATTTATTACAGACACAAAGTACAAATACAATAAGATAGCATTTATAGATCTGCAAAATAATAATATTTTCTTGATAGGGTCTTCCATTTGCACTAAAATTCATGGTGCCCATGCATCCTTAATCGGGTAAAAACCTATCATTTTAAAACAATCATGTTATATTTCACTCTTTAGCTTGAAATATTTTTTATTTTATACAAATAGTTTCAATTTTCTAATCATGATCCACATTTGTATGTACCCTTTAACACGGTTAATTTTCTACCTGGTTCAAATGTTTTTTGTTTTTAATTTATTAAATTTCAGGTATTTTAATGAGAAACTGACTGGAGAAAAAAGAGTAAAGGAACCAAACACTGGTGGCATGGCACAAGAAGAGAAGCCTGCAGGGAAGAGAGAGAAGGGAAGAAAAGAAGAACTGCTGTTCAAGTTCATGATTCTTTCAGTTCAAAGATGCAATGCCAAATAAAGTATTTTATAAGTGTTTTACATTGTGATATCTGTTTTTCCTAAACTGGGGTTTGTTTGTCAACAATAGCTCTATAGGCACACAACAGTTCAATAACCATACCAGTAGGGTTTACACAGTATCTTTTATATCATCAATGCTAAAACACCGAAAATCGAGTTTTTTCTTTATCTAACATAAACTTAAAGCTTAATTCACTACAGTCAAAAATTTAAGTGCGGTATCGAGACACCCATCTGGGCCCCTAATATCTGTATTTCGTGAGAAATGTAAGAAAGATGTGCTGTTTTTCTGCTGGAAACCGTCACTTAAGTAAAAAAAATATACATACATTACGAAGTGAATCAAAACCCGCAACACCTACTTTTTGTGTTTATTTATTAATTTTTTTTTCTGGAGAGACACTTTTGATGCGTCGTTTTAAAACATTAGCAAGCGCTTGAAAATGCCCAGAAATGCCGTAATGAAGCATATGTTGACAATATACACGTTTGCCTTTCTTCCTGTTTCGACGACAGTCCGTAACCTCAGCTCCTCCATCGTGCAGAGATTCATTGGCACAAATTCAAGAAAGAAGTTCATCTTCTGGTACCTGTTGCTGCGCGTGAAAGTCCACTTAAGTTGAACAAAACTTGGTCTCGCGGATCCTTTTTTACGAAACCGAAAACTTTTTTTCGCTGTGGCATGCAGATAGAAACTCTTCCTGTTAAAAAGACGGATTTTCAGCTACTTTCGGCTGAAGTTGCAGTAACCTGACAAAAGGGCCGCCATATTTGATCTGGCAGTATTGGCTAGGCGTTCTCGGCGAGTATCTCTCGGTGACGTCACAGCTCACAGTAGAGTCCAGGATTGACCGCGCCGAGAATGCCTGGGGACTAGGCTGGCACCAACGTTGTGTACAGTGCAGACATCAGAAACCAGAGGAACGAGAAACTTATAACCAGGCTAGTTAGGTGTTCTTTTAAGACTTTAAATTGTATTTAATTGCTTTTTACTTTTTTGTCGCCGTTTAGATGAAAGTCTAGGAATATAACAAAACGTTTAGGGTCGGTTATTTAAACGACTTCTAACTTAGACTGCGGCTTAGGAAATCTTTGGACTTCGACATCTCTTCCTTAGAGGGTTATTTTAAGAAGACAAATGCTTTTCTAGTCTACTTTATACCCTTTCAATCGTGTTTTAAGATAAATTTTTAAAGCGTTTGGCAAACTCAGAACATGTCTTAAAACGCTTTTTTTTTTTTTAATTGGCTAAACTGCGTTTAAATAACTGGTCCTTAGCTTCAGGTCTCTCGGTAAACCAGCTGTTTTGTTTTCCCTCGATTCATGATGTTTCCCTCGATTGACTTACATTAACTGTATAATACAACACAGTATTAAAAAGAACAGTACTGTTGTTGTCAGTTTAAAAGCTTTTTTCTCCTTTAAGAATTTCTCTCTGGCTTCCAACGATATTTGTAAAGCAGCGATCTCTTTTTGATGCCGACGTGTTTTGTACTAAAGCACGATTTGACAGTAGAAAATAGTGGCCATGCATAAAAACATGGTACTATTATCAACAGTAAGATAAAGGTTATTATCGACGAAAGATAAAGGCACCGTTAATAGAATAACTGTGATCCACAGGAGAACGGACAAACAAGTGAGGCGATTCTCGGTGACGATGATTTCGTACTGCAGGGGATGTTTGATGGCAATGTACCTCTCTACGTTCATCACGGCCAAGTGAGATAGTGATGCAATATCTAATACCCACAAAGCAATTCTTGATAACAGTGTTCTAATACAGTACGTACTAGAGGTGTTTCCTTGCAGTTCTGCGGTCACCCAAGAGATAAAAAGAGGTTGACCAATCACTCCCATTATCCCATCAGTAGAGGACAAACAGGCGATCGCTATATTAGACTTAGTTTTCACTCTTTGCTTGGTTTTCACAGCGATTATGATCAGTGCATTTAAAACAAATGTAACAGGAGAAGTAACGATGCTTATGACGGTTATGAAGACAATCCAGGCGTAGGCCTCCAGGGTAGTATGATCGAGAGATCCTTGCGAGATGGCCTGATTACATTCATAAACAGTCTTCGCCGCGTCTGAGGCTGAACTTGAATTCATATCCTTTCTTCGGCTTGACTTGATCAAGTTTTTTTGTAGCTATGGCACAAGTCACTGTTGGGGTGACAATCTATGACTCGCTTTTATGTGCTTTAAACGATTACTCTTCTAGTAAGTATTATAATGAATGCAGCACAAATGGAGGCAAATTAATCTTTTTCAAGGTCGTGATCGTCATTAATGGATGGATTTCTACATTATAAGCAGAAATATGGTTTAAATTTTATTGCATCTGAATCTAAGAATCACCAATTTAGTTTTAGGGGATTTATATGAGATTTCTAATTTAAAGGAGTCGTTAATCCACGAATGCTAACGAACCACTCAATATCTAAGTCAGAAGCTTCGGCAGAGCTTTCGTGGGATTTGTAAATTTAAATCTTTTTGTGTGAACTACCCATTAAGTTAAGTGATTGCAAAACTTTTTCTTTTTAATAAGGCTCTGCTAGATATTCAATGAAACGTTTTTTGCACAAACTCAACATGACTAAAGTTGTGTTAATTGATTTCGCAAATGATAACAGTAGACATTGCAATTTTTACTGGCAATAGTTTGACAATCAATACGTCGCCGCAGTTGGCGTAGTTCAAAATTCAAGTCCTTTTTTGAAGACATGTTTGTATCAGTTAAAAATCACAGTAAACGTCAGTTAACAAAAGACATTCATCACTGCTAATAATAGGCCTTGTCTCACAAAACTCTAATAATTGCTTGATTTATTCCAGTAAAAAAAATGGTGACATTATTAAAATGAGATTTCCACGATATTCAAAATTGAATCTGTATTACATGTATATCTTTTTCCAAGGGAAAAAGTCATACATCAGGTAAGTTATTAAATGCGATACAGCACTCTTTTTGTGCATTTAAATTTATCGGGTTCAACGGCCCGATTAGGGAAAAGCAACATTTTGACGGTAAAGCTAAAGTGCAAGGCACTTCCGACGAACCCCGCGACGTAAGCCGTAAAATCGTCTGTGAAATGAGACGCAGTGACATTAATGTTCTTTTATCTCGATTTAATTTCTTCTATTTACTTGAAGTTATTGCTCCAAATTGCTTCAATGTTCTCTGAGAAATACTTGTGCCATCGAAATTTATCGACAAAAGCATTTCTTAATTGATCGACAAAAACAGCGACAAGAACAGTCAAAAGAACGGACCGCTCTTCTTGCTGCAGCGGTCTTTCCTTCGGTGGCGAGGATTTCCAGCCACTTGTTGAACAGATTGTTTCTGTGTTTGCTGTTCTCTTTCATTTGCCCGTGAAATTGGTCGCGATTCACCGATAGTGAACATCGTTTGACAGAATGAATAACGCATCATAGTGCAGCATGACATTTGCCATCATCCTTACTCGAAGTCGTGTTGCTTGGCAACCCTAAAATGCACCTTGACGTTACACTGGATGACACCAACTGCCGACACCGAAGAGATATATCGAAATATTGCACACTCGAGTTTCAGCCTGGCTGTGCGACCCACGAGATAAGCGCGCTGCGCACTCAACTAATTCACAAATTTTAAAGAGATTTACTTGTTGCGCGTTTTCAAGAACGACCCGAAAGATTCCGCTGGCGCACCGTAAGGAAGGCTATTGGCATTAGTGTAACTAACACTATTTTTTGGAAAAAAAGTGTGCGTGATAATCGAACAATGAGTTTGTTCTCGAAGTCCCTCAGGTTGTATCTTGCATTACGTTAAGAGAACTTAGATGCTTAAGGTGGCTGAACACAGTTTTGCAGGCGGTCAGCGGTAACTTGCGTGACGGCGCTTGTTTTAAATTAGACAAACAAACATGGCGGCGAAAACAATAGTACACAGAAGACGATTTCTCAAAATCTACTCATTAAAATTTTGTGATATTTGGCAGAATTTTTACTTTTATCGTACTTTCAATAATAAGAACTTTAAAATGGAAGTTGAACAGACGAATTTTGTGACACATTTAATAATTACAGTACAATCATATTATTGATTATCTAAAAACCCGTCTGTTAAAATTTGGTCAAATAAGTTTCAAATAGTAATGATTAAACATAGTACGCTGTGTGCAAGTTTATAGGAAAATCTAATGAGCGAATTTTATGTAAACTGAGCAAAAGTGAAATTTTAAGGTTGTATTCAACCGTTCATGTTGCCATGGAAACTACGAAAACGTCACATTTTCCCTGCTAGTCAAAATCTTTTATCAGTATATTTTTCACTTGCCAGGTTTCAGCTTGTGAGCTGCAACCTTTCTCTTGCCATGATTTGACAAAGGCCGTATACTCACAAACTGCCAAAACTGTGTTCAGCCACCTTAAAAGTTCAGAGTTATATCCACGTAGGCATTTGAATACCATGATTATAACTTTTCTATGTTTTCGTTGGCGGTCAAAGTTTTTCCGCTCCTAAATTTCCAACAATTGGCCAGTCTCAGCGTCATGGACGCAGGCTGCTCTATTTTGTAATGTTTTCAGCTTGTCTTATCCACTAGGTTCCCCAAACAGTACTGCAGTGAGGTAAAGGCTGTATTAAAGGTTGGTATATAAGATGTAATGTCGCTTGGGAAACCGGGTGACTAACATGTTTTATGGCCCAGATTCCAGAAGCGATCGAATTTTTCGTCAATCTTTACACCAAGTCTTTTTGAAGTTACAACTCATTTCACCCGAGTAGCGAGTCATGTAACTGATGGGAAGAAGCAAACTTGGGATGCAAACCTTAGAACAAATCCTATCAGCATCAATTCGGTTTTAGTCACATTTAGAGTAAGTTTGCTTGCTTTAACCAAGTATGCACATTCAATAATTCCTCCCTCTTAATTAAGACATGTTTAAAGCTGTGTACGTCATATTCGCATGCATGAGATACTGCATTAAACCTTGAAAGCTATGATCACCGAAATTAGCGACTTTTCCTAAAAATTACCAGCGAACACTTTCAAATCTTCTTGACGTGTACGTCAACATTGACGTTACCGAGTTTTGACAGCCATGTGTTTAATTTTTTTCTTTTTTCCTTCAAAATAGGATTATGTTATTTTTACTAAGCACAACACTTAATTTAGAAATAACCGATTAACCCTCAGACGTACACGCAAATCCATACACCCACCTTGGGGTATTGATGGAACCCCTCCCTAGCTTTTTTCATATGTTGCAACATTTCGAAACGATTTTGCCTTCAGTGGAAAGCTTTGATCTTGTCAACAAGAAGAGGTATATTTTATGGGTGGTGGCGCTGCTGGAGGCCTGTGACGTCACCAACAATGTTCACTTTCTTGGCCGCCCTCTTGGATTTTGCCAAGAAGTAGACATCACGTTAAAGCCGCAAGAAAAAATAGCGCATTTATCCACAATCTTTACTTTTATTGTTGATAGAAGTTATGAAAACATGTATTTTCACTCAAAAATGGCCTGACCACCTGCTACTTTTGACGTCATATATCGTAACCATAGTAATTGACAATCACTAAACTTAACTCAAAATGCGTGTGAGGGATAAATGAACAGCTACTGAAAACGTCACGAGTCTGGCGTATTTATTCAGTCACTGGATTCGATTTTCGCGAAAAATATCGTGCTGGTTTGGGGCCGATCGGAGCCGCGACGCTGCCGTCAGTCTCTACCTTGCCACTATACAATGTAGGAAAAATGAAGCAGACTATTTTTCTCGAAACTTCGTGTGCATATTACTCGCAACAACTCGCCACATGGTAAGTTTCATGGATTTTTTTTCATTTTCTGGCAAATTTCTAGAACTAAACTTCGCCCCATATGTTCTCTATATTTATTCATGTTATGAAACCCGTACGTGACACAAACAGTGAGCCTGGGTTACCTGTGGTTTACCCAACAGACTGGCAAACTTTGCTACACGATTAAAGTCTCTTTGCTTGTGTATGTGCATAATTGCAAGAGAGCTCAATCCCTTGTCTGTCATGGTGCTTCGTAAAGTTGTTTTTAGTCTCTTCATGTTGCTGAAGCTAGTGCAGGATAAGTACATAAAGGATAGAACTGGAGCTAAGTCAGGTCTAAAGTCTCAACAAAGGTCTGTGTTGGTCTGCACAGTAGGATCCATTTCACTCCACCCAATAAAAGGATAAAGGAAGTAATGAATAAAATACACCAATATAATGCGAAAATGTATCAGGCCATCCCGACTTAAAGATAAAAATTCTTTCAGCAAATAATAGTAAAAAAAATACATTTTTTTTTCCAGAATTCGGCTGTGTGCACGGGCTTGTGTGCTTATATGGACGCTACGCACCTGGGTGTTAGTGAGTTGATAAATTGAATTCTGCAAAGCTGATCGTGCTACGCGAAAATTAGCTTCGCAAGATACTACATCAAAAGAACCCAAAACAGAGTGGGGTTGTAGCCGTAGACAGCTGTTTCGCCATTTTGTGGCTCATCACTACAGCGCAACAAACAGAGAAGCAGAAATTTCCAAATTCTAATTCGACCAGGATCATTTGGTACGCTATTGAACAACTTCGTGGATGTGTTCCCTCGACATCGCTATTCATAGATCGTGGTGTACCGTAAATATCCCACTCGTCTTTACTCATTTATGTTTATCCCATGCCACTCATCATGACGGCGTAAAACCTCGACATCATGACATGCTAAAAATAATACAGTTACTTAGAAAGCTAGGAGCCGATGCAGATAAATTCCGCGTTTCGCAACGGGTAGTATTTGACGAAAAATTATCCCGGCGAGCATTAAGCGGCCTAAACTTTTTTTTTTTTTTTATCTACACTAAGTATATGAAAATTGTATATTTTACCAATTGTAAAAATTGTGTCCTTGACGTGTTTGGGTGGGAGTCCGCTTAACGCGGACACCCAGATAATACGGGACAGTACATGTATGGTGTGTCCCCTCCTTAGTGTCTGTGGGTCTACAGTATTGAAAACTAACTAGCACAGGGGATGGGGGGTGGTGCTAGCGAGAACTGAAAGGAAGAGATCTCACTCTTTTATCACTTATTGGAGCGCAATTACTGTATGCTGATTAACTGAGAATACAACAACAACAACAACAACTCAATTTTTATGAGCGATCGTCAGACATTTTGTCGACTCACCAACCCCTGTCTTTTGCGTGTCCGAGTTATTATTCCCCTTTCCCCCCCCCCCCCCCCCCCCCCTTACTAGACTACAGACCAGATAAGTGAAAGAATTTTACAGGGAAATTTTTAAGGGCTGTCGTGTGTTGGCAATCCCAAATACGGATGTTGCTTCTATGATTTGATTGACCAAAGTCTTTGCCGAATAAATTTTGATTTCCATAGTAGCATAACAGTAAAAATAACGGTAGCTGAAATCTTGAAATAACTGAACGCAAATTTTTATGTGTCGCGGCTTTTAAAATTTTTACTGATCTTAATAGAAGATGTAAGGAGAGGGGTTTATCTCTAATTCCTCATTCTGGTCGTTGTGTGGGTTTAAATGTAATGCTGCAATTTTTTTTCTCTTTTTAAGAATAATTATAAAAGAATGGGATAGGGAAAACAATGTTCCAATAAAATTATACCTAGATGTTGAAGGAATTAGTATTTGTTCTGTAAAAATTGGTGGTATGTGTGTGCTCTGAAGTCCCTCCGTTCCTAGTAGATGATTGTCCAATAAATCCTGGTCTGAATAAGGTATCATCGTAAAGTCTAAGAATTTTTTTCTCGAAGATATTCAATTAATTCGTATTTTAACTTATGTCTAAGCTTGCATGAAGAGGGCATCCCAATCATCTGAATTTGAGGCTTTATTTTAAAGTTATCATTGAAAATATTATCTACAGTGGAACCTGTTTGTTGTTAATGATGGGACTAAGGTGCCAAAATGTTTCAAAAAATCATATGCGAAATGATTTTGGTGGCGACTTGAAGAATGCTTTTGAATCCTCTCAACGTTTTCGACATTAATATTCTAAATACGTCCTTGGACATCAAACCATGACGCCAAAAAGTTTATGGTAAGAGGAGCTTAAGTAAAATTGTGCCAGTCCTCTTGAAAAGGAGTTTAGGCAGACACATCTTTAAAGGTGGGTGCCTTTGCTCTATGCTAAAGCTTGTCAGTGTTAATGTTAGCGTATGTTCAACGGCTAATTAAATATGCCAACTGAAAAGTACTTACCACCCACTTGCGGACTCCAGTGCGAAAACCGATTAGTATTCAATCTACACTTCCTTATTTGATGTTAATTATAGCAGTAAATGACCGTGGAATGCCATTATCGGTGTGTGCAAGGTCATTCAAAAATAATTGAATATCTTAGAAAGATAAAAAGAATATTCTTGAAACTAATCTGTGGATATGACTCTTAGGAGAAAACGGAGGTTATTTTTCCGTTCAAACAAAGGTTGTTTTGTTGGTTGAAACTATATCTCTGACGTCTTTAAATTATTCACAAACATTCTTTTATTTGACAGGTTTTTTTTTTATTACTCTCTTCGCCTTTTACGACAATATTTGCAACTGATTCAACACAAAAGTAATAAGAACAACAACAACTTAACATGTAGCAATCATAATTTCATGAAAAAAAAAAAACACTCTCTGCCTGGCATAAATCTAGGTTTTCGAACTGTAGAATTAAATGAGGAAGATCCAGTCTTCTGTTGTTCTTATGGGCTAAAGTTTAATGTGATAAAAACCTGCCAGCTCTTTCAATCTGAAGTGACAATTTGTAAGGATAGCTGATATTAACTATTCATTGCTCAGTAAATCTTTGTCCGCGTCAAGCCGACCACCAGAGGATTTTTTCAGGATTTGTGACCAATTTAATTCAATGAAAAATTAGACAGTCATCCGTGATGATTATGATTCATTATTTACATTAACGTTTTCGATTTCGAAGAAAAAATCACCCCAGTTAAGCTTTTACAGTCACTTTCCCGGAGTCAAACTCTCCCTTTTATGGGCACACAAATTAAGAAATATAATCATTTCCATCAGATCAAAGAGTTTTTTTAACTGTTTTTTTTGAAAACGAATAAACTGACCGTTGAAATTGCTGGCTAATATTTAGTCTTAAATGGATGCATCACGGCTGTCGGTCGTAGCTTATCCAGGGTTAATCAAACCAGGCTTTTAATTGCTTCACTTTCCACATCAAAAGTCTGGTTCACCTTTGATGCAAGGGCAAGCTCCTTTAATTCAGGCCCTGTTCAGAAGCAATCTTTTTTGATGACTTTCGCTATCCTCCCAACCCCCCCCCACCCCCCCCCCCCCCCGAACACACACACACATACACACCATGTCTCTATTTTCCAAGCAAATTTGAGTGGTCCCCCTTCTGAATCCTTCCAAAGTTTTCAGCCGTCCCCCCTTTTGGGTTTTCAGTTACAACTGAACCCCAGTTTTGTTCTTCTAAAAATCAAGTGATCCCCCTAAAATCCTTCGCCCCCCACCAGGCGATAAATGATGACCGGTCCTTTATGAAATAAGAGGCAAAAGTCCAATTTGCTCAGTCAAAACTTAACCCTCCAGAGCATAGTCTACCCTCAAGAGAGAGAGAGAGAGAGAGAGAGAGAGAGAGAGAGAGAGAGAGAGAGAGAGAGAGAGAGAGAGAGAGAGAGAGAGAGAGAGAGAGAGAGAGAGAGAGAGAGAGAGAGAAACATTGGAACAAACAGCATTTTGGCACGAGGTAAAAGCCGTGTGTTGCCTACCGACCCCCTTTTTATACTGTAATTTAGTTTAGTGGCAAAATGCAACGCGCGTTTCATTAAAAACATCAGCCAGTTACGAAGAGATATACGGTCCTGTCGATGTAAGAATTCCGGTCGCAAACAAGCGTCAGGACTGATAGGGGGGTCCGGACTCCCCAGACCCTCCATATGGATCCACCACTGTGTGTTGTTATTTTTATAACAAATGGGAACAAGTTTTTATAATCCGCAGCGCCACTTTTCGTTCGCGAAAAACCGTTAAGAGCAATTCTCTGTAAGAATCAAGCAAAGTGGGAAATGAAAAATTTTGACCTCCCCTCAAATTTTGCATGCAATTAGATATTGTGGGGGGATGTCTAAAAATGCACTTTGTTTGGGTTGCTACTTTATTGTTGTCATGGTAACACCAACTGTTTGTTGGTGGCAGAATATCTAATATTTAACTAAGAAACTGTTGTAAAAAGTGCAAAATGTGTAGCTCTGTTTCTCAAGTCCATTAAAACGCTACAACCCAAGACTTTAAACAGTTATAATACCATCATTCTAGTTTACATTTGTGTATATTGCTCTTTATTATATCAAATTTGCGTGTCATAAACGGTTAATCAACTACATAGAGTTTCGGCTATTTGAGTTGATGGCTAAAATATGGTTATCCTTTCCCTGAATTTCTCCAAAAGTACGGCAGTTCCAGAGCTAAAACTAAGCAGGCAGTTCACACACATATCCTAGTTACTAAGTCTGTAAAAATCTCTGCGGGGCGGGCTCTTCTGTTTGCAAAGGCAATTAACGAACAAACGCCAAATTTCAGTTTTTGTATATTTCATCGCAGTTGACAATCTATCTACTAGCCAACAAAATTTCTAAAACACTGAAACTACCTTCATTATCAAAGAATATTATGTACTGAGTCATTTTATGACCAAAAAAATATTACTGGCTTTCAGTTTTCTAAACAATATCGATCAAAATAAGGCTTACTTTACGGTTTTCTCTACTTCACCGCTTAAAGCGTAGCATTTACATTCAACGAACACTCGGTTTCTCGAACCATTCTCATGTGTCCGGTTGTGCTGTTTCCCATTGTAAACCATTGTAAGTCTCCTCAGTCACTTACAGCAAGTTATAAAGTGATACAGAAGCCGATAAAGAAGTCATACACAAGTCCTTGGCAAGCCAAACATCAAAAGTGTGGTCATAGCCACCACACCTTTGACTCCATCTTTGACGTGGGTCAAAGGTCAAGTCAAAGCTACCAGCATATTTCACAACGCCTTGTTAAAGGAATAGCAAAGCGATGAAGCATTTGATTTCATCTTTGACGCGCGTCAAAGGTGAAGTCAAAGTTGTTACGTATCTGACTTCGCCTTTAAGAAGGTCAAAGGAGCAAGCAAAGAGCTTTTATACTTGGCGGCATCTTTGACGCGCGTCAAAGGTGAAGTCAAAGCCGATACCACATTTGACTTTACTTTTGGCGCGCGTCAAAAGTGCAGTAGATCCAATTTTTCGTCCCGTGTCAATTCAGCTGCAATCACTGGTACATACTCTTCATCCTCAGATTGGCACTCAATAGATAAGACTTTCGTGTTTGATGCTGGGCAGAAAACAGCGAGATGATTAGGCTTACCTTATTCCTTGCATGCCGTTTAACCCATGCAGGGCAGTCTTTCTTAGAGGAAGGGTGTTGTCTTGCACAAAACTTGCAGATCATTCTTTGACCTGATGACTCATTGATGGGCTTAGATTAGTCTTATGTTTTCAAATCGCAGTCTTTTCTTCATCCTTCAGATAGCGGACGTCTTCCTGATTTATGACTATAAGCTGTAGTACTGAAGGGTCATAGGATCTGCAAGTATCTATCTATACATTTACTTAAAGTGCCCATAGCGAAATTTATTTTATTTTCCCATCCAAATCTACATATCAAGCAATGGTGTTCCCCGAAGAAATTTTTTGATTCCGACGAAACGCGATTTTTTTATGATTTTTCAGTCTTTGAAATCCTATTTTTTTGCGGTCTACCCGTTCCGCTGATAAGAATGTTGTCGGGCTCATGTGACGTAGACTCAGGAACTCTGTTGTGAATGCGTCTCGCAAGCGTCTCACTGATTCTCAACATTTGGATCGAAACGAGCGAAACAACGCCAGAAATTTACCGGAATAGTTTAAAGCCTCAGTCAAAAATAAGCTGTATCAACGATGGAAGAAAACATGTCTGGTACAGAGAGTGAAAGGACCGCCGAAGACAGTCAAGACGAGTTTGAAAGCATCGAAGTTGAGGCCACCGAGTTTGGCGAAAATCGAGCAAGTGGTATCACTGTAAGCACGAACGCAGATGATTCTTTAGAACCATACGCTGACGAGCCGCTAGCTGATGAGGCATGGTTAGCCAATTATAGAAAAATACAAGAAGAGGAAAGTGAACTAGAGGAGGACTTAACCAAACGGCTGGAGAACAGAGTGCAAGTTAGTGACTGGTAAGTTCCCTTTCTTTACCAACGTTCCAAAAAACCTAAATCTAATCCTGACACGTCTGTCAACGAATTATTTCTCTTTCGCAGGTGTTCTTGTGGGAACTGTAGCCTAAATCATCTTCGAAATATCAGCGAGTGCTACTGCTGCAAAGAGCTCGAAGGCTGCTGCGAAGCACTGGAGAGTGATATTGTACAGTTGTAGAAGACTTGAAAGAAGGAGAAGTGTTAAAATGCATAACAGAACACCCTGGCTTTAGACCTGTTTGCCTGGAAAAATGGAGCTTGCGACTTGCCAGTGGAAAATACCGTAAAAAGGACAAGGCGTATTACAAAAAGATGGGATCGGAAGAAAGGTGAGATAATAATACATGTGCATATCAGTCAGGCGCGGCCAGGGGTTTTGGGTATACGGTATCCCGGGCCATTTTAATTCAGGCATATGGTATTTTTTGGTCAAAATTCGGGTATAAAGTATTCAGGTTTTTCTTAATTTTAAGTATTGCGTATATATTTGAGGTATTCTGTTTCAAAGTAATTTTAGGTATTAAGTATCACACAATTTACGATTTTGAGGTATATAGGTATCTTGGGGGCAAAATAGCGGGTATATTGGTATCCCACTCCCCCCCCCCCCCCCCTGGCCGGGCCTGATCAGTTATCAAAACTGTCTATGTTGCCTTAGTTACAGATCACACTGTTAGGTCTAGGAAATTTATGCTACTTTGTTTTGGTTTTTCCTTAAAAGTTTAGTTTCAGTATAATGCTTGATCAACTTAACTCAAGGCAGATAGTCATGGCCAGGAGTGGGACGAAAGGAAAATAATAGGGTAAAGAAAACATATGAAAAAAGGAAACATTACATTGAACCACAATGTAGATGTTATCTGTAGTTTTTTAGGATGATTTATTTATTTACGGCTTTCTTTTGTAGATATCTGCGATCAATTGCCTATCGGGAATTTTCAAAGCTGGTGTATGGATTCATGGGCAAAAGAAGAATACCTCTGCCATCATGTGCATATAATGCCATCCGAAATGCATTCCCTCTACAGGAGGATGAAACTTTCACTGGTTTTGAACTGGAAGGTGAATAAAATGGGAAAAACCTAGCCACAGATAATTTTGATAAATTTTCCAGAGTTATGGGAATTAAATTTTTAGATTAATATCTTTGGCCTCATTTGATTCTAAGCATAAATGGTCTCCTGCACAATTAGGTCACTTTGCCCAGCACATATCATTGACAGAATGTCAGAATTATATACTGTAGCATTTAATTTCTGAGAACATTTGCTGTTTTCTTTCATGTCAAACTGAATTTTGACACCATTTTAAAACCGTATGGTCCAAATAAAAAGCAACATTTTTCATTGTTAACTCACATCAAAACAGTAGTTTCATGTGTAATGTATTATTCTCCTCTGTCACAATGCCTTGGTACTTTAAGAATAAATAAAATCGTGTATTTTCGGTTGAAAAAAGTGCATTAACTACCGTTGGTTACATCTTAGTGTGTACACACTAGGGAAAAACATGTTCTCACTGCAGGATGCAAACATGATTTTAGCTTTTGCCGCCAAACGTTTGAAAAGTTTGGAGTAGGTGGCTGTTGTCAACTTGACTTGTTTTCACTCAACAAAATATTCTTTGAAAAAATTTTTAGACGTTAGAATAATTTCTGGAGGCAAGTGTGTTGTTTCTGAGCAAGAAAAATGAAATGAGTGGAATGCACCGTCCAAAAACATCAACAACTTACCGCTGGCACAACATTTTGAAATGTTTGGTGGCTAAACATATCAAGTCGTGCACCCTATTAGAAAGTGTTTTTTGTATTGTGTCGAGGCTTAATAGATGCAACAGATGGTAACTCACTGATTTAAGTTAAATGTGTACTAAATTGTCTCAAGTCCTCAAAATCTAAAACCTCAGACTATTAGGTTCTCCTATTTCTGGGACAGTCTGTGACGAATTTGTGTCCTCTCATTGGGTTCTTGCAGGCAGAACAGACTGGACGTGCCCTAATAGCTTGCCCTCTTGGTTGTCCCTCTGTATGGTCTGGCACTGCTAAAAAAGAAAAACAATGAGACAATTTATTCTGTGAAAAGTGTGTAGTGTAAGTATTATAAACATTAATGTAACTCTATAGCATTGCAAATCGGAACAACAACTTGAAAAAGGGAAAGTGAACATATTACTTACTTCTGCTTCACGCCAGATCTAATAGAATTTTTGGTGTCGTGTAAAGAGGCTTACCTGGCAATGAGGAAGGTCCTGCTGCTGGGTCTGATGTGGGAGGTACATCCCTTGTTACCATCCTCAACCTTTCTTCTCTTTTCCTAATAGCTTCCTCCCTAGGCTCTTTGTCCACAAGCATGCTACCCATGTGATCTGGTGTCATCTCCTTCAGTTCTATAGCTGCATCCTGAAGTTGTCGCTTATTCAGCCCCAGAAAGAACTGAAAGAGATCTTCCACATAGTCTAAAAATGAAAAACACCATCTTACTAACATTCCCTAATTACTGTGTCAGAATGATATGTTATTGTTACTCAGATGTTGTAAGTACCAACTTAAAAAGGATTCATCAGAATATCAAACACAAAAAACCGCGGATAAGTAGGTAGTTTAGTGGTGTGGATCCACTGGAATGACTTTGTAATTTGTCAAAAATGGAAAGAGAACAGAAATGCAAAACCATCCTATGCCTGCACTCTTTGTGGTTTGCAAGGAAACATTCAATTTAGAATGTGTTTCTAAACTACCAGTAATAAAGATTGAACATTAATTTTATTTACCAAAGTTTTGTTCAATCTTTCGACTTCTAACAGTTGCTTCGCCATTTTTAAATTTTGGGTAACTGACTTTCAGAGGCACAGTACCATCTTTGCTGACTTTGTCCTCTCTATGTAAATTAAAATTGAAGTGCAAAGCTGCCAAAATATGCCTGCAATAAAAGTAACATGACATAAGTTAGCATACTAATTCCAGATATGTTTATAAAATTATGGCACAAAAAATTGCAATAGAAAGACAATTCCTGTATTTGTTGTTCCCAGAGTGGTATTAAGATCAGGTCCAATTGATATCAGTAGTAGTAACACTCAGCCTTACCTACAGTACATCCCAATGTAGGAGTAAGCAATCAACTTTGGAGCAAGCAAGTTCAAAACTGAATGAAATCCTTCCAGGCAGTCTGTCTGTGCACTGGGGGATGCTTGCATTATTCCCTTCTTTAAACTGTCAGCTGTCAAAGCCTTCTTCAACTTGTCATATACAGTCTGGTCTTAAAATAAAAAAATTAAAAAAAAAAGAAACAGCTTTCAGTGTGGCACTTTTGCAGTTAATGCCACACATACTCCTGATAGACCGTCTTACAGTTAGGAATGACAGAATTTCAGTTAACATGAATTTCAGCACCCCCACCCACTTTCACCAAGCATGCATACCCAACCCCAGAAACCAGTATCTTCTCTGCACACCCACTGTCACCTTTTCTAGTATGTCTTAAAAAATAATAACGTAAATGAAGAAAAAGGGAAATTTACAACTATTACAAATAAACAGAATGCAGCATGGGATTCTGGTTAAAGGATTTGGTAACAGGTAAAAGGTTTATATGTACCTGGATGAAGCCATTTTCTATCAGGAATGTCACCATGTGCACATTTGTTAAAGAGGGGTTCACCTAAGCCAGAGTGTTTGTTTACAATGTGACTAAGAAATGACTTGAACTTGGCCCAAATCACTTTTCCATTGCCATCTGAGGTAGTGGTTGCGCTCCAGTAGAGGTGCCTCTCACAGGGCTTCACCCATTCTTTCAGGTCTTCATTGCCCTTATACACGACTTTCATAATGGCGGACCGCTCGGGCGGAGTGGGAGCGAACCACATCAGAGCGAGGCAAGTAAGGCCACTATATTTATCTCAGAGAGCAATCGTGTCGAAAAACATGCAAATGCCTTCCAAATTTATTTGGCTTGTCGAGTTGTTTTAGTTTCTTTGACGTAAAAAAGTAGAAATTCGGTACACCTTCACTATCTGCAAGAGAAATTTATCGCTAAACAATCGCTGATCGGAAGAAAAAAGCCTACGAGTTGCTGTGTTCCTGAATACACAAAGAAAGGTTATCTGCACGAAAATGGGAGAAAAGTTTCTCACTTCAAGTTTCCAGATGATCCACTTCGAAGGAAAAAATGAATTCACGCTATTAGAAGAGATGAGGGAGTGTATTTTCAGATACAGAAATGGACTAAAGTTTGCTCAAGGCATTTTAGAGAGTACGACTTTATCAAGACGCTCAGCGGTAGGAGAGATCTGCGATCGAATGCCGTTACATCGCTGTTTCCTTGGATTCGAACCTTTTTTCGAACCATTTCTCCTGGTGGAGGCGGTACTTTTATTAGCCAGTTGTATACTGGAAGCATTTCTGATAGGGAAATAGTAGTAAGAAGTGGTTTGTTAGATTTGCCATTCCAGGAAAAAGATTCCATCATGGCTGACAAGGGATTTACTATCCAGGATTTGCTCCCTTTGGGAGTATCGCTAAACATCCCACCCTTCCTTGGTAGCTCTGCACAAATGCCAGCAAATGATGTAGTTCGCAGTCAAGAAATTGCCAGTCTACGCATACATGTTGAGCGAGCAATTAACAAAATAAAAAATTTCCACATTTGGGATGGGGTTGTACCTCTCCACCAGTTTGGTGTTGTAAATCAAATGTGGGTAGTTTGTGCAATTTTATGCAATGCCCAATCCAATATCATTTCTATTTAAACTGTTTTGTGTATTGACAAATTAACATTTTGGTATTTTTGTCATGCTACTCTGTAATTTTGGGGAATGGTAACCATGAACGTTCACCTTAGAAAATTCACATTTACTTTCCTTATTTAATAAACTTGTTGCAAAGAACACAGCAATAAAGGATATTGAAGAACAAATAACAGTGCTTCTGGTCTTCAGACTATAATATGTTCCCACAGTAAAAACAGGTAGAATAATGCATGATGTCTAAAACGTCTCCCTTGAAAATACATAACGCCAGCAGTTTTAATTGATGTGGGGGTTCGTTCTTTCTAAAGCTATGGCAGCATTTGGCTTGAAAATAAAAGCAGTGGTCATCAGTTGCGGCAGTTATTCCCCTTAGATATTCATCTTCGAGGAATGTCTTCGCTTTTCTTAAGGACGTTGGCACAGAATGATGTTGAATATTGGAAATACGTTTTCCCTAACTGGCTATGTGTTCGTTCATTTCTGCCCTGGTGAACATAGGCATCTTTTCAATAGACGTACTCCATCCATCAGTGGGATACTTGACAGACGGTTTGTTAGCATCACCATGTGAGGAGTCCGTAACACTTGATGTCGCTCCGATTCCAATGCGTTGCTGTTTTCGCTTAGTGTACCGACCATTTGGATCGGGATCCACGATATTTTTGTCCTTTCCAGTCTTGATATACTCTTCTACCCTGGTAAAAAAGTCAGATGATTATTAAACTTGAACAAATCTTACAATTGACTGGTAGAATATAGATTACAAAGCGATCGCTGTCTTAGGCCTGTTTCAAACGTCGGGCTACTGCCGTGCTAAGCTGGCTCGACTGTAGCACGACACTAGCACGACTTGGTTTCAGACGTCGAATTTAATTCAATCGAATAGAACGGCTTTGTCGAAAACAAAACACAAAAATAAAGAAAAGGTTTAGGAAACTTTTGTATGTATTCTAATGTATTTATAATTTATGAATTGAGTTCGGCACGGCAGTAGCGCGACGTTTGAAACCAAGTCGTGCTACTGCCGTGTAGCACGGCAAAGCTTGCCGTGCTAAACGGCAGTAGCACGACTTGGTTTTAAACGTCGCGCTACTGCCGTGCTAAAGTCGAATTTAATTCGATCAATTTAGTTCGGCACGGCAGTAGCACGACGTTTGAAACGGCCCTTACCTCTTTACAAGTTCAGCTTTGGTTTTGAGGCTTTTGCCTGGATCACCTCTACATTTCAACCAAAATTTAAGTTCTTCGTTCTTTAATTCAGACAGTTTTCGGCCGCAAAGTGACGCACCAGGAATATCCTGCTCCTCTAGAAACGATTTATTAATGCTAGATAAGATCGCTTTGCGTCACGTAGCTTCGATTTGTTTGGTTACCGTGGCCTTACTTGCCTCGCTCTGATGTGGTTCGTTTCCACTCCGCCCGAGCGGTCCGCCATTATGAAAGTCGTGTATTCTTTGCAATTTTTGAAAGTACTTTCCTGATCTCTGCAATACAAGTATGTGAATTTAATGGAAAAAATTTATCAAGATAAGGTTTTGTTTCCTAGATTATCAACAGGAATGTTCTTGACCCAATAATAATTATACCTACCGTACACTTCATCTCCAGGCCCCAGTTGTTCAAAAGCTGGATAGCACTATCCACTGAATAAATTACTATCCAGTGGATAAGTTTTAGGGAAACCACTGGGACCAGGACTATATCCTGTAAGACTGTCTGTCTCAGTCTGAGATACAATGTAAATAATGTACTTAAATCGAGACCGCATCCTTACAGGACGTTTACGCAAAATTTTTTTCTTAATTCAGGTCATTTGAATGTATCTTTCCAATTTTGCCCTACTCGTACATGCAAATGTGACAAAGTGTAATTTTGGAAAAACAATTTCATAGAAAAATGTAGTAAAAACGTATAACAGCAATAGATCTCTTACTCTTTTTAAGGTGCCAGAGGTCGAAGTAGTGTGTTATATTTTTTAGCACATTCTTCATGTGACTTGCGATCTGAGTATGTCTGTCTGAGATAAATGTAGTTATAACAACACCACATGCCAGCAGGAAGTTCATGCACGATTGGAACCCCAAGAATTCCATTGCAGGGCTGTTTCCTGCTTGATTTCTCTGATATGAAAGAGAGAAAGTGCAATATCAATGTAAGTTCAATTTTTGTATTACTTGTATTCAATGATATGTGCTGATCACTCGTATTACTACATAACATATGGAAAAATTGGTTAGAAATCAACAAATACAAGGGAAGTGATTTGTTACGAAATTAATACTTTGCAACGAGATCAGCTGCCACAAAAAAGATCATTGCATCAACCAATGCTGCAGCTGCCTTTTTTTTAAACTTTTGCTTTGTTTTCTGACTCAGTCTACTCTAAGACACTGTACTGTAGTAACAACTAACAATACAAGCAGATAAAATCTGGCAGAGATGACACATGACCCACAACATGTGGCTGAATCTACTGGACGTTAACATGGTATTCCCACCAGTGGTGATACAATAATAAAAAAGTTCAATAATTTATTAATAATATACCTGAACAAGTGCAAAGTGGATAATGCGAGGTAATGTGCAGCAGAAGATGGTATATGCACAGTACTTTGCGCAATGCCCCATACTATCGTGGCGCCCATCACCTGCTATAGTAATCCCCCCAAGTTCCTTGAGCTGTGAAAGCAGATTTGCCTGGTACTTTTTCCAGAACAGGTGAACTGTGGGAAACAGCTTTGTCTGCAGCATGAATGAAATTGAAATAACAGTACATGTATTTATTAATCACGATTAAATTGAGGTTTTTTTTAACAAAGACTGTCACTGACATTGAGGTTGGTTGTTTTTTGGTATTTCATTTACACGTAGAGCCTTCAATTTTAAAACAACTTAGAATGGGGTACCTTCATTTATCATAAAATTATTTTTCAAAACCCATGCATTCACTCTAAATGAGGTACAAATACACAAAAGATACTCAGCTAGTACTACAATGTATAGCAATCTACAACACTTCAGTTGGATGATACCTGGATCTATTTGGCAGATTCCAAAGGCACATTGCAAATTACAATCATCTTGTCAGAACTCCCAAGATGAATGTGAAAAAAAATTAACCTACAGTGTACCCCCTAATATGCATAGGTACAGTGAACATTACATTAGATCCTTTCTTTTAGGCTTAATATTATCAGCACAACTCACCCGTTGGTGTGTGAAGAAAGTATTTAAAGAGATACACGAGAGGCCCATGTGTTGGAAGATCTGTGCCACTCTTGAAAATGATCCACCTGAAAAGAGCGTTGCCATGCACAGGAGGAAATTGCCTGCAGCAGTCTTGGTACCCGGCATAATGGGCTGGCTGTGCCAGGTGAATTCCTTCCGGCAACTGGGATTTGTGCACTCTGCTTTAATGACAACTTCCGTTCCATTCTCAGTGGCAGTCACCTTAGGTTTGTTTTCTGTGCGGCAAAAATGGCAGAGTTGGAATAACAACAGGAGTTTAGATAAAAACACTATGTGCTTTGGCTCCGCCCTCAAGTTGTAATTGCTTGACAGAGGAATACTGTGAATTAAACAAAAAATATAAAGTCATATATAGTTATACAGAAAACTGCAAATTATGACACCCTGCTGTATCATTAATGGTGTGATGCATGAAACAAATCAGGTGGCGTTTAGCCTGTAAGACTAGTGATCTCTCCATATGCCACTATCTGTGTCTTGCCCTACTGCCTTTTTCCAAGTGGAGAGTATTCTTACAAGCTAGTAGTGGTAATAGTATTTTAAGATCACGTAATTTGGAATTCATATATTTATAACTAGTGCAGAACCTTTTTCCTTTGGTTTTTGTGGATTCATCTTCAGTACTCAAGGTATCTGTCTCTTCACTCCCACTGGACAGATCAAGTTCACCACCCAGGGAGAAGTCTGGCTCTTCTTCGATAGTCTCGTCATCTCCATCTTCCTCATCACATCCCTGGTCAATCACAGCATCCTCATTGTCAACTGAATCATTTAAGATACCGTTGCTATCTGCAACCAGCATTTCACCTTCAAGCTCCTTGACTTTATGGGTCAAAGTGTTGACTGAAACATAAGCAACAAACAAAACAAACCTCGGTGATAATATTCATTATACCAGTATGTAATATTTTATCAACTGTACAGAGTCGAAAAAACAAATCATGCTTTCAGTTTACTTTTTCATGTCAGGTGCTTGGAGTAAAATGAACCAAAATAACCACAAAGTCAAGGATTTCAACACAAATAACCATGTCTAATAATTTATAATTTAGGCAAATATTATAAATAATAATTATTATTACAAATTAATGAAATTCTGGACAGGTCACATGCTGATTCATTTATTCTTGCCTTACCATTGCGTTTGAGGTTCTTATTTTTCCCTTGACATCTTGCCAGTGCCTCTCTCACAGATGTTAATTGTGTCGTCAGTTTGTCATTCTCCTTTGCAAGCAGATTACATCTCTGGTCTGCAATGGTTTACGTTCCTTGGTCCTGTGAGAAAAGATTAAAACAAATTATTTTTTAATGCTTCTCTGCTATTAGATAATCATGACAGGCAAACACATACTATTTGTGTCACCTTCGGGTTATGTGCGAAAATGGATGGGAGTAATAACAATGTCTTCCATGCATCTCTGCAATCAACTTTTTTTTTAACTTTCACCATTTAATGTCAGAGACCAGAGTTTTACCTTAAACAACAGTACTTACTGTATGTGCACTGGTGCATCCTTGGTTTTCATGGTGGACAGTACAGAGTCCAACGTCTTCTTGTTCCTGAAAAGATCCGTAAAACGGCGTTACAGCCAAGTAAATTGCTGATCCCCATAAGATCACATAATCAAGAACAGTCCATACATACTACAGGTACATTATGTTAAAGGTCAAACAGCCAGGGGACAAAGAAAATTGCGAGTCAACCTACAGGTTAAAGAATTTTAAAGTGATACAATATAATTTTAACCTGTTACAGATACATGTGCATGTTTTCACTACCTGTGCGCTAGCTTCTTTTCCTTGGTCATCTTGTGCCTGGAAAAAATTGGAAAAAAGAAAGATTACATATAAGTGCCACCCAGTGCACTTCATGTCAGATTGCAGCTCTTGTCTTCTTCCCGAGTAATGTTTGACACAATGTCTTCAAGTGCCTGTCAAAATTTAAGGAAAGTTAAACAAAAAGGAGAAATTCGCGGAAAACAGTGTATGCCAATAATCTACCTACCACGTGTGATCCAGTCGAGCCCTCCTGTTGCATGTCTTGCGAGCTTTGACTTGAGAAAATGTGGTCAGATTGTACGATGTGTGCCTGCAAAAATTAAATATTACAAGACATAAAAGCTTGTAATCAGCCACAGCTCCACAAGCATACCCAAGTGTACCCTGGACTAAACATCATTCATTATTTTAATAAAGGTTGCTTACCGCCTGATAGCTTGTGGAAGGACCGGAAGTAACATTTGCCGTCGCTTCAAGTTCTCCCAGGGTTTTGATGCGAGACATCGCAGATCGAGCGATCTGTAGAAAACAGGAAAATAATTATAATGATCTTTCTTGAACATTAATGATACGTGGACTACGAGCAAAATCTCAGAAAAAAAATCACACGGAATGTCACGAACACGTGTGAGAATAATTTCTTACCATTCGCTTATCCCTACTCCTTTTCGATGGCGGCTCGTCGTCACCTCCTTCGCGCCTGGTGTGTTTTGTTGGGTAGACACAAACCCCAATGCTGTCCTTCTTTAAGTCACGCTTCAAGTTTAATTCCACATTCAACGGCCTTTCAAAATCGTCCGCAGTAAAGTGCTCTGAGCACAACGAGGACGTCTTCCCCGGCACCCACATCTTCCGTCTCTCCAACACGAAGTCTATCCATCTTTTTCTTCTTTTCTGCTTTATCGGGCATTTCTCGCCGAAGAACGGAATCTTGTGCATTGAAATATGTTTCTCAGGGTCAGCTACGTTGCTGCAACGTGCTGCGACACATCTCTCAGGCATTTTCCACGAATTATTATCCACGTTCGAGACAGATACAAACACTTGAGCTTGAGAAGAGGAATAAGAGTTCCTGAACCTACGTCACGACTACGTCATGACTCCAGTTCGACCGAGAGGAGACTAATGCGAATGGTGGAACAAAATGGCGGCAAATTTCGAAGACTTTAAAAAATCATAAAAAAATCGCGTTTCGTCGGAATCATAAAATTTCTTCGGGGAACATCATTGCTTGATGCGTAGATTTGGATGGAAAAATAAAAAAAATTTCGTTATTGGCACTTTAAGGCCGGTTTACTTTTCATATGCATTATTTCTCCATCTTTGCAAGAATGATTTCTGGATCCTTTCTTTGGTCTTCAGTGTCGAATTACATTGCATCGATAATTAACATTCAACGCATCCTGACCTATACAGGTGAGCAAAGGCGGGGTGCTCCATTTCTTGTTCCTATTCGGATTTTCTGGGTCTCTGAATCGAGCATAGATATCATAGTTCGATCACGCTGGACTGAAGCGTTGTCACTTCACCGAGAGATTTCGACTGCTTACGTCTAGCTTTTACGGAAGCGGTATATTTACAGGCACAGTGATCACAGTTCTATTTTTTTACCCTGTGTAATTTTGGTGGCGGTATCATGAGCCGTTTTGAAGGAGAACGGGGTGGCCTCTAAAGCCACCTCCCTCCTGCTCACAGGAAGCAAAAAAAAAAAAAAAATAATGACACAATACTTAATACTTAACTTAATAATACTCTGAATATGGCTACCAAGGTAGACCGACTATTAGCTTCAACCACAAGGTGCTCCAAAATGTTTTAAATGTTGCCCAAAAATTGTATAAAATCACCTGACGTTTCTGAACTCGTATAAAACGTTTGTTTGAAGGTGTAAGACAAAAAGACAGCTATTTTTGTCGTTTTTACAAGAAGAGTGCCAAAGGTGAATCGAAATACAATAATGCCATTTAAAGCTACTCCTTGTTTTGCTTCTTTTTTCGAACTACTGCAGGTGACGTTTAATTGAATTACTGAGAAATGTCATTCATTTTCCTGAACAACCAGCCGAGAGTACTATAATATTTCACACAAGACAAAGATTGACAGAGGCAAACTGAACAATTTAAAATTAGTCTCCCTTATAACAAAGTTTTTCTCATAGTCTTTCTCTTGGTGTTGTAGAAAAACTGCATTCAACATTGTTTGAGCAAACTACCTTCAGTTTCGTTTTTTGTTGCCGTTTAATAAAAAAAAAAAAAAAACGTGATTTTACTCCCCAACCGCTGACCTGAAAGCACGAGTAGTCCGACTAAGGGGGAGGGCGTGGGGCACAAGTATTAATTTACACGTTATAAAACGTTATCTATAGCATTATGCAGCTGAAATTTTGTTAAAAGGATACATAACAAGGCTCAACGACTTTGTAATTCCCATAACTTGATAAGTGTCTCCTAAATCAAAAGTTGCTCCAGATGGCAAAAGTTGCCAGAAAGTTGCTCCAAATCACAAATTTGCCAAAAGATTACCAAGCGACTTGTGGCTGAGGCTGAAAACTTTTCAGTGAATAATTGTAATAGCTTATAGTGTCTATATTTTGTCAGTGTTAATACTCACTCTCCACATAATCAAGAGGTCACAAACTTCACTTTTAAATGACGAAGCTTTACATTCAAGGTGGATGCGGACACTTAAGAATAAAATCTTTTCAACCTTTTTTTTTTGTTGTTTCTAAGCTCCCGTTTAGAAAGACCGGAAAGCCGATCAGTGCATGTACGGTAATCGTCATGCACTTGTTTGTGGATGAGTCAAAATATTTTCATACAATGGTGCTATAACTGACTGCTAAAGAGCCATTTTTAGTAAACGACTGTAGCGGCCTGGTGCTGCTGATTCGCTCCTGTGATTGAAGGGCTACTTTAATGGAAGGCACTAGATAACATCGACCTAAACCAGATTGTTTCTTTCAGTAAAATTACATGAAGTCCAACTTTACTGTGTAATATAAAAGTGAAATAGAAAAACTCCACTGTGATGCTTTGAACCCGGGTCACTTGCTTTATAGCCTACATCCATATCCACTACACCATCGAGGACTAGCTGTCAAGTCCAGTAATTTTTAAAATATACAGTCATGTTCTTATATATGCCGTACCCCATTACAATATTTGAAAGCTAACCGTTTTCAGTGCAGTGCTTAACCCTAATCACTGTAGATCAGTGCTTAACTCTCTACTGTGTTGACTTCTCTCCATAACTGGAGCTCTGTAGTTTTGGTTTCTTCAGCTATTATAGCCTCATTCGTTCCATTACGGAAATAATGTGTTGTGTAAAATTCATAAGGTGTCCAATCCGGCTTCAGTCGATGTTATCTAACGCTAACCTACTTTAATTTATGTTGAAGATTTCACCACTAACTGATTTTCGCGTACATGACCGTACATGGAATTTATTTGCACTTGCAGTTGTAGAAGAACAAGAAGTGGTGGTCAACTGAAAAATTAAAATAATATTACAAAGAAGGTTATTACACATGTCGATTTCGGTTGAAGCGACGGGCAAATATTATAATTACAATTTGTGTTCCATATGCGGCTAGTAAACTTCGATGTGCGATCGATGGTGACACTTTTGAAATGTAAGTTGCGTAACGAACGGCTTGGAAAATGCAAATCACTTGCTTTCCGGAATTTACAAACTTTACTTTGAGCACTGGGCATACAAGGATCAACTCACTGTCGGTACTTAGCTGGTAATGTTCAGTTTAGCAGGTAGAGTGTTACGCAGCGATCATATTGGTCTAGGGAAACAGATAACAAATCCATATTTTCCCTCTCAATATTGTTATTTTATTCAATCTTATTTAGAGAAGTAATTGGTTTAGTGCTTTCGCTACTGTTTCCGTAGTGTAGTGGTTATCACGTCCGCCTAACACGCGGAAGGTCGCCAGTTCAATTCTGGCCGGAAACAAAGACGTCTTATATTATCTGTTTTTCTTTGTTTTTTTGTTCGTTTGTTTCCTTTTTTCTTGTTTATTTGCTTGTTCTTAATACTTAACGTTTTCTTTGCATGAAAGCAAAACGAGTACTCGTATTTGATGAAATACTGAAGCTTGATTCATGACTGGCCGTATAATGTATTTGTTTAAGAGAACACGAGCAAAGTCGGCGTGCTTGTTCACCCTTAATTATGAGGCTAACTTGTTGCGACTTTGCAGTTATCTGTGATGGGAAGGTAAATGGCCACCCAGCATTGCGCTCAGCTCAAATTTATTAGCGTTGAACTTAAAACCTTAACCCTTGGACGTACAAGGAAATAAGAAAGAAGTGGGGTGGGAGGGGGGGGGGGGGGTGGGGTTGCCACCACCCCTCTAAGTTTATCTGAGTTTTTTTTTTTCCCGTATAGACGATAAGACATCACATCAGAAACTGTTCGCTTATCCCTCATGGGCATTTTGAGACCGAATGAGTGAATGAAATTAAAACTGTATTATTTTATACTTGGTTATCAGTCTAACATAGAAATTAATTAAAAAATTCTCAAAAACTTTTTACATATTTGCCGTGTAGGAGTACTGATCAGAAAAGCATCTATGGAAACTTCTCTTAAAGAGAAATAAGGGATTTGATACACGTATTTCCTCAGGAAGATTGTTCCATAAAAGAGTGCCACTGTAATTCAGATAATCAGTTCTTGTTTTTGGGAGCATTGATTTTCTTTTGGCGTTTCGAAAATAGTAATTCGGTGTTCTTGGGGCAAACAAATTACAGAGATATAAGCTGGGGCGAGTTATTAATGCACTTGTACTTTAACATTAAACTAACCTTTTGTTTAGCCCTTCTAACCGATAAATTGTCCCAACCAAGCGAGGTAAGAAGATATCTGGAACACGTTTCTTTGCTAGATGTAGTTATAACTCTGATAGCACAATTTTGAAGTTTTTGAAGTTTCTCACTTCGCTGTTGGGTCAAGCCATCCCATACAGAGCTGTAATAATCGAAGTGTGCTTCGATAATACCATTTGATTGTATATTTCATTTGCTGTGTGCATTGAAACAAAACTCGCTCTGATCCGCTTAAGAGCATCGATATCAGAGGATACTTTTTTCAAGATTTCATGAATGTGTGCCTTCCACGAGAGTTTTTCACCAATGATAGGTCCGAGAGATTTGCTTTGATTGCTTTGGTTTATTGGGACGCCGTCTATACGAATGTTCATTGTGTAGTCATTTTTAAAGGATTGTAGTTTCTGTCTCAAGCTAATAACCATAAACTCTGTTTTGGCGACATTGAGATATATTTCAGATGACTATTGATTTGGGACTCAAGATCAGGTACAGTAGCTGCAGAAAAGGTAACATTGCTGTCGTCGGCATACATTCTAGGAGAGCCCGCATTCAAACAATTTGGTAGATCATTTATATGGATTAAGAAATGAAGAGGACCGATTATTGACCTTTGAGGTACGCCACAATTTAGACGGCTCGCGCTATATAGATGATGTTTACATTCACCTTTGCATACTGTTAGTTAGGTAATAAGTTTAAACCATTTCAGGGCGTCCTTCAGGCCCTACTAAGTAATGTTTTTTAGAATTATCTCGTGGTCAATAGTGTCAAAGACCTTCTTCAAAACAACAAAGTTATACCATTAAGAAGATCTCTATCAATATTGACACTCCAGCTATCGTTTGTCTCCATCTAGGCAGTAGGAGTGGTGTGTAACGAAAGGAAACCAGGCTGGCCGCTGTTTAATAAGCCATTTTTATTCAGATAGTAATATAGTTTGTCATAGATAATTTTTTCGGAAATTTTGGTTACGGTAGGAATAACAGATATAGGTCGATAATAGCAGAGTGATCACTTAATTATACCAATAGTAACACCTGACTTTGATATCTTATCTGGGGAATTTGCGAGGCATAAATCGAACAGCGAACTTGAATGTTGCATGACTCGAGTTGATTCTGTAATAAGTTGAGTCAGACCATAAATATCGATGATATTTAAGAGATAAGAAGGGTTGTTACTGACAACCTAAGATAATAAATTACAATTTTGAAATTTTGAAAAGTCACCCATAAGATATAGCTCCAAGTGCTCAGCGTCAATTTTGTCAATAATACCCTCGAAGGTTTAAAATAGGTCCCGAGATGATTGTGGTGGTCTGTACTAGGTAGACACGAGGAAAGGCTTTGAGCAGGGTTATAGTGGTTTCAACAGTGAGACATTCAAAATTACTCGGACTAAGATCAGCCCGATCAAGACTAGTTTAGTGATGGTCAGTTACTATGGTTACGAGAGGTGACGCCACTTTTTTTTTAAATTCTCTGAACAAAAAAAAAAAAAAAATCTTACGGGTAAAATGATGCAAAAGTACTTATTTGTCTGTTATTTTACGTGTCAAGCGCAGAAAATTAGCAATACTCGTGTCTGAGGGTTAAATTTTATTATGTTCGCGGGGCTCATTAGGCCGAAGGGGTCGAGTGAAGCCCCCAGGGACATTGCTACTCCTTCCCTTGTAGGATTCTCCTGTCCACCAAGGGTTACCCCTAGGATAAATTGGCCACGTCCCCATTTATACACTTGGGTGAAGAGACAATGTGGTAACTCAGTCATTTATGCCACCACTCGGCAAGCACAAGAAGCCCTACGCAGGGCACTACGCCATCACCTCTTAAGTCATGCATGATTTCCTCTCCATTTATGTTTATATCATGTGGAAAGAACCTAAACTTCTCAAATAAAAGATGCTGGATATTTCTTCTTTTGTTTTCTTTTATTTGGCGTCGTTTTAATTATTTATCATCCTTTATTATAATTATTTCTATAATAAATAGTTTATTTTGCTTTATTTTACTGGCACCTTTGTTAGCAAAAATAAGTTGAATGACAACTTTCCAGATGAGATTAGGAACCATACAGTTGACAAATCGGGGCAACAAAACCAAACAAAATGGCTTTCTTATTTGCCATACTTTTGCTTGAGTATACTGCTTTTACACAAGCTTTTTCATAAAAAAAAGTTATAACTTAGCTTTCAGAAGCGTGTTTAGAATATTGTTTTAATGAACATGATTACATAGAGTGTCCCCGCGGTTTATCTTTTCTAAAAACAAACACCCTTTACAAGACAAGTGCATGCAGCTGGTAAAGTACAATAATGCAATTTAGAGCTACTCCCTTCCTTTTTCTTTTTTGGCTGGAACGCAACTACTTTGGGTAACGTTCAGATGTATAACCGAGTCATGTCTTTGACGTTTTCCTGAAAAAAAAAAAAAAAATCACAGTACTATAACATTTCACAAACACAAATATTGACAGAATATTGACAGAGGCAAACTGAACAATGTAAGTCTCCCTTATAACAATGTTTTCTCAAGGTCTTTCTCTTGATATCATAGAACAATTGTCTTTGAAACCGCGGGTAGTCCAAATGAGGAAGACGGGGGGGGGGGGGATCATGGGGCTCATTTGCTCATTATAAAATGTTATCTATAGCAACTCAAAATTTTCTTATAAGGAACAAGGCTTAGAGAAGATTAAAGGACTTTGTAATTCCTATAACTGGAATTTTTTTGTAACTCCTTAAAATTTAATCAGGTTCCCCCAAAATCAAAAATTGCTCCGATAGCTCCAAATGGCAAAAGTTGCCAAAAAGTTGCCAAGCGACCTGTGGCTAAGGCTATTAACTATTCAGTGAATAATTATAATAGCTTCAGTGTCTATATTTGTCAGTGTTGTGCAAGAGACCTGATTTTCCCTGTTTCTTTGTTTTTATGTACCTAATACTCACTCTCCACATAATCAAGAGGTTTAAAACTTTGCCTTAAAGACGAAGCTTTAATTTGCAGGTGGATGCGGACACTTAAGAAGAAAACGTTTTCAACCTTCTTTTGTTGTTGTTTTGTTTCTAAGCTCCCGTATGGAGAGACCGGAAGCCGAACACTTCATACTCAGCAATCGTCATGCACTTGTTTGTGAATGGATCAAAGCATTTCCATGCAGTGGTACTATAATTGTCCTCTACACAGCCATTTTTAGGTAACGCGTACAAACTATATTATGCCACCACTTGACAAGCACTACGCTATAACCTTTTACTTTATGAAACCCTCTCACACTTTTTACATATCATGTCGAAAGAGCCTAAAGTACTCAAATAAAAGACGCTGGACGTTTCTTCTTTTGTTTTCTTCTATTTGGTGTCGTTTTAATTATTTATCATGAATTACTAGTGAATAAGAATTATTTTTTTTGTCATAAAAAGTTTATTTTGCTTTATTTCATTGGCACCTTTACTAGAAAAAATAACTCAGAACTTTCCAGATGAGATTACGAAATACAGTTGACAAATCGGGACAACAAAACCAAACAAAATAACTTTCTTGTTTGGCATAGTGTTGCTTGTGCATACTGCTTTCGCTCATGATTTTTCATAAAAAGGTGATACCCTAGCTTTTTGAAAGAAGCGTGTTTAGAATATTTAATTATCATGATTATAGAGTGTCGTAGTTTGCCGTTTCTAAAAACAAACCCCTAGTGTTAAATAGATAAGCGCTGTGCTGACTAAAAACATCATTCTATGGCACTGTTGTTTTGGTTAAGATAAAATTAACCTTAATTTAGAAGATCAAGTAATGATTGTAATCTAACTAAATTGCATTCCACCCAATGTCACGAATCAGGAGGGAAAATTATCAACCAATTAATTATTAACAGCACCGATAACACCGATAACATAATACCTTCAATAACTTTGACGGATATCGTTAATGGTAACCCTTGAACTATTGTAAAGTTAATGAATTATTGAACGCCACCGTTCCTTAATAGCATCGAGCGTTAAAATGAGGTAGAAACCAACATGGTCACGTTTCAGGTGAGCTTTTAAAATTTCCCCTTTAATTGTATTCTTTTCTTCTATGCCTTCGGTTAATCAGAGGTGATTATTTCTTCCAAACAGTTTATATTGGCATTACTGTGTCTTATTCCCGCCTACAATTGCCAAGGTAAGGTGGAGGAGGAGGTATTTATGCATTTATAACTTTACAAAGTATTTACCTACCCGTTTTTGTGAAAATGAACCTAACGAAATTTGCAATTATTTGAGTGAAAAAGGGTCAAAGGGCAGGTCTTTTGCTCCCGATCAGCTCGAAAATCACTCATGTCAAGGGAAAGAAAGGGGAAAAAGAAAGAACGAGGAACACTCTTAGATTGACGGAAGAGGTCCATGTCAAAAATCCGGCTAGATATATATTTCTTATCTTTAGTTAGACTAACTGATTCTGACTTTATTTACGACGCTATTTATTTCAACGGGATCACCTATTGCTGGCCGCATAAGGATGATTCAGTAAATAAGAGACTTTTTTGTTTGCTTTATTTTTCCTTTTCATGTGAAAATATTCAAATGCATGTTAATATCAATGCTACATAAAAGTTGACACGACCATAAAAAAGCTACACATGATAGTAGAAAAATGGCTCTATTTTTAGTGCCAATATGCATAATTTGCCCGAATTTCTAATTACGAAAACACAGTTTCACCACCGGTTTTTAGTGATTATTTGTGCAGCATCACCTCGCAGAGCACTGAGTACAAAAGCGTCGTTCTTCAGACCGAAGAGAGAGTAAAACTCGCCTTTGCAAGGCAAACGTCTTCGAAACTGAGTTTCTTCTACTTCGGAAGCTAATGGTCATTAGTTTTACCTTGAACGGTGAAATTTACCTCAGACTAAAAAATTAGGGCCCTAACAAAGAATGAAGATATTGATATAGATGTTTCTTCCATTCAAAACAAAGAAGTCAATGAAAATAACTTTATTTCAGGAGAGGATGACACTTTAGAGCTTCATTCGGAACTGACAAAACTGACGCGGCCCTTGCAACTAACTGCAAACATTTTTGACTCACATAGAACCATTTGGAATTTGGTATTGGAATTTTGTACAGTTTTTCAGGAGGGAGAAAAACCTGACTCCGGCCTCTCTAAAAACCTCTCGAAGCAGAACTGAAAAACAAATGAACCCACATACATGGGGTAAATGCCACCAAGTTTACCCTGACCAACTTGCTGAGTGCGATGTTTTCTGATCAATAAATGAAGTATATCAGAGGATCAAGGCTTGTTTGCCGCAACCTTATGTGAGTCGCACCTAGACTTCCTAAATAGGGTCCATATTTTTGCTGGGCAGGTTTGTTCTCAGACGCTACAAATGAGAGAAATAAAGCTGTATAACTAGACGGGCCCTAAAATTTTAGCACCTCCATCATGAACCCTTTAAATGGAGTTGCCTTCTAGTCCGGGTCATAACCATTTCTGGATATGGGTTTCGTGTGTTGTGCCGGATTGGTAGAGGTCAAAATCAAAACGGCAAAATAAACTGGGCCGCGAAATACTGGAAATGAGTGGAAGTTGAATATTTGAATAAATTTATAAATCTAGCCGATTTTTTTAAAACTAACCTAAAACAGGTGTCGCTATTTTTTTGTAGTGTTTTTATTTTTTTGTAGTGAAATCTGCCAGGTTAATAACTACAAAAGGCAGGCTTTGTACTTATTAATCGTAAAGAGCGGTACTTTGTAGTAATTAATCGTAAAGAACGTCATTTACGATTAATAATTATGTCAAACATAGTTAATAATCGTGAAAACCACGATTAATAACTACGTTTGACAGGCTTCGTAGTTAATAATCGTGAAATTTACGGTTATTAACTATGTTTGGCACGCTTTGTAGTTATTAATCGTAAGGTTGTCAATTTCTGCACTAAAGCTAACTCAAAAGCTAACAACCGCCATTACAGAAAAGAAAACAAACTCAAAGTCTTTATTTCAAGGTCCCTGTTTCACAAAAATATATCCCTGAAAACTTTTTGAGAGGTCAAAGTTTCCATTCAGCTAATTTTGTGATCGATTTTTTGTCTAAGAAAGCTAGCTTCTTTCGCTCTATTTTTGCGATAAGCTGACATCGCGAGCGGGCGGCCTCGGTGAGTTTGCTGTGTACGAAATTGTGACAACCGATAGAAAAAATTAAATGTTAATCCACATTTTTCAGTTCAAATTACTCTTCCTTTGAACTTTAACTTGGAGAGAGACATCTTAATCCTTCCCAAATGTAACGACAATGAATAAGTGCAGGATAATTCGCTATCGCTGTGTTTTTTCTCACTTTATATCGTCGACAATTTCATCGCGTTGTTGGTAAACACTGGCGTGAATTACACTTGCCGTGAGAAATATTATTATTATTAATGTTGACCACATTTCTGGACAAAAATAATGGTTTTCAATTTTACTTTAACTCAAAACTTTCACTATTTTTTATTGCCAAAGGGACAGCTTTGTTTCTGGAATTTTTCCTTAAATGTTTCCTTAAATCATCGAAAATTTCAACGAGTTGTTGGTAAACACTGGCGTGAATTACACTTGCCGTGAGAAATATTATTATTAATGTTAACCACATTCCTCGACAAAATAATGGTTTTCAACTTTAGGTTAGCTCAAAAGCTTTCACCATTTTTTTTTTTTTTTTGCAAGAGCGAGAGCTTTGTTTCTGGAATTTTTCCTTCCTCACCGAAAGCGGTCCACATATAATATTTCGGCAGGGTTCAAGAAACAGTCAGTGTTCAGAGCGATTACAGTATCAACAAATTGTTTATTGACATTCAGCCAGAAAAGAGAAAACCGACAGTGTCATTTTTTTTTTTTAAACAAGGGTGATATACCTCTCTAGACTCAAAATCTGAAAATAAATATCGATCAGATTTGTATTTTGGAGACTCACGAGCTTGTCCTTTTGGTCTGCAATCACACGAGCCGAAGCGGCAATTTTATCTGTCTTTCATCTCATGCATGGTAAAATACTAGCTGAAAGCTTCCAATTCGATTGGAAAGAGAGCATTTTCTACAAACTAGATAAATATATTCAACTAGACTGCATAACGACAAACCAGCCTAGTCAAACCGAATTATCAAAGTGCCATGACCGTGAGGAGCGCTCATTCACGCAATTGAAACCTGAGAGCACGACTCGCAGATTTATGGAGAAAATTTAACTTCAGCATTTTTCAAAACGAAAACTTGAATTAAAAAAAATATGTTTTCGAAAAACAGATTCATATTCACGGCCAGACAAAGCTGGAATAATACGGAATTCTTACAAGGCAGCTTTTATACGCATTGTACTGAGCTTTGAAAAGTTTACTGCAGTTTAAAATTTGAGCATATAGTCTGATCTGGAAAATACACTTTCTATACCGTCTGCGTGACAAAAATTCACATAATTTTGAGTAAAATCTGTTGTTATTATTTAATATTTGACTCGCTAAACCGTTCAGAAATGTTTTTAGAAAACAGTACTTGTGTGTTTTGAGAACAACTTTCACCTCCAGAAAAATAGTATCCCCGGCCGCGCGCCGGCATGAAAGATCGATTTTTTTCACTGCCGCTCGTTCGCAAAAATAACCTTCAATTTGATAATCAAAATAAGAAACCTTCTTAGGATGTAATTATCCAAACAATATTTTGCCATACACTGCACCTTTTTAAAAAAGATCGAAGAGTACTTGGAATATGGTCTGCAAAGCCTGTGCAAACTGAAATCAACCATGCCGTTTGTCACGCTATGCGTGAGATTTCTCTCCCTCAGATCACATGTGGAATGATTTCAAGAAAAGGCAAGAGAACTCTTATCATGTTGTACGGAATAATAACTAATGAGCAAGACTACAGTGCTTTCTCTTTCGTGCTGAAATTTTTTACCACGGCAGCGAGTTGAAAAACACATGCAGACTGCAGACAGATTTGAGAACCAACTCATCAAAGTTTTTGCGCCGAATCGGTGTTTTCGCGGGAATGTCAAGCTGAGTATAAACACAAACACAAACAAACGTTTTTAAATTGCTACCTGTTTAATGAACGTTAAAAGAAAATTGACGATCCAGAATCATCTCTTTGACTAACAAGTCGAGATAAGGCGCTAAAAGTCAGAAGAAAACAAACTCACCTAGATCGATGTTCCTCAGCTTCCAGCAACTGCAGAATTATAAACTCTTGTGAAAAGTCATGGCCTTTAAACTCCATTTAAAAGGCAACTGTCTCTTTGATTTCTTGAATCATAGTTCAGAGTCAAGTAGTACAGATCTTGCTCCTTGATTTAAGCTTTATACATACTCCAGGTTTTTCTTCAGTTCTTGCAATAAATCCAGCTGTTAATAACTTTAAGACTTAGACTTAAATAAAGAGTTTGAGGCTGTGCATGATTTTCACCAAACGCCTTCACACAAGTAATTCTGTTCGAACGTCTAACGAAAGGGGTGATTATCGGATTGTCTTCATGAGGAGAAGCAATAAACGTGCTGCACAAAGAGCGTACACCAGTCCAGTAAAGAACATATATAGTGATTTCAAACCACATAGAGTAAGAAAACTCGCTGAAGAAGAAGTGGATCTATCCGCGGTAGGCAAGCTTTTGCAAACAATTGTTGATGCTTCGATTTTCTTTAACGTGGCTCTCCCTCGCGCGCTGTTGGAAAATTTTCTTTGATCGCGCCACAAATGCGTTAACACTTTTCCTGGCGTCTGTTCCCTTCTTTCACTGAAGGTCAAAACAAAGTTGATGAGCTGTCAAAATGTGTCCAATTACAGGGCTGGCTGTCAATCAGCTATTTACGATTAATAATTAGCTAGTCTCATGCAAAGGTACGTGAGCTGAAATACGATTATTAATCGTTATTTCAGTTGGCTCGCAAACCCTGTTAACCGTTTTTAGGCTACGCTGGCATTCATAATTATTAATCGTAAATAGCTGATTGACAGCCAGCCCTGTAATTGGACACATTTTGACAGCTGATTGTATATGTTCTTTACTGGACTGGTGTACGCTCTTTGTGCAGCACGTTTATTGCTTCTCCTCATGAAGACAATCCGATAATTATCCCTTTCGTTAGACGTTCGAAAAGAATTACTTGTGTGAAGGCGTTTGGTGAAAATCGTGCACAGCCTCAAACTCTTTATTTAAGTCTAAGTCTTAAAGTTATTAACAGCTGGATTTATTGCAAGAACTGAAGAAAAACCTGGAGTATGTATAAAGCTTAAATCAAGGAGCAAGATCTGTACTACTTGACTCTGAACTATGATTCAAGAAATCAAAGAGACAGTTGCCTTTTAAATGGAGTTTAAAGGCCATGACTTTTCACAAGAGTTTATAATTCTGCAGTTGCTGGAAGCTGAGGAACATCGATCTAGGTGAGTTTGTTTTCTTCTGACTTTTAGCGCCTTATCTCGACTTGTTAGTCAAAGAGATGATTCTGGATCGTCAATTTTCTTTTAACGTTCATTAAACAGGTAGCAATTTAAAAACGTTTGTTTGTGTTTGTGTTTATACTCAGCTTGACATTCCCGCGAAAACACCGATTCGGCGCAAAAACTTTGATGAGTTGGTTCTCAAATCTGTCTGCAGTCTGTATGTGTTTTTCAACTCGCTGCCGTGGTAAAAAATTTCAGCACGAAAGAGAAAGCACTGTAGTCTTGCTCATTAGTTATTATTCCGTACAACATGATAAGAGTTCTCTTGCCTTTTCTTGAAATCATTCCACATGTGATCTGAGGGAGAGAAATCTCACGCGTAGCGTGACAAACGGCATGGTTGATTTCAGTTTGCACAGGCTTTGCAGACCATATTCCAAGTACTCTTCGATCTTTTTTAAAAAGGTGCAGTGTATGGCAAAATATTGTTTGGATAATTACATCCTAAGAAGGTTTCTTATTTTGATTATCAAATTGAAGGTTATTTTTGCGAACGAGCGGCAGTGAAAACAATCGATCTTTCATGCCGGCGCGCGGCCGGGGATACTATTTTTCTGGAGGTGAAAGTTGTTCTCAAAACACACAAGTACTGTTTTCTAAAAACATTTCTGAACGGTTTAGGGAGTCAAATATTAAACAATAACAACAGATTTTACTCAAAATTATGTGAATTTTTGTCACGCAGACGGTATAGAAAGTGTATTTTCCAGATCAGACTATGTGCTCAAATTTCAAACTGCAGTAAACTTTTCAAAGCTCAGTACACACTACTAACAGGATTGTCTATGAAATAGTTATGAAGGGAATATGAAGTTGCACAAAGCTATGAAACAGGTTATGAAGTTTTGAAATTAATAACTTCATAGCCCTATGAACAAGCTGTGAAATGCTCCTTGTGAGGTAAAGTGCTATGAAGTTCCCTGAGACACTTATGAAGTGCCTATGAAGTTGACACATGCTAGAAAAGTCTATGAAGTATTTAAACTGAAAACTTCATCTACCTATGAAATAGTTATGAAGGGAATATGAAGTTGCACAAAGCTATGAAACAGGTTATGAAGGTTTGAAATTAATAACTTCATAGCCCTATGAACAAGCTGTGAAATGCTCCGTGTGAGGTAAAGTGCTATGAAGTTCCCTGAGACACTTATGAAGTGCCTATGAAGTTGACACATGCTAGAAAAGTCTATGAAGTATTTAATTAAACTGAAAACTTCATCTACCTATGAACATGCTATGAAGTAAATCAGAAGATAAATCATATAAATGCAATAATGAAACTGTACAACGCATCATATACGTATACGTGCTTATATATGGTATGTATTAAATTGAATGATGCTATGAACAGTCTATGAAGTATTTAAACTGAAAACTATCACTATTGGATGAAAATCTGTGAAAAATATGTGAAATACCCTGTGACAAGAAAACACCTTGTGAAAAAACCTGTGAATACATACTGCACGGCCTAAATATTGAGAAAATTTCAAAATTTAGGACCCTGTGCAAAAACCTGTGACTAAAATAAGCCTCTGAAAACCCCGTGAAAAAACCTATGATCAAAGTTTAAGAAAATTGCCTCAAAAGCTCCTCTGAAAAATCCTGTGAAAAAACCTATGACAAAATTTTGAGAAAATTGCTGAAGAAACACCTCTGAAAAACCATATGAAAATACCTGTGAACAAAAAGTGGTTGAAATTGATAACAGAAAATTGTAAAGATGCACTGAAAAAGCTGGATGATTTTTTGTAAGTCATTTGTTTTTGCTATTCAGAGTTTCATGCTGCGAAAAGTAATGGTTACAACCAAAGATCAATATAGAAAATAAAAAACAACGGCATTAGGGTTTACATTGAATGTGGTTTTACATTGTTGTATTACAGTTTTACAAAACCAAGCAGTTTGTGGTATTTAGGAATTTTTGGGTAATTTCGATGTGGTTTGCAGTTTTCTTATGTTTTTCTGTGCAGTGTTTACAAGTATTTCTGTGCATTGTTCCTACCCCCTTATGCTCCAGTGTGATTGTCAAGTGCCCATGACACATGTGTGATAAAGAATATTATTATACTTTTGATTTCTCAAGAAAGCGGCAAGTACAACAATCAAAATAATTTCCAGACAAAAATTGTAATTCAGTTAAGAACCCTTTTACTTGTCACTTAAAAAGAATTGTTCTCAGCTAAAAAGGACTTTACAGGAAAACAATGCTGGCCATCTGCTGCATGCTAATAATGCAGCTGATATTTATGTCATATATCTTCCACTTCCACAAAATGATGTTAAAGTCTCAGCATTTTTAAAGCTAAAATGTTGAAACCTAGTTGAGAAAGTGTTGAAAGAAATCTAAACGCTGTTAAATTTCATTCGACATTGTGTCAACATCTTCTTTGTTCTCAAGGATGTTTGTGACATTTTTGAAGCATGAGGAGTTATCTCACCATTTGGTTAAATGTTAATGCTAAACAAGTATTGTTCGAAATAAGAAAGGCACATTATATGTTTCTCATTTATTATTTACCAGGATAATTAAATGAACACCATGACCTTGCAAAGCTGAATCACATGTTGAAACCAGAACTGAATTTAACAAAATGGTAAATGCTCATCTTGCAAGCATCAAGTTATGGATGCTTGTGGTTGGTTGCTAAGCACGTATGAAGCGTAAGATCAGAGTTGCTTGATGTGATAGCCAAGAGCAACTCAGGTCTAAAGCTGAGTCACTGACAAGGTAATTTTGTAAATTTTCTTAGTTGTTCACACAACTAATGCAACATCGTATCACATCAGCAGCCTTGTGCATTCAAGTAATAATGTAGTAGACTGTGTCATAAAAATATGCAGTTGAGAAAAAGGACACCAGAAAAAAAGTCAACCTTGCATTGGATGTGAACCCATGACCCTGGGTGATGTTTTTTTTTGGTAGTTCATAAATAAATAAACTTGTCAGTGATGAATTAATGAAAGTGATTATTTGAAATCACATATTTTATAAATTAACCAAATAAGCGTTTGCAGAAAAGGAAACCTGCTTTGAAGTTGTGAACATAACTGCAATAATATTTTACTAGATGGCCAGTATGGTGAGACTGACTGACTTGTGTGACACCTTTCTTTGGGAATAGAACATGTTTGGCTAATACTAACTTGTTCTACCATCTTAACAAGCAACACCATCAAAAGAGATTGAAAAAATACAGTCAAACAAACAAACAAACAGAAAACAAACAAAAAAAATGTGACAGTACTGCTATGAAAACGGTGGCCATAAGCGGAGGTTTGACTGAAGTAGCAGTTCCCTTTAAGTCCTTCATATAATTGTTTTTATTGGATGACCATGTCAATCTGAGAGGGGAAAGGGATTTCAGACAGATTCTTGCCCAAACTAGCCCCCCCCCCCCCCCCCCCCCCCCAATTAAAGTACCCATAAATAAAAATATTAATGTATAATAATATTGGTGGTCAAACAATACACAATAATGACATCACGTTTAAACCAGCAACAGAACAAAACTGAATAAAGGAAATGATTGGGAAAAATCTAGCTTCAAGTAGTATTATACTTTTTGCAAGGAAGGTCAATCATGTTCAGTGATAAATGATGTATTAGTTTGTATTTTTGGTCATTGATAGGATAGTTTTGGTCAAGCTGTTAAAAAAAGGTTTGAACCTAAATAGTAAAAATAATGGAGCTATGAACTGTTGTTAATATATCTGTTTATTGTTCATTCAGAGTATTTGTCTGCTTCTGATTGGCTAAAATCCCCTGGATAATTCTCCTTAACCAGCTAACAGTCTTGGGCTTGATCCAAATAATTCTAAGCAAAATAGTGACTCCAAACTGAATGCAAATAGAATATGTGAAACTCAATATATCTTTCACTCTTCGAGAACCAAATTAAAGGTGCTAAGAAAAAATGAGTCAGGAAAGAACCTTTTTTTCATCATAATTTTATTCAATTTATCAAAGTGAGGTTGTGTATTTCATTATTTCTAAATGAATTTCATGTCAAAGAAGAAAGGAGAGTTTTTATCACAAGAATAACAACTTAAAGAATCAAATAACTTAAAGAAGGAATTCGAAGCATCTTAGTCAGAGAAAAAGAAAACTTAAGCTTACTGTAAAAGTTCAAATTAAAATGCTTATCTGATCTAGTGTTTTCCCTAATTCAAGTGGCTAAATCTCCTGCAGCTCGCCGTAAGAGTAAGTTCATTCACTGGATGGCCCTATCATAAGCAGCATCTTCAAGCAAGTCTCTGTCCACCCTAATTGAAGAACTGGTAAAGAATGACGAGAATTTATTAGATTTGAAAGTGTGTTAAATTTGTACAGGAAAAGCTTTCAGATACGGAATTTATAAAGCCGCATCAGCTCAAGGTTCGTGCATGTATTTGAATTGTCTTGTGTAATTAAAATACCAAAAATACAGCCGTAAGTACTCACCTAAAAGTACTTTTTTTCCTCCATTCGGCATATCATTGAGCTTCTTCTTCTGTATAACGACAGGTAAAAATATCATAAACGGAGACTGACTTCACTTGCAAATTTAAGGCGATGTACGAAGCAGTTTTCTTTTATTCTCACCTCAGTTTAGACCTCATGCTTGTCTCTCACATATTTTTCATTAATTTAACCGGTCAAACAAAAAGGATATGCACAAAGACGATGTAGATCAACGTCCAGAAACCAAGATGGCCGCACTCGGACGGGACGGTGAAAGACTGGAACCTAGCGCCCGTGTTTTGGCGGTTTTGGCGCGAATTTCTGAACGCGGCTGCCAAACTCTCTTCATTGTTCAATCACAACAAAGATAGAGATGACGTGTATCCATAAGCTGAACTGAGAACAAGAACAAAGAACAAGGCTTTTATTTTTCCCTACATCGATTTGTAGTCCTAGCCTTTTCTTTGATGAAGTTTTCATTTTTAAAATTATCAAAGACTGGCCGAAGAGGTAAGTGCTGTCCTTCCTTTAATTTTGATAAATGGGGTTCTCCTTATATTTTCTGACCCTTAGAAACATGTCAATAGACCTATTGATGAGGTTTAGAAAGGAACTACACATTTTAGCATCTTCTTCTGATCTGCTTCTTCTTATTTTTCTGACTATAAACATGTTGTACGTTCATTTAAAGTTGAGCTACCGTAAATCCTCTATTAAGCCCCCCCTCTCAAATAAGCCCCCTCCCTCTAATAAGCCCCCCCTTAAGCTTTTCAGGGGAAGAAAGTTAATAAGCCCCCCCTCTCTACTAAGCCCCCCTCCCCACCCCCAATTATTCTTCACTAATAAATGATAGGCTGTATTAATCAATCACGACCGCAAAACTTCGTGTGGACTGATCCAGGATGGTTTATTACCAACTGGAAGTTTGGATTTCATTCTGATCCTCGGCTGCATGACTTAAAACTTCTTGTACTTGAGCTTTTCCACTTTGTATTGTAGTTCTTTATGGAGAACTGATACCATCGTCGTTTCTAAATTAAATAAGCCCCCCCTCTCAAATAAGCCCCCAGTCTCTATTAAGCCCCCCCTCAAATGGTCTTGAAATAAATAAGCCCCCCGGGGGGCTTAATAGAGGATTTACGGTATTAAGCTATTAAATTGTTTTAATTAACGACTATGCAGCAAAGTTCTTGCAATGAACACTTCCAGTTTATATATGGTTCATAAATTATCTGATCCGGATTCTGGATTCCATGCGGTAGTTTCTGGATCCCAGGTACTGGATTTCGAGATTCTAAGGCCAAGGATTCCGGATTCCCTTACATGGGGCATGTTTTTAATAACCCAGTGATTTAATAAAGTAATTCATTGTTTTGGATGCACACCCACATGGTATTGAAACTTAATCCTTACACACCTTTTCATCTAATAGTAATGTAAACAGCAGTACAGTATCTCTTACAGTTGGGGACTTTTCCTTTCTATTTTAGCTTGTAACAAACACTTCTCATGTGTGCTTTATTTCAGAATTTTATTTCAAATTGTTGCAAAACTAAATAGCTACTTTTTTTTGTCACCTACCTGACTATGAAAACCACTTTAATAACTAATGAAGTTAAATACTTTTTTTATGAACAGTAATAAAGACTTCTGTAAAAATGCCTGTGCCTTGATGGCCAAGCTGAATCAAGCACTCAGTATAAAGCATTCATACATATCATGCCAGTTCACCTGACAAAAAGTTTGTGGTTATTTGAAGACTACTGATTTGAAGACCATCATCAATCAGGATCCAATTTATTTTGTCTAGTTTTATACAAGATGTTAGCTAATAAAATAATTAGAACTATATTTACGCTGCATTAGGTATTTAAAATAATTAGCAGTTATTGGACAAGGTTGAGCAAAATATCGTGATTTATCAGTGGCAAGCAGATCAATTATTATTTGCCGAAGCCAAAGGCTGAGACACTGACAAATGACGATATTTTGCGATAACTGAGTTCAATAATTGTTTTATCATTCCATCACTGAGTTTGTTTTTTAATAAATAATATCTTCGGAAAGCGGTTAGCGCAAAGGCTGCCAGTTGCCAGATCGAGTTTCCATACACATTTCCATGCATGGGCGAGACAGTGGTCAAGTCAACTGGAGTCACATAAAATTATATGTATTTAGTAAAATCCAACTAGTGGTCTATTATCAATGCTGCATTCTGAATGGTTGAGCTACTACTAGGCTATATGTTATAGCCCACTAGTAGCGAAAAGCGCGGGCTTTTTGGTGGCAAAAAAGGGTTAAAGTCTAGCTTTAACTAGCTAAAGTTTTTTTATTCTCTATATTTTTGACCAACTAGTTGGATTTTACTAAAACAATTATTCCTCTCGCCCTCATGGGCTATTGACTCAGAGCCCATTCGGACTCGAGGAATAATTGTTAAATATATCATAAAAATACTGCTACAGTCGAGTTTCAAGCCTTGTCTCTTTTCTCTTCTCGTGGCCGTTAAATTGAAAGCCCAGACAAGCAAACATTTGATACCGGCAATGTTTCCCATCTCCTGATTGGATTCAAATCCCTTCCAATTTAAAACGTTGACTTATATGTATATAAAGATACAGGAGACAGGTAAATACCTCTTATTTTATTAGCTAATACAGTTTAAAGGCATGCACAGTTTCTCTGTGACTTGGGGACAGAAATCAGACTTCAACATTGTATTTTTTGTTTGGGGGGCAGGGGGGAGATCTCTGGCAACACCTGCCAGGTAAACGCCTCCCATTTCAGAGGGTTTTTCATAGGTTCTGACCCTGTGAAAAATGCCCTGTTCACAGCTGGTTTTGAGATTTTCTACCCGGCCCGTGAAAAACACTGTGGAAGTTCAGAGGTTTTTTTACAGGGTCTTTCACAGGTTTTTTCACAGGTTAAAATCTCACAGGGTTTTTCACAGGGTTTTGCATAGGTTCTGACCCTGTGAAAAATGCCCTGTTCACAGCTGGTTTTGAGATTTTCTACCCGGCCCGTGAAAAACACTGTGGAAGTTCAGAGGTTTTTTTACAGGGTCTTTCACAGGTTTTTTCACAGGTTAAAATCTCACAGGGTTTTTCACAGGGTTTTTCATAGGTTCTGACCCTGTGAAAAATGCCCTGTTCACAGCTGGTTTTGAGATTTTCTACCCGGCCCGTGAAAAACACTGTGGAAGTTCAGAGGTTTTTTTACAGGGTCTTTCACAGGTTTTTTCACAGGTTAAAATCTCACAGGGTTTTTCACAGGGTTTTGCATAGGTTCTGACCCTGTGAAAAATGCCCAGTTTCACACCCAGTGAAAAAGGTGTGAAAAACGTGAGAAAAACATGTGAAATTGAACAGTTCACATGTTTTTTCACAGTTAAATTCACAGGTTTTTCATAGCATTTTCATAATGTTTTTATAAAGGAGGAACAATCTTTTAATTCTTGAAATAAATCTGTAATTTGTTATAAAGTTGGTATATATGAAGTTGTTATGAAATTGTCATGGAGTTGCTATGAAAAAATGTAGTGTTATGAAATTGTCATGGATCGGAGTTGCTATGAAAAAATGCTGGTTGTTCATAGCCATATGAAGTCTTCATAGCAACTTCATGGATTTTTTCTTATGGAAAAACAATTTTCCTGTGGCTATGAAATAGCTATGAAAGGGAGCTGGCTTCATAGCATCATCTTAGTTATGAAATTGCTATGAAGTAGACATGAACTGGCTATGGGTTGGCTATGAAGAAGATATGAAAATCCTATGAAATGGTGAACTTTTCTATGAATTGTTCATGGGTACTTCATAGACAATCCTGTTAGTAGTGATATGAAGTTGTTATGAAATTGTCATGGAGTTGCTATGAAAAAATGCAGTGTATATATGAAGTTGTTATGAAATTGTCATGGAGTTGCTATGAAAAAATGCTGGTTGTTCATAGCCATATGAAGTCTTCATAGCAACTTCATGGATTTTTTCTTATGGAAAAACAATTTTCTTGTGGCTATGAAATAGCTATGAAAGGGAGCTGGCTTCATAGCATCATCTTAGTTATGAAATTGCTATGAAGTAGACATGAACTGGCTATGGGTTGGCTATGAAGAAGATATGAAAATCCTATGAAATGGTGAACTTTTCTATGAATTGTTCACGGGTACTTCATAGACAATCCTGTTAGTAGTGACAGTGCGTATAAAAGCTGCCTTGTAAGAATTCCGTATTATTCCAGCTTTGTCTGGCCGTGAATATGAATCTGTTTTTCGAAAATATATCTTTTTAATTCAAGTTTTCGTTTTGAAAAATGCTGAAGTTAAATTTTCTCCATAAATCTGCGAGTCGTGCTCTCAGGTTTCAATTGCGTGAATGAGCGCTCCTCACGGTCATGGCACTTTGATAATTCGGTTTGACTAGGCTGGTTTGTCGTTATGCAGTCTAGTTGAATATATTTATCTAGTTTGTAGAAAATGCTCTCTTTCCAATCGAATTGGAAGCTTTCAGCTAGTATTTTACCATGCATGAGATGAAAGACAGATAAAATTGCCGCTTCGGCTCGTGTGATTGCAGACCAAAAGGACAAGCTCGTGAGTCTCCAAAATACAAATCTGATCGATATTTATTTTCAGATTTTGAGTCTAGAGAGGTATATCACCCTTGTTTTTTAAAAAAAAATGACACTGTCGGTTTTCTCTTTTCTGGCTGAATGTCAATAAACAATTTGTTGATACTGTAATCGCTCTGAACACTGACTGTTTCTTGAACCCTGCCGAAATATTATATGTGGACCGCTTTCGGTGAGGAAGGAAAAATTCCAGAAACAAAGCTCTCGCTCTTGCAAAAAAAAAAAATGGTGAAAGCTTTTGAGCTAACCTAAAGTGGAAAACCATTATTTTGTCGAGGAATGTGGTTAACATTAATAATAAAATTTCTCACGGCAAGTGTAATTCACTCCAGTGTTTACCAACAACTCGTTGAAATTTTCGATGATTTAAGGAAAGATTTAAGGAAAAATTCCAGAAACAAAGCTGTCCCTTTGGCAATAAAAAATAGTGAAAGTTTTGAGTTAAAGTAAAATTGAAAACGATTATTTTTGTCCAGAAATGTGGTCAACATTAATAATAATATTTCTCACGGCAAGTGTAATTCACGCCTGTCAGTGTTTACCAACAACGCGTTGAAATTGTCGACGATTTAAAGCGAGAAAAAACACAGCGATAGCGAATTATTCTGCACTTATTCATAGTCGTTACATTTGGGAAGGATTAAGATGTCTCTCTCCAAGTTAAAGTTCAAAGGAAGAGTAATTTGAACTGAAAAATGTGGATTAGCATTTAATTTTTTATATCGGTTATCACAATTTCGTACACAGCAAACTCACCGAGGCCGCCCGCTCGCGATGTCAGCTTATCGCAAAAATAGAGCGAAAGAAGCTAGCTTTCTTAGACAAAAAATCGATCACAAAATTAGCTGAATGGAAACTCTGACCTCTCAAAAAGTTTTCAGGGATATATTTTTGTGAAAACAGGGACCTTGAAATACAGACTTTGAGTTTGTTTTCTTTTCTGTAATGGCGGTTGTTAGCATTTGAGTTAGCTTTAGTGCAGAAATTGACAACCTTACGATTAATAACTACAAAGCGTGCCAAACATAGTTAATAATCGTAAATTTCACGATTATTAACTACGAAGCCTGTCAAACGTAGTTATTAATCGTGGTTTTCACGATTATTAACTATGTTTGACATAATTATTAATCGTAAATGACGTTCTTTACGATTAATAACTACAAAGTACCGCTCTTTACGATTAATAAGTACAAAGCCTGCCTTTTGTAGTTATTAACCTGGGCCCGGTTGTTCGAAGGCCGATTAGCGCTTAACCCGGGGTTAAATTTAACCCTGGTTTCTTTTTCTTGCGTATAAAAGCATTTTCTCGGATAATTTTCTCTCTTATTTTTAGAGCTTCCAATCATCAACTTGTGGACAAAAAGAATTAAAACTGAAATGCTTTTTAAGCTTTCAAATCTTAATTCAAATCTCGCACTAACCCTGGGTTATCTTAACCCAGCTTTGAACAACTGGGCCCTGGCAGATTTCACTACAAAAAAATAAAAACACTACAAAAAAATAGCGACACCTGTTCTAACGAAAAAGCCACGTTTCTTAGGCCCGAGAAGCCTCAAAATCATAGCAACGAAGGAGAAAAGGAAAGAGCGAGGAGAAGGAAAGGAGGAGAAGAAAAAAATCAATGGTTGCACTCATAGTTTCTATAATAGCTACTTTGGAGATAGTTTTTGGCCGAAAAAAACTGTTGGACGCAAAAAGGTCTATTTGGCGATAACGTTATCAAAAATCCGGCCAGATATAGTGCGTTTTAACAATTTGACCCTTGAGGTCAATAAAAAGCAGTTGAAGGCCGCTAGTTAGGGCTTAAAAATGACAAATTAATCGCTGGCAACATACGAAAAGTTTCTCTTGGCAAAAGCGACAGATTTGTAACGAAATCAACAACATTTAAAAGCACAGAAATAATGACCTTTCAGTCTCTTAAACTATGAGGCTCATAGCGAGATGCCCGACTAAAACAGGCCTAGAAAACACCTTTCTTGACCCCACAATCGGTTGTCTAAGACTGAATCACTTCAACTAAGCACTTAAAAAGCGTTTTCATGCTTGTACACAATATTCGTATAACCACAGGTGGCCCAAGCTCGAAATATGAGCATCGGCGAGCATCGGCATTGTAGTGTAACATTCAAAATATAAGGATTTGTATGGGGAAAAAACCTACAGTTTCTGTAACCTACGAAAATGAAAGGATCTCAATAAAAAAACAGATTACCTTACTTCAAATGTGTGTTACGTCTCTCCCGTGTGGTCCACGGGCCGAATTAAACCATTATATAGAGAGAAAACCGTTTACATAAAAACCCATAAAACGACCATAATTCGGCCCGTGGACCACACAGGAGAGACGTAACACACATTTGAAGTACTTGGTAATCTGTTTTTTATTGAAATCCTTTCATTTTCGTAGGTTACAGAAACTGTAGGTTTTTTCCCCATACAAATCCTTATATTTTGAATGTTACACAACAATGCCGATGCTCGCCGATACTCATATTTCGAGCTTGGGCCATCTCTGGTATGACACGAGCGCCACCACATACCTGAAATCTGTCTGTCAATGACTTCAGGAAATCACACAATTAACCACGTTCGCGGCACTGATAAAACTATCCACAATCAACCAGACACACTGTTTCCACACTTAATACGGGCGAAATATCATCACATTACTCTCTCTCAATAACTCTCGCTTTCTCCGCATAAATCATGACATGTAAACTTTGCTGACACAGTCGATTTATTCAAGATCCCGGATGTAGCCGAGCCGTTTTGAAGGGACACATGGACGCCGGCCTTCAAAACAATTTTTTACCAAGTCTCTGGCCTGGTCAGAAATCAGCATCAATTTTGCTCTCGCCCAATAGTTTTGACTCCTAATAGCAACTTTTTGAGGCCAGAGACTCGTCACTGCCCACATCAAAGCTCGCAATATGATGCCTTTCCGTCTCAAGCCCGGGATCAGTTTTTCACCCGTTTAGCCAAAATGAGACGAAATACAGTAACATATTCGACGACGGCAGACTTTGCCAATCGTGAGGCTTGTTTCTTCATAAGGCTTAATGATGCCTTCCGGAAAACGTTGCTGCAGGTGGCCAAAAAGAAAACTAGAAAATTAACCGCCCACGGAAAACAACTTCTACCGCGCGCGCTGATTTCAAATGTCATAGTGTTTTATGACAAGGGGAGATAAATGATAGGTAGGGGAGAGCTGCGGGGAGGTGGAAAAGATGTAAACAGCATATTAAACACATGTTTTTTGATCTAATGCAGCTTGTTAGAGGATTTTTGTATTGAAAAGATCATTAAATCGAAGAATGGTCAAGTACTGAACAATCCTCAAATGAGGCTGTTACTAAAAATTTCCAGGGCTACCTTTTTGTCAAATCCAGACAAATCAAATCCCAGCGGCAAAATAAGACTTGTTCCACAACATACCCGATAGAAAGAAAAGAGTCGGAACAAGCGGCATTTTACATTATGAGATAGACGTCGTTCAGTCCTTCCCGTTGTTTAGCAGTTTTAAAATACGTTAGGTTGGGTTAGGAAATCACTATCCGTAAAAATCAGCATCCTGAAACAATGCGTGACAAAGAATAGGAAGCGGGAAAAAATCATCAGACGTCATTTCCTGTGCGAAACAAAAAGCAAAAAAAAAAAAAAGTGAGGTTCTATTATACTCTGGCAGTCTGGCGGTGTTCTAAGCCGTCGGTTACCGGTCACAGTCGAATATTTATGTGGCGGTTTACGGTTAAGAAACCATCGCGCGGTTGCAGAAAATTACAACTTTACCACGCGGTTTTCGGATTTTTCGCGTTTGGTGGCAGCTTGTCTATGCAGTATTAGGGACCTTAAGCATCAACGACGAAAGAGACAACAACGACGAACTGCACCATGAAAGAACTGGGTCGAGAACGTCGTTCACGGCAGTAAAATTCGAGAGTTAAGCGTTCGCTGGCTGTGGACGACGTGTTTCCCATGTAAACAAAGGGAATGCGAATGATCAAAGTATTCAAAATGTCTTTTACCAGTCTACCCTAAACTTTCCATAGTGCTTTGCCTGTGTTCCTCTCGAGCTGCTCCTTCTTCCTTTCTTTCTTTGTTTACCTCGGCGCCTTTTTCGTAGGCCAAATTCTCCAGTCAATTATCCCTTCGAGAGCTTGGTTAAATTTAGTTCGGTCTCTTTGCAAGTGATCCCAGAAGCATTTTTTGTTGGCGTATTTTCCCTTTATGCATGATAATCAGCAAGGTCAGTCTGTCTCTCATGGATCTTTTATTGACTTTGAATTTCGGATGATTAGGGCCACTCAGGTTTACAGCTATCTAGTTCCATACAAATCCCTTTTCCTTGCTTCTATACGATGTTGATAGGATTCCATAACTATGGCATTTCTCGGCATAGTACCAAATCACGTTTGTCTGACAACTCCATCTCCTTAACAAGACCCTCCTAAATGTGTGACAAACAGCACAGAGTGTTATATTCCAAGTGGTTCACTGAACTAAACGCAGATAATGTACGGAAAGTACTTTGTAAATCATTCATTCAGGAGTCGACTGTTTTGATTCGCTCTGCTTAAGCGTATTTTTTGTTGCGTTGAAGTACGTTGATTAAACGTCTCAGAAATATAACTCACGAAAAGGCCTACTCTGAGACCTTAAATCGCCTTAAATCGCCTAAAGTCACCTTTAATCGCCTTACAATGTAAGTCGCTTTAAATCATTATACTTTTTAAGAGGTTGAAATTGTCTAATAGTTATTACTTTTTTAGTTTTGTATTTGAATTTCCAGAATGTATGATTCCTCACAAAGTGTGTAATAACCCATGTTCAATAATATTAGCCACAGTTCCACCCCACCCCAACCCCCAAAAAATTCCCATAGTGACTTATCAAGGCCCTTAATTTCCTTCTCCAGCAGGATGCTACTAAACGGTGAACGGGGAGCGGGGAACGGGGAGCGGAAGTCTGAGAACGAGAAGTCAGCGGTATCATCCATAAAAATCCAAAATGGCCGGTAAGGCTGATAGAGAAGCGTCGAAACAACACTTAAGGTCGCTATTTTACTAATGAACTATATGCTCATGAGGTGCTTGAAATAATACGGAGATAATAATTTCATGACATTTTTCACCATTTTGCGTTTTACTAAACAACAAAATATGCTCTAACAGCAGTTGAATTGAAAGAAGCTACAGTCGGGACAAAAACTGTCAAAGCACAGCCATATTTGGAACTCAAGCGAATCTTTTTTGGGTCTAACTCAAAAAGCAATGAACTACTTTTGCTTGACGCGTTTCGTAGGGTTTTGGCTTAAATACATGCTGAAAGATAACGTAGATCGAAGCAGCCAGATGTATTTCCTCGACAGTAATAGTGTGGCAGTGGAGCTCCTTCCTAGCGGTAGCGTTTTTTTCAAGCCCAAATTAAAACATGTTGGCGAGGAGATAAAACTGTAAGTGTAATAATATTTTATTTACAAACCTATGATGAGAAATAAGTGAAAATTGTATTATTTGAAAAGATAAGATGGATCAGATTATTTAATACATGTATCAATAAAAGGCAACTTTAAACATATTAACGTGCAATGTGCCAGGAATATCAACCATAACTTGCTCTTAAAGATGTCAGTTGTTTCAGAGCAAATGGCTATTCTGTGGTTTTATTTTATTATAACCATGGTTTAAATTTTGCTTCCCTTTGTTTGGGGATACAGTAATATGAATTTTGTGATTATGAGTTCAAAACAAAGAGAATAAAATTCAAACTTAGGATAAAAGTGAACCACAACGGAGCCGCAATATTAAGTGTTGCAAGTATACATGGGGGAAGGACTTTGGTTGGAAGGTACTTTCTAAAGGCTAGCTGTTGAAATATGCATGGGAAGTATACTTCCTCTGTTTAGCCCTCTGGATCCTTTTTTTTTTTTTTTTTTCTAAGGGGACTCCCTTAACGTTTTTGCAAAGGGGAGCTCTGTTTCTTTTTAATGAACATTATTTTTACTGTGGAGAAAAATATTTCAAGCTCAGTGTAAAACTGAATGTGTCAGTGACTTAAACCAGTTAATATTGTCAAGCTGCTTTATTAGCTTGAGTCAGTAATATTGCAGTGCACCTACCATCAAGCATCACATCATCAATGTGGCAGAGGTTGGCAGCTTATTAGAAGGCAGTTGATAAGCCTTCAAGCAAGCTGTCTGTAGTTTTGGAAATAAAGAGTTTAAGGTCTCACACAAGCGAAGGGAGGCAAAAGATTGGAGTGCCAATATGTTTTTCAGTAAACACGCGCAACTGTATGTGTGTAGTGGCCACATTACACTTACTCAATGTTTCATGTAAAATAACACAACAGATCTTGCTACCCATTTTCTCTAATTATATTTCCCCTTCAGGGGGCATAATTTCTTTTAACATAGTGGGGCAGGAAGCTTTTAAATGAATAAAAATTCATTTAATGAAGCACAGTATCAAAGAAATTAAAGAGAAGAATCAGACTAGAGTAACAGTAATCAAGAAGGGAGGGGGGTTCTTCCCGAAGTTTTATACGAAGAGGCTCCGCCCCAGGGACCAACCCCTTATCTTTTGTATGTACCATTTTAGACAGAAAAAGAACCCCTTTTGTATACCCTCTAGTGACAAATGGTACCCCTTTCACATACCTTATTTTGAATGCTGCATCCCTTTTTAACTGCTGTAAATACACCATCTTTACAAAATGAATATATCGCAAAAAAAGGTTTTCTTATCTCTCACATCCATAAAATGCGTCTGGGACTGATCTCATATTGGTCCTTCAACTGAAATGACAGATGTCCCTTTCATATACTTTAACTATAAAAAACCCCTTCCCTTTCATGTACCTGAAGCCTGAAAAAGGTACCCCTTTCAGGGGGAGCCTCTCTGTTTTGGCCATTATAGTACCCCCTACTCCTGCACCGAGAACAGTGCTTGATACAGTGATTATTTTACGACAACTTTCATTTTTTTTCAAAAGAAAGGGAGGGGTTTGGGATCTCATTCTTACGGGGGGGGGGGGGGGGTTTGTTAATTGAGGATCTGCAGTGAGTGAGAATCTTGCATTTAATGCAATCCAATGGTTTTGATTCAGGAAAGGGTCATCAGGGGTTGTTACGCGGCTAATCTTTTAGAGGACGGGTAGCTTGCAAACTAAACTGAACGCAGGGTTGTCGGAACAGCAACAAGAAGATTTATTCCAAAAATGAACGTAGTTTCCACGAAGTAAAACTCCACAACAGCACTTAACTCGATAAACTTACACGGCCTCCGCCAACTTCAATAAATTTACACGGCCTCTGCCAACTTGAATAAACACTGCTTCAGTCACACTTGACTAAACACGACTAACGTCAAACTCTCTTCGCTTGTGGTAAACTAGTTGAAACTTCACTCGAACTCGCTTACTTATATACTTTTACGATAATATTCTAGAAGTTTCTAAATAGTCTAATTATAGAAAGATTACAAAAAGATTACAAAATATCCCACTTTAGAAACGCTGACACAAGATCCTAAAATAAACAAACTATGAACTCTCGCGAAGCTTCTAGAAAGTCACGCTAGTCACGCAACAGAGTTTTTCGTAACAGGGGTATTTTGCCACTGTACGACTTTGAAGTTTATTGATTAGGGTGAGGAAAATGAGTGAATTAGGTTCCATTAGGGTCATTATACTTGTCTATACTGGGCAAACTGACCTGAAACAACTGAATTGTTTCACAAAATAATAAAATGATATTATTTTATTTTCATGGATCAGTGAAACACTTAAATATCATGAATGCTTGCAATGTAGTAGATCTAATAATATTAAAAGCAGGACCAGATTGTTAAAGTAGTCTTAGTAATTATGTGATGACATGGTCAATAACATTTTTCAAAACAGCCATCTCTATCAAAGGAAATAAGAGAAGTCTGCACGCAAGCTACCTGGCTACTTCGATGTATGTTATCTATCATGGAAACGTAGTTCATTGCTTTGTGGGCTAGACTTAGTATAGATTCGCTTGAGTTCCAAATATGGCGGCTGTACATGTGCTTTGAGAGTTTTTGTCCCGATTGGCTTCTTTCAACTGCTGGAGGAGCATATTTTGTTTCCTACGGATAATTGTTTAGTAAAACGCAAAAAGGTTGAAAAATGTCAGGAATTACCTCTGTATTATTTCAAGCACCTCATGAGCATATAGTTCAAGTAAATAGCGACGTTATTTAAGTTTGTTTCGACGGTTCTCTTTCATCTATCATCGGCCATATTGGATTTTTATGGAGGTTACCGCTAACTACTCGTTCCCAGACTTCCGTTTCTCGCTCCCCGTTCCCCGTCTTAGTAACATCCTTCTCCAGCCTTTTAATTGAAACATTGAGTTACTTTAGGCAATTTAATACACGAAATAAATAGTTGCAAGCAATGCAAGAATAATTATTCCTGTATTGCTAACAGGCAAAAATGACACAACGGCAGCACTAAAACACGGAATCCCGAATGCGGAAACGGAAACGGAATACGGAATCCGTGAAAGAGGGTTCCAAGCGATCGATTGGGTAAAAATATATTAGGCCATCCTCTTTTTTTCTCCGTTTAGCGTCGTCCGACCGACCCAAATTTTTGGCATTTTCAAAAAAAAAAAAAAGTTACGACGTAGTTGAAATGTTTTTCACTTGAAATAATTCTTAATTCTTTTAATCTGAATAATGAGCATAGTAACAGCATAGAGAAAAACAGGAACATTATTTACAGTCACGTGTGTTTTGTTAATCCAAATACGGGAATGTTAACTTTTAACGTCATCCTGGGTTACCGAGGCCTCCTATTCCGAGACTTCTTGTGACTTTTTGTTAGCTTTTTTTTTTTTCAATCCGACCGACCGACCCAATATCAGAAAAGGCATTCGACGCTAAACGAAATCAAAGAAAGACTATCGTCAACTCGTGGGTACGTTGTTTAGAAAATAGTGAAATTGGCAAAAAATACTGTTCTTGTAATAATTAACCCACTGTTTGTTTATACACCGGTAGTTATATTTGTTTCATTCGCGAGGGGACCGGGGGAGGACTGGATTGTAGATCCGGGTATTTTAAGAAAGATGATACGTTAGTTCCTCACGTCACGCCGTCGAAGCATAAGGAGAATGATGAGCATATATTTTAGACGTGAACTTTGAATATTGTGGTGTTACTATACTGATGCTATTGTTAATACTCAGACTTGACGAGAAGATGAGCATTTCCTCTTGGCTCCGCAAGATCACGGGGGAAATACAAATTCCAGCTTGTGGAAAGTGATCTGAAAGTGAGAAAATGTCATGCCATGCTACATGCATAAAAGAAAATAATCCTTGCAACAGGAAGGGACCAAGAAACGGTCTATTGGGGAAAAAAAGGAATCAAGTTTATTCCTAAGCAAAACACTCATGATTTGCTCGTTGGCACTCTATCGGTATACCTATAGGTATAGGTATACCTAGTTATAAATCTGAACACAGTAAAATCTTTACAGTTTAATCTGTTTGGAGCTATGGTGACCAAGTTTTTAAAATATCCAAAAATGATCGAGCTCACACAGAGGTCAAGTTGTAGTCTGATGAATGCATCAGCATGATGAGCAGTGATAATGTCTTCTATAGCTGAAATATTTTCCATAGAGTAAAAAATCCAGCTGATAACTTCCTTAGTAGCAAAAAGTTCATGGAAGTAAAATTGTCTGCTCTGATCTCTCTTTCTTTTTTGCCCATTGTTGTTTATCTTTTTTGTGTGATTTGGGTTCTCCTTCTTTTTTCTAATAAATGCCTGTCTTCTTAACTCTCTGACATGTTCAGGATTGTTTTGTTTTCCTTTAAAAAATACCTTTTTATTCAGCTCTCTCACATGAGTGGGGTTCAATGCCTTTTGTTTCTTAAATGTCTGTCTTTGGGATTCTCCTATTTTGTCATTGTCTCTGGCCTTTTTCTCTTTATCTCTGTATTCCTTACTTGCTCTCTTCTTTCTTATCCATTCTCGCTTGCAACCTCTTTCCTTTTGTTTAGATAAGGTATTCACCACTGTTTCATCTCCAGTTTTCTGTGCAAACTGACTGGTACAACTTACATTGATTTCTACCATCTGTTGGTTATAGGGAATTGTTGATACATAGTGAAGCTCATCTATGTGTCCAATATTTATTACAGTTGGTTCATGTCCTGGTATAGCTACTGGACTAATAACAGTACATGGTGTAAACCCTTGGTTAGATTCTACTATATTGATTGTCATATGGAATGCATCACCTACTGCTTGTATTACAAGTGCATCAGCCCATGTTCCTTGCTGTGACATATTTGCTAAATATCTTGCCCATGAATCCTCTCTATTACTTTCAATGAATCTTTCAGGGTTATTTCTCATATAATTAACACCAACATTACGAATATTCATATGGTAGCTCGATTCACCATAGAGTTGATGTGATATTACTCTGAAAAACAGTCCCCTGCACCACCAACATCTAATATTGACAAGGCAAGTTGAGCTAACCTAGATTGCAGCAACATAGAAGCATTGATAGGACCTGGGTTCAACTCAATGTCACCTGAAGTAAATATCTTTGCTTTGGAAACACAATACTTTTCTTGCTGTTTATTGGACTTTATTAAAAAACAGTTATTTTGGTCACTACAGTCTACAACACGAATCGATTTATTTGCATTTTTAGTTTTTTTAGTTCTCGTTCTTATAATATAAATAAGCTTATTATATTATTAGTCCAACAGGGCTACTTTTACACAATCTAGTCGCAACGTACCTTCGAAAATCAATCGACAGAAAGCTTCTCATTGCAAAAGAATGCGGTGTATTATACATAATAAAATGCTTAATACATCTTCTACATGACTTACTTTTCTTGAACACCTTGATGACTTTCTTACATTGCAACCTTGATGGTTCTCTGTCACGGCGGGTAACTCCATATTTAGAAGTTAACTTTGATTTAGTTCTTGATCGTTCCGATTTACCTTGTTTCTCGTCTTGGTTAGACACGCAAGTTCTTCGGTTAAGCATCTTCAAAGCGTACATCGTACTTTCAGTCGTCAGGTTGTTCAATAACAAAATTTGTTTTCGCTCATATAAGGATAAACGCTCAACAAACTGTTCATTTGGTTCATGCAGGTCATTTTCTGTCTCTAAGATCACTCTCCAGCAAGCTGGAATTTGTATACCAGCTTGCTGGTATACAAATTCCAGCTTGATCTTGGGGAGTCGACGAGCAAATGCTCATCTTCTCGTCAAGTTTAACGCCTGGACTAGTCAAAGGCTCTTGAAATTCAATCCCCGAGTGAGCCATCGTATTGACTTGAAAGACTCCCGCGTGTCTTAAACTTAGTAAGACGCCTAACCGTACGTGGAAAATTCGCAACGAAGAAAACTCTGAGCAGCCCACGCGGCGATCGAAGTGCGTGTTTCTTCGGAAATGATAGGTCTTCGCACTCTCGAGTTCGGACCCGATTAATTACGATTAATTACGAAACCGTCTACTACGAGTGAGCGAGTGACTCATTTGCATATCCTTGTGCCCCTGCAATAACTCGTGGTACGCTCGCGCGTACCCACGAGTTAAAAAAAGGGGATAGGGGGATGACCTTAGCAGTGAAATAAAATACATAAACGTATTTTTAAAAAAAGACATAAAGTAATGAATTACTTGGGCAGACGAGGCTGCTATATGAGTAGAGGAGTCGATTCTGGTGAAAAGACTCCTCATACCACTTCCTGCAATGAATGGAAATTCTCATGGGACAGCAAAGCTAACAACTTACTCAAGAGAATCATGGTATATTAGAGTCCAAAGAGAAGAGAGAATCGTGCATGCACTTGTTGATTCCGCAACTGATTACATCAAAATAATGCGCAAACTCAATTACACCAGTATTCCATCAGCATTCAGCTTGGCGAATAGTTAAAGTTGAATTCGAATTTATGGTTAAAACACCGGAATTGTGGTCACGTCACCGGGTCTGTCATGTGTTGAGTATTCAGTTTGCGACAATCACGTACAGGTTTTATGTAGTGTGGTCTGAGGCCAACTACCACTACTCTTGACATTTAGCTAAAAAGGTAATTTTTTACTGTATTATTCAACTCGTAAACTTGTGAATAAAAATTATTCCTAAAATTACTTTCATCGGCCTTGCAGTGCAATAACCCGCACTACGGCAAACCCTATCAAGACACGATAACAAGAATATATCAAAGGGAACTGCCAAGGAAACTAGAACAAATTCTCTTTGGATTGTACTAAATTATGCAGTGTGAAGTTCTTTAATTTTCTATCATTGATATTTGATTCCGTATTCCGTTTCCGTTTTCGCGATTCCGTTTCCGGATTCCGGATTCCATATTTTAGTGCTGCCGGTTCAAGTTCCACCTAAATATATTAAACAGCGTGCAAAGAGAGTAGTGTCCAGGCAGTAGCCCTGGGCTACTGGAATTTATTATTGGCCTGGTGAACTCCGTTTTCAACTTTCCTAGCTGACAAGTGAATTATTTGAGGGAATTCAAATTACAGAACTGTAATCAACCCCATTCATAAAAAAAAAGGAAAATAATTCCGGCTAGTCAAAATGGCTTTCAGGCTAGTGCATGCTAGGTACAGCTGTCAGAACAGCAAGTTGTACAGCTGTCTTCCTATGCAGCCTGAATAGACTGTGATTTAAAAAGTAAAAGTCATTTTTCTACTGCTTGGTGAGAGTTAATTTCATTATAACCAGTGAAAGACATTCCAGAAAACTAAGATCAAAAAAGATGAGTTGCACGGCGAAGATAAAAACCAATTTTATATTGCCGCCACAATATCCATCTTACATGTACGTCTGGGAAGTAGGGCAAACAAGTTACAAGCTTAAAAGTCTATCGAAAAAATGTCCAACTTAAACTTAATCCTCAGCCAGGTACAGATTTTAAGAGCAACCAATAATAAGTCATCTCTCCAGACCACAACCTCTGATATGTATTTACCGTCGAATTATACCCATCTATCAGTCATATGCACAATCCCTCTTATCTACTTGAACACTTAGCTTATATAGTCGTCTCTTTAGTTCTTCCCTTCCAGACAGATATAAACTTATGCTTTTGTCTCCAAGTGTAAGGTTCCAACCAATAACTCGGAAAAAAAAAATGTACATCGAAGGCGCGTAAAATGGCTTTGTTTAATGTTGCCGTGATGGCTCCCTGCCAAACAATTTGATGTAAACTTAAAGTAAGAACGTAGAAACGTGAAATGATGCAGCTCTTTCCTCTGCACTCAATGCATATACTGCTCACCCATAGCACATGGCCGCGTGTGGCGTTTTGGTCACATGACAAGCTGGTCTGGAGGTGGGGAGAGGGCGGGACGAGAAACGATGGACTGCGGAAGAATTCTGGGAGATTCATAATTGCGGCTTGTTGTTACGTTTTCCTTTTAAAGACCTTCTCTAACTGCAAATTTCCGAGATTATAATGGAGACGTTTATTTACACTTGGTACTGCCATCGGTTTAAACATGAAAGCTTCTTTTTATGCTGGCAGCGTAAACGCTGCCGCGTGGAACAAGGCGAGGTTGTTTTTTTTTTTTTTAGTTGGTTGTGTTTTTGCTGGTAATGTATTCAGGCAGATTCATGAAATTAACCCGACTGGAAAGTTTCCAAAGAGACCGTGGAATTTATGGAAAGCGAGTGCGGTTCACGAGCAAAGCAAGTATTGGCAAATGAATATTGGAGTGCTTTCTTTGATTGAGACAGGAAAGGAGCAATATATAGCAAGAAAAGCCATCTTTAAGCTTGTATCCGAATGCAATTGGAAAAACACTTTCTTTAATTTGCCAAACGTTCATGTATGACTGTATGAGGACAAACAATGGCAGAGCACTTGCCACGACATACACTGGGGATCGTCATTTCCATAATTTGCAATATTGATAAGTGACTTAATCAGTTTACTATTTAATGTTTGTTGTTAAATTATGAAGATAGACACTTACCACTTGCTCTCTACTTTAGGCACATGCAATCTCTTATCTTTTATGTGACATTGCATCATTAACTTTTGTATGAATCTTAACTGTTTTTTTTTTTTCTGAAGTTTGATGATTATTTTTATACCATTACATCACCCTTGGTAAACAAAATGGCTAGCCTTTCAATCGTTTCAGGGGGGCGGGTTTATTTTTTAAGAAAAGAAATGCAGGAACCATTTTTTTTTTTTTATCCCTTATATTGTAAAATATTGCATTTAAAGGTTATAAGAGAAACTTTACCCTTTTGGTTGCTTCTAGTTCAGATTTTGTCTCTGCTATAGTAACACTAAACCAACACCTTGATATTAGCCTGAGCCACAAATGGAACTTAACTCTGGGTTAAGTCCGTCTGCAGTGCTGCTTTGCAGGCCTTACTAACCAGTGTTAGATAACACCCGTGACTCAGGCTACCTTGATATTTAATGTTAAAAAAATATAAGGTAGAATCACTATTTTAGTATTAAATGTGTTGAGTTTGTTGGAATTTTGGGTGTTTACTAGATGTCTCCAAGACCGGCTGTCTCCATAGACAGGTGGTGTTATCAGTAGATGTTAATTTTGTATACACTGGCATTTAATTTACCTAATAGGACACCTTAAGTCGCCTAAAGTCGCATAACAATTTGAGCAAATTTTCCAAAAGTTGCCTAAAGTTACGGCGACTTAAGGACCCAGAGAAGGCTTTACAAAACTTCGTCCCGGGAAGCATCACGACTCTCGGGAAAACAAAACTAACTGGTTTCCCGAGGGACCTGACATTAAATGTATAATGATCCCGGCAATGATAAGATTTGCTCATTGAAGAGAGGCGACTCCTTAATCGGCACCCTTGCAGAAAGCCCCTGTGTCCGACTTTTCCACAGAATTTCTCTGTCCAAATCACAAACGAAGCTATCACCTATTCGCTTGTTGTATTAAGTCACTCTTTGATTTTATTTTCGCAATTTTCAAGGAATATGACTGTGGAACAAATCCGCTAAGGCTCAAATAAAAGATGACGTCATCGAGTATCCAGAAATGTTTATGACGCAGACTTGCCTTAATCGCAGCTTAGCATTAGGAGCGAAAGCGAACATTATGATTCAGATTTTTATTATCTTTGTCAAAATATCCATGAATAATGGAGGACGCAAAGCAAGAACTGAAGAAAAGCAATTGGCAGCATATTCTCTCCAAAACTGTCATATTAACAACTTCAGTCGTTTCAAAATCAGAATCTTAGCAAACTTAAATGAAGCGTGATAAACGAAACTAGGTATCGTCGCATGTTTATTCACGGTCAGTAGGATAACTAAGATTCGGCTGTGTTAGCAAAACCTGTTTAAAAGTTGATGCGCCGCCTTTAATTCAGTAAGCATCTTCGATGTCTTTAAAATAGAACAGCAACAACAAAAACAAACAAACATAGTAGCCTGCGTAGCAAGCGTTTCCGTGCGGTTTAGGAGCAAAGAAAGAGGAACGAGAGTCTAAGACTGGAGACCCGCACGAAAAATGGCGCCAGTAAAAGAGTTGGGAGGGGGTGGGGAAGAAAGGAAGGAAACGCTTGCAGACAAACCCCGGGATTTTGAAAACCGCCCACTTGGCCTGTCATGCCTGAGTTCGCGAAACCGACATTTGATGCTGTCATCAGCTGTCATAATTGACCAATAAAATGTTTGGCTTTCAGTGGAGCGGAAATGAACTTCAGAGGACGCGTGTGTGAACCCAAAACATATTATTTTGTACGCTGTGGCTATATGGCCGGTAACCGGTCAAGGTTTTCAAAATACTAAATAGCCGGCAGTCTGTTATTCTCAATAAATTTCACAAAATCGAGAAATTCCAGCTAATCTAAACTATCATACGTCGATTTAGAAAAGTCAAGCGATCCTGAAATGCTTTACAGATCTCAAGTATAGTGTTTGGTTTGCGCTGGGCTCAGAGGAGGGAATCATGTTTTGTGACAGAAATTTTTTCTAAATGGCCGGCAGTTCTATATTCTCAGTAAATTTCACAAAATCGAAAGAAAAGCATTTCAGGATCGCTTGACTTTTCTAAATCGACATATGATAGTTTACATTAGCTGGAATCTTTCGATTCTGTGAAATTTACTGAGAATATAGAACTGCCGGCCATTTAGTATTTTGAAAACCTTGACCGGTTACCAGCCATATAGCCACAGCGTTTTTGGTATTTTGGAACACGTGGACGGCGTTTATGTTGAAATGTCAATGAATCCGAACGATCAATACAGGCTTTGGACATTTGTCTTTTTAATCCGTCTAACAGAACAGTCTGCAAATCACCATCTGAGAGAATTCAACATACCCAGCATGACACATTGCAGGAAACCATCGCATTCGAGGACAAAAGAAAATCGCTTTTAGGGGGGGCGGGCAGACCCAGGGGAATTTGACATTTTAATGGAAGCCAGAGTCAAATTCCCCACCCCGAGGCACCTACTAAATTTCAATTTCCAGCCTCTTGGATAACTTTTTCTAACAGAGTCAGGACTTAATAATTGACAGGTTGGAAAGGATATGTCTTTTACAACCTCACATACAAACAGAAACAGAAGGAACGAAGACTCTTCTATTTATAAACATTCGATCATACAATAAAAGAAGTGATGGTTCATATATACCGAAAAATAAAACAGATTTCCTCACCTTTCTTTCGCTCATGTTGTCTTGTTACTTTCAAGAAAAGGAGAGGTCATTTACCTCTGGTGACTTCTGGGTATTACCAAGATGTCAGGTCACTCATTTCCAGTTTTTCTCGGTCTTCCAAGATGGCGGCCATGTCAAATTCCCGACCCTGGGCCAACGCTTAAATGTCAAAATCCCTACCCAGGGGAAGGCACGCTCAGTCAATTTCCCGTGGGTAGCCCGCCCCTCCTTCCACCCTGGGGCTTAACATTGATAGGTGCATTATCGCGCGGCCAAAACCTAGAATCTTTCTTTGCTCCGAAACCGAACGGAAACGCTTGCTACGCAGGCTACAAACACAGGAGCCCATCAAATGGAGCCTCCATCTCCCATACAAGCCATTGGAGTCAACCCTTTCCCGAGTAGATTTATAATTAGAACGGTTCCCAGGGGAGACTTCGCGCGCCGACAGTGGGAAGAGCCAATCACAACGACAAAATGACGGTGCCATTGTACTTCATCAAACAGCAGGGAATGAGGTGTTGACAGGCCAAACACAATCATAAGCTAGTGAAACGTGACTTTAGCGTTTTCTTCCCTCAGAGATTTGCCTTGGAGATTTTCTGTCTTTTCTTTCTAGCGGGTAGATTATACTGTGGAGAATTTTCAACTCTGACTATGTTAATCTTTATTTTGGCTGCTTATCTCAAATTAAGAGGCCATGAAGCTGGTCTATTCCATGCATAATGATTAACTACTTCCTACAGTCTGTCTGATTCAATTCTAGTACCGGTTTTCTTTAGGTACTGTTTTTGAGCGCTAAGGTTCTTTTTTCGGCTAAATGACTCGATATTAATCAAATTTCTTGTTTTTAAAGGTTATTTTTTTCAGAAAAGCGTTTATCTGAATAAATACTTTTAGCCCTTGTAGCTGTTTTGTCCGTTAGTGTGATGATTCCCTGCTATGTTTTGTAACGCCGGGCCGAGCTATTTAACATTATTTTCTCATGAAAAAAGATCTACAGATATTTCTACAGATGCAAATTCGAAGGAAAAAATTGAGCTTCAACTTCAGCTACATTTACTGCTGAGAATGTCCTGTTAGTCAGACATAATTTTTTAGGCGCTGATACAATCCATTGTTTTTCTTGAGATATTTAAGTGGGACTGGAGCGCGATGTCACAAGTTCCTCTGTTAGCAAAGTACTTTTGAGTTAGCTTCACAGTCGAGCAATTGTTCTGTTCTGTTCCACTTTTCAAGTCCCAGTTTTATCAGGCATCACTCATGGTAATACAAGTCAGTTGTAAAGGAAGACTGCAATTTCTGGTTCCTCGTTAGTTGCTACTTAGGTCATCGCTTTTGCTCGTGGTACCTCACTGGCGAAATCCACTCCACGGAGATGACAGAAAATCAAATGATCCTAGCACTTTTTCGGCGTTGATCATCGAAAAGTTCCAAATCGTCCACAGGATCCTTAAGCGTCGACTCTTTTCGAAGTGCGTGCTTACATGTACGACGTATGACGGCAAAAAAATATATATATCTTCGCAAAGATAACCTTTTGTGATCCTCAGTTCACTACCCCTTCAAGTTGGCCTTTATGCAACTTTTAGCTTTAAACTAAATATTGGCCAGCAACTAGTATCCTCCCGCCAGATCTTGATGCATATGCTTTTTTTTTTTGTCTTTTTCCTTTTTACTCTTAAGAGATTTTGTGAGTAGTTGAGGAATCAAACCCATCAACAGTAAGAAAAAATGATGTTTTGAATAACCCATTGACGGCCGTGCCGGCCAAAACCACTAGAGTTAAGACTCCACTGATTTAAAACATTCCAACTTTCTCAATCGCGCGAACATTGCCTTACCTATCAATTGTGAGCATTGAGTAGGATGTACTTCAGATTTAGATATCAAATAAACGCCAAACACTTTTTTGCTTCCGAATTCTTACTAAAGTCGTTACTGCAAAAAAAAAAAAAAAAAAAGTCAGCATTCAAAGTAAAATTCAGTCCTTTTCCTAACTTAGAAGTGACTTTTTTGTTTTTTTTCCTTTCCTGGGCCGAGCTACAGCCTTTGTTTTAGTGCATCCTGGCCTTGCCGCGATTTTCAACATCACGACTACATTTAGCCTCTCAAGCGAACGTTCTTAATTAATTAGGGCTTCGTCACGCTTTCCTTCCCCGAGAACGTCTGCTGAAACAAGCAGACACTTCCGTTCGTAGATACGGACGCATCAAACAGAAGCCACTTTCCAATTTTTTTCATTACAAGATCGAGGTGTTTGTAAATCTTCTAACTAGATGTGGAAAGTCGCTTATTATAATTATTTATAAGGCTTTATGGTTTGTTTGTTCATGTTGTTGTTGTGTTTGAGAACCGCTTGTAAATCTTGTCTGATGAACAGGGCCGTTGTATAAAGCCTTCTTGTGTCACGGCAGTCCAGATCATTTTGTTCAATTTTGCCAATTACTCGCTTTCAATCGCTATGAAACTTAAAGTAAGCAAAGAAATTACATGTAAATGACAAAATCAGAGATCCGAGACAAACAAATATGTCTCCTGAGCATTATTTTTGAAGTTGCAAACGGCAGAGATAAACTTTGAAAAAACTGTTAGGCTGAACAGTTTTCAAGAACCCTAATTTCAATCCGTTTTGATCTTCTTCAGTTTTGCCCATCCGTTGCATCTGTTGTTTCTGTTATGTTATTTTAACCTTCCTTTAACGTTTTAAGCGATTATTTTTATGTTTCTCTTAATTTTGTAATTTCCTAATTTGAATTTCGTTCTACACAGCTCCTTTAACCTTTGTTGTGAAACAATAACCAATTGTTTTGAAATAATAGTTAGGAGCTTCTTAATCTTAAGATGTGTTTTGCAACCCGACCCAGGTCAAGAAGCTGGCAAATATTGGGATTCTTGCCACTTCTCCTAGTGATACCAGTGAAGAAAATGCAAGGGGTGTACTAGTCTCCCTCGCAGCCGTTTTTTGGATGTCACGCAACGCTCCCTCCGTCTCTTTTGGGGAACCGTTGCGTGACATCCAAAAAATGGCTGCGAGGGAGACTAGGAGTGAACGAGCAAGGAAATGTTTGAAGTAAAACCGGCGAGGGGTAAAAGGCCGCATTACTTAGCCGATATAAGATTATACATATCGCTCTAACAATAAAGAAGATCTCTTTCAGACGTTTTGCATGCACTTAGAAAATGCACGATAGGTGAGTTATTTGCTTGTCGCTGTTTCTTTTGTAGCGGATAAGTATCGGCTACTGGGGTAATGGATTTTTAACTTCCCTGGTTGGCAAGTAAAGTGTCTTAGGGAATTCAGATTACAGAAGAACTGTAATCAGTCCCATTCATAAAAAAAAATGGAGCTAGTCAATATGGCTTTCAGGCTAGTGCATTTTAGGCAAGCTGTAAAGCTGACTTTTTCTGCACCCTTAACAAAAGCAGCTGAAACAGCTGATTGAAATTGTAAGCATAGCGCGCAGCATTTCGTCACCCGATTAGGCCTAGCTACAAAGTCAAATTAATATTGATGAATATTTTGATGAGAGGCTTATTGCGAAAAATACTACACGGGTGATCTACGGGTGTCCCTTCCTTCACAGTATGTGATTTGCTTTCGCGTCATAATCAGTCAATGCCAAAGAACGAAAGTGGCTGATCGTTTCAGCAGACTCTCGTGGGGAAGGAGCGCGTGACAAAGCCCTAAGAACTTGCTTGGGAGGCTAGACTGCATTGCCTGCTGGGAAGTGGGCAGAATTGTTACTAGCGTTCTCACCCCTACTTCTTTCATATTTGTACTATTAGTCCACAGAAAATCCGACCTCTCACGGAAATGTCGCACTTATTGCGATTTCCAGTGCAAGTTCCAAAATATGCCGTAGTCATCAATGGTCGAGTCCCAAAGCTACTTCGTTTCGGAGCCGCCATTGTTCCAAGAGCAACAAGCCAAAATACTGTCAGTTACCGTCACCCTTAATGATGCCCATCAGGCAGCTATTAAAGGTGAAAAATGCATAGTAACCTCAAATAAGGAGTCACGAAATCCTATATATTGTTTATATGTGCAAAAATCACTCGAAACAGTAAAAGGTATTGGCCGTCGATGGGTTAAAGTTTCTTCTCATCAGATGAATTCCAAAGATAGTCATACACCTTATTCCAAACAGGCGCTCAAGTTAATAATATTGTAGTTGACAGAGGCATGACTAAAATAAGCCTCTTTAATCGTGGCATTTATCTTTTCATGTTGCAGAACCGAGCCCATGTGAGGACGGGAACTGTCCTTATGGGCAGAGGTGTGTGTTAACCGATAATGGTTTTAATAAAACTTGTGTCCGTGGTGAGTATATATTTAAGATGATAACGATAACGTTAACGATAACCTTAACGATGATGGTAATGATAAGGATAATAATAATGATAATGATATTGACAGTGACAGTGATAGTGATAACGAAGGTGATAGTAAAAATGATAACGATAACGATAATTATAAGGACAGTGATAATGATAACGATAAGGATACGGATATGGGTAAAAATAAGTATAATGATCACGATAATGATAATGAACACGATCACAATAATGACAATGATAATGATGATAATAAGATCAAAGCAAATAAGGGGAAGAAGAAAAAGAAAAAAGAAGACGGAAAAAAGGAAAGTCGTCTTTGTCGCCAATAGTGGAATTTAACCCTATTCATACCGGACTTGTTTTTTTTTTTTTTTTTTTTGCTTTCTGCTGCGACCGAGGTAACAGAGAAAAAATGTACTCTTTATTTATTTATTTATTTTATCTAATTTTTTCTCCTCATTTCCAACTTCTGTCTCAAAAATTTACGTGTTTGATAAAATCAGAGAGTTGGCTAGCGTATAAAGAACCTTTAACAATAGCAGTGATGTCATTGTCAGTTAAGAAACTTAAGAGATAAAATCTTTTATAGAATTTATTTCTTGCAAGTCGGCCAGTCATAAATGTGTCGATAAAGCAAATTGAAATTAATTCAGCGTGCTTTCGCTTTATTAACCTGAATTCTGGCTTTAGTAAACGTTGAATCGATTGAATAAAACCTTTTCATAGAGTATCGCCATTTGTAATCTAGCATACATGGACTAGCTTTAACGAATTACAAACTGTATCAAAAATATCCCCTTAAAAGTAAGTATAAGACAGACGTATAAGACATTGCAGTAGAAAAACCAATCCTTTATTACTGACCATAGACTATCACAAGTAGTATATCCCTTAATTATAAAATAATATTAAGTAAATATAGATATTTTTCACAGATTCCTCGGCAGGTTCTTCAACAAGCGCCCCAGCAAGTTCTTCACGTGAGTTTCTAAGATTTCAACCTTTTCACTCATTAAAAAAATGTCAAACCTTAAAAGAACATCTTTTAAGACAGGTAAAAGGTGAATTTATTATTCAACTTCACTTAGGAGAGTACAGATAACACTCAAAATGAGTATAGCTATCTTACACTATATCCCGCAGACCGCGGAAAACGGAACAGTCCTCATTATCAATTCTAGTTCTTTAAAAATGTTAGTCGTTACTTTAACAGTAATTAACTTTTAATCCTGGAGAGACCGGTTTGACCAGTTTTCTACACGTCCGCGTAGCACATGGCAGAAAATGCATCGTTGTCCGAAGAAAACAGAAAAATATGATTAATAGGGGCCAAATTATACGCCCTATAGTCAATATTCCGGAATGACGATTAAATGTCGACAGTTATAAAGAATACTCGCACATACAAACTTTATAAGACTAGTTCAAAATACAACAGAGGATATGAAAACATACCTGACTGTGTGTTACACGTATAGAGCTGGTGATGGATCGAGACAATCTGTGAAAAAAACAATGTCCATTAAATACAATCCCTGCCGAGGAAATAAACAATCATTTTTAATAGAGCAACTTACGTATGACCTTGGAAAATGATTTCGGTAAGTTTTCTTTATTAGTTTTATCAGCCAACGGATGAAAAGATCAACACACGGCCTCTTCGTTTTTCCGCCAAAGAAAACCCTAATATGGAGAAAGTACTGTTCGACTGGCCAATCGTATTGCAACATGACGTCAAATTCAAGTAACGGATGATTTCTAGAAAGTCCTCAGGCATTCAGTTTTTTCACCCGAGCGTTCGCTTAACCAACTAATAGCCACGCGCGTTTGTATTCGTTCGATAATAGGGAACTTAAGAACCACGACGAAGTTCACGACGACGACACTGAATGTAAACACAAATGTAAAATTGTAATGTCCGTTCGCAACAAACTTTTCCGCATTGGCGTCTTTTAAAACAATGCAAGATCTCATTTTTTAAGCCGTACGTCTAATTTCATTGACGATGAAGAATTTTTTGTGTTGTCTGACCTTTTCGAGTGGAAAAACCTGCTTTCCGCACAAAGATTATTCAGCTTTCAACTGAATGAGATGACCGAGTCCGAGTATCTGTCAAGTTTTAGATTTGGAAAAAGAGACATGCTGATGTGATAGCTGTTTTCCATATAAAGTTTATTTCCTCTATATTAAAGATATATGATTTGCCTTACCTAAATACGCACAAATAAATTTATCACTTACGAGTTCGCTCGCTCGGCCTCCACAGTTGTTGTCATTCTTCCAAGTAAAAACAATTCATTAGTCGAATTTTCAATCAACATCGCTTGTTAGGAAAAAAAGAACGATACCTGGATTTACGAGAATAAAGAAACGCAAAGGACTTCAAAAATCGCTTAAATCATTTATACCTGCCGAAGCTTGTGGATTGCAGGACGACGTGATTCTGCTATGTTTGGCGTCGTCGACGACACCACGACGACGAAACTTACAAGTCGTGCTTGCGCAGTACACTGTTACTCACTTCCGGTCGTCGTCGACAAAGCCGTCGTCGTGGTTCTTAAGTTCCCTAATTAATCAAATCGCTCTATTTGCGTTCGTTTGTGTTTCTGTTTTGTTCGCGCGTTTTCATTTCAAGGTCATACGAAAATCACTCTATCACTTCTGGTCCTTTTAAAATGTGAGGAAGCTAGACAAGGTAATCTCAAGACGTTCTCCTAATAACTCTTTTTGTAAGTATTAATCCCTGCAAAGATAAGGTTTCAAGCCCGTTGTTTTAATACGAGAAGCTCTTTGAAACTCGATCCTTGTAAATTTGTGGGTAATTTTTTGTCTTTCCATCGCAATTTGCTCTTTTCAGTTTTTTCATTTGCAGTCGATTTTATATACGTAGAAAACGAGTGTCCATCATATGCATCACAATTTATATTTGTCATTCCATCTCTTTTCTCCTCGCAACTTTTTGAAAGATAGAACTTTGAAGCGCTGAAGAAATTGATTGGCTGAGTAAACCAGTTTGACACGCTTTTATTTCTGACCAATCAGCAACAGCGTTGCGTCAGGAGCCCATAACCCGGAGCGTTCAACTGCCATAAATTCGTGTAACGGCGTTTTTACAAGTGAGTTTATTTTTAGATAAGTTTTACCCGCGGAAAATAACTGTTCCACGAGGTCAATTTCTGCATTTGATCGTCACTTAGACTGTTAGTAGCTCGCTTGGACCTTTTCACAGTCGGCTATTTCGAAGATGATTTCGATTTTAATTCCCTTTGCGTGAATTATGCATTGTCGTCGACGAAGTAGACGTCCTGGCTAAGTTTTGCAAATCTTCTTCTGAACTGCTAGTTTCCTTGTAAATACTGAAATTGTCGTTTGAAGTACTGTCAGAAGACTCTTCTGAAGATTCTTCACGTACGTTCGCTATGTTTTTTTCAATGTGAAGAGTTGTCCTAGTTACGTATTAAAAGTTTATCATTGATGACGCAATTGCTAGTGATTGGCTTTTTGAAAGCAATTCGCGGGAAAAGCTTATCTAAAAATAAACTTACTTGTGAAAACGCCGTTGCATAGGCGCAGTATGGAAGTTAGACGCTCCGGGTTATGGGCTCCTGGTTGCGTAAAGTATTCCAAAGGCGTCACGTTATTCTGTCACGAATTATCGTCTAAATACTTAACAGTCCATCACTCGTCAGGTGATACGAAAGCGAAATTCAATAATCATCCTCAACTACCTTATTATCGGCAAGTTTAGGAGATAAAGGGTTGTTCTGGGTTCGCAATATTCTCCAAACAGCAGATGTCGTCCGTTGAGTTGTATTCTTGTTGTGTTTTTAGCCAATACTGTGCCTATTTATTTGTTGTGAAAGGAGTGAAATGTGAAGAAAACAACTCAACCTTGTCCCCAGGTCTTCTCGGTTAACTGTCAAGCTTTTTGGCAATTATGCTGTAGAATTGACGTCATTTTATGCATATCGTAAACTTCTTCCAAAGTTGGTCTACAGTGGCTGGTTATGATGAATTATCCGTGGGAATTTAGCCAATCAGAAAGGGAGAAATGAATAACCGTGATGTTTTAATTTATACCCCTGGACCGGATTTGAATAATAAATCCTTATTATGATTAAATGTCTTTCACTGATTCCTCAACAGGGTCTTCCACAAGCTCCCCAGCAAGTTCCTTAAGTGAGTTTCAGGGATTTCAGATTACATTTAAGATTTTGAACATTGAATAAAAAGGGCAAAAGGAACCTTTTTAAACACTAAAAACATGTCAAACTCATAGTACCTCTTTTAAGATAGAAAGAAGTGAATATACTAACTGGACCGGAGTTGAATAAATATATAGATTTAGCCAGGGCTAAAAGCGAAGCTCCTATTAACTCGAATTTATAATTTAAATCAAGCAATAAACTTGTATTCCACAAATCAGTTAACTTTCGACCACATTCATGTGACCTTTGAGGGAAAGGCTAAGTGACTTTAGAGGAAAATAATTTGCAAACAGTCCATCTAAGAGTGAACTTAATCTTACATCGAGTTGATAGTCTCATATGTACACCCAAAAAATAGCAATCATCTTCGATCATATTTGAGAGCCATAATGGCTCTTGATCACAGTAGATTAGGCCTCGAAAACAAATCAGCCCGATTTTTTTGCGTTCGATAAGTTTACTTTACAAAATCTTGCCAACAATTAAGTCTGGGGACGTGTAAACCAACCTTTTATACTTTTTATACATCACATCTGAGGTGAAACAGTACCATGAGGCGCTGTTTTTATCATACAGACCTCGGTGCAGTATGCAGTCCATGATTTCACAATTTTGCAATACAAATTGCACTCATTCAACATTAGCGAAACCGTTAAAAAATTTCCAAAATCACTTATACGGCTAGCCGGTTCTCACTTTTAACAAGCGCCAAAGTCGACTGTTTAAATTAAGATTAATAGAGTTATACGCTTCAACATAGTAAAAAAATTATTATGCTTATTTTTTATTCAATGGCTTTATAACGATGTGTAATCTTCAAAAGCGTTTGATACGCGCGGCATTTTGACTACTACTGTAAGCGATGTTCATGAGCGACTGAAAACAAACGGCACAGCGATTAAAAATGCAAGAGAGACTACTAACAATCAATAAAAGGAAATAATTCGGTGAAACATATACAGAGACAGCAATTTTCATTCACAAAGACAAGTATTAAAGTGTCTCTGAAAATCCTTGTTGATGTTTTAAGGGCTTCCCAGTGTTTGCTTTTTTCAAAGATGAACTCGAGACAAGAAAATCGCTCAAAGCTTTCTTTTACAGCCAGAATTATAACTAAATATCCTTTGGAACGTTTTCTTTCTATTTGCGGTGAAAAATGTCTAAAGGCTTTTTAAAGTTCTATAAGCTTATATCAAACCTGATACTCGGTCAGATCATTGTCTCAAATCTTACAAACGTGCATAAACCAAATACCTGCATAAACTACGCTCCACTTCATTAAATTAAAAAATTAACAAACATCAAATACAATAATGACTCAGGCTTACCATTCGAGATGCACTGAAAACTATCAAGTAAGACCAGAATCGCCTCAGACTTCAACAATCAACAACCGTCTTACCATGCCATCCGAAATCGGTCAGTATAAAACATGGACTGGGGACTGTGGACTGCGGACTGGGTATAAAATACGGACTAGGTATAAAACGCGGACTGGAAAAAACGGACTGGGTATAAAACACGGACTAGGTATAAAACGCGGACTGCAGGCCTCGGACTGAGTATAAAATAGAAATTCTTGGTGGAGGTTCTCTGAATCAAGAGACTGACAAAAATGTTATTTTCTTCACCCATTTTAGACATGGTCTTGGTCTCTAACAATCATGAAAGGGGTAGGACCCGGGGGGTACTCTCTTATAATATATAGATTTAGCCAGGGCTAGACGCGAAGCTCCATTAATAAATTTATAATTTAAAACAAACAATAAACTTGTAATCCACAAATCAGTTAAATTAAGGGCACATCCGTGTGACTTTTGAGAGACAGGCTAAGTGATTTTAGAGTGAAACAAATCTTGCATCGAGTTTGATAGCCTTATATGTACACCCAAAAAATAGCACTGGCAATCATCTTCGGTCACATTTTAGAGCAATAATGGCTCTTGATCACGGTAGATTAGACGTGGAAAACAAATTCTTGGAAGAAAAATTAGGTAGAATTTTTACGTTCGACAAGTTTACTTTAGAAAATCTTGCCAACAAATCTGGGTGCGTGCAAATCAACCTTTTATACTTTTTATACATCACATCTGAGGTGAAAGAGTACTATGAGGCGCTGTTTTTATCATACAGACCGCCTGACCTCAGACAATTAGCAGTCAGTTTCACAATTTTTCAAGACTAATTCCATTCATTCAATATTCAGGACCATCGAAGTACGCGTGGGCTTTTAGCGAAACCGTTCAAAAAAATTCAAAAATCACCTACCAAGTTTGCAAAGAAATTTTAACAGAGTTACGCTTCAACATAATAAAGAATTTATTGTGTTTATTTTTTATTGATAGTTTTATGACCGTCACGGCGATGTGTAATATGCGCGGTACGTTGAGTACTCCTGCAAGCGATGTTTATGAACGACTGTAAACAAATAACGGCAAAGCGATGAAAATAGCAAAAGACAACTAACAATAAATAAAAGATCAGAAATATAATTCGGTAGAACATTTACAGAGACAACAAGTTTCATTCACAAAAACAAGAATTTCAGTGTCTATAAGAATCCTAGAGTCTTTAAGCTTAAAAATTAAGTTTAATTTTAAGCCGCCGGCTTCCCGGTGTTTGCTGTTTTCCTCGATGAACTCGCGACAAGTAAATCGCTCAAAGTTTTCTTTCTACAGCCAAAATAATATCTAAATATTCTTCGGAACGGTTTTTCTTGTTATGTGCGGTGAAATATCGACTAAAGGCTTTTCAAAGTTCTGTAAGCTTATGTCAAACCTCATACTAGGTCAGATCAGTGTCTCAAATCTAAATACAAACGTGCATAAACTAGCCTCATAAACTGCGCTCGACTTCACGAAAACAGATAATATATAGATTTAGCCAGGGCTAAAAGCGAAGCTCCATTAATAGAATTAATTTATAATTTAAA
>JBBMOI010000015.1:8760000-8875000 GCA_038088405.1 Porites divaricata | reverse complement strand
ATTGAGTTGAAAGATCTAGAACAAAGGACCAAGAACGGTATAAAAGAAGTGAAACTCTCTTGCGAAGAAAGCATCCAAGCAGTGAAGTTAGAAATCGGTACCGAGGTACAAAAATTGGCCAAACAAATGGCAAATCTAAGTTCAAAACTATCGTCCGAATTTAAGGCACTCAAGACTAAAACTTCATCGACAGAGGAGTCAATAAAACTTATCTTACAACAACTGGATGAGATTAAGAGTCAAGTCTGCATGACGGAACAATCGCTTCTCGCTCAGATGCAAGATAATGTTAGCTCATCTCCGATAGTAAATAACCCGCAAAATCCTCCATTAACAGCACAAGAAGATGCGGCAACCACAAATGAGCGGTATACGTTCTCTGTAGTAACATCAAACAGATACGAATCATTAGTTGAAGAAAACCACACGATCACTGAATCATCTCCTACCGGAACGCAAGAAATTATTTCCCAACCCGGTAATCAACCAACCACTATGTCAAGCTCTACTCCGTCCGAAATGCAGCCGCCCATCCTGCAATCTAATAATCAGCCGACATCAAATATAAATCAAAATCAAGATCAGCAGCGCATTTCTGTTTCAAAAGGCCCTGTCTTACTATTAGGCGACTCAATCCTTAGAGGAATTCAACAACGTAAATTTGCACCAAATCGTTATGTAAATAAACAAACAGTTGCTGGAGGAACAAAAGAGATGAAACAGTATATAAACAACATGCAGGAGAAAAACGATTATGATTACATTGTTATCCACACTGGCACAAATGACGTCGGAAATCTGAGCACAGATGAAATAGTAAAAAACATGGAAAATTGTTTAGGCAAAATAAAAAATAGATGGCCGGATGCACGAATAGGACTCTCAGGCTTAACCTATGTCCCACGGGAGGAAGCTAAAAATATACTAATTGATGAAATTAACTGTTTCTACGAAAGTATTTGTTCGAAGTTGGACCTGATTTACATTGACAACAAAAGAGTTACATGCGATGTGTATGGGAATTTAAATGATCAAGTGTTTTATGACGATGTCCATCTAAATAACAGAATCGGCACCAGAAAACTTGTAACGAATATCAAACATCACTTAGGACTGCGTGGCAGAAACTTTGAGAGCCGGCCGACATTCCTAGATGTAAGAAGAAATCGACGAGAGATTCGAGTCCAAGCCGGACCGCAAACTTTCAACCATGGAGCGAGTAATAGGATCAGTCAACCACTACAAGCACTTAACCTCCTTGCAGAATACTTAAGAGAAAGTGAACTGAGGTTAACCAGATAAGTAACTATTATTTAGTCATGATTTCCCTTCTGTATTCTTCCTTTTCATGTCACGGCCTTTACGATTAGGTTTTTGGAACCTTAATGGGTACAACAGCAGAACATTAGGAAATAAGTTAAAAACAAAAGAGTTTTTAAACATTATCAACAAGCACGATATCTTTGCAGTAGTTGAAACGCATGCAAATTATGACTCAGAACTTGCCGTCAATAACTTCAAACATTTTGTCAAATGTAGAAACAAGTCAGGAAAACGCACTTTTGGGGGTTTATCTTTATACATAAACCAGAAACTCGCAAACGGAGTCTCGTACATTCCAACAGAAAACAAAAACACCATCTGGTGTAAACTTAATAGAAATTATTTTGGATTTGAAAACGATATATACTTAGGAACAGTATATTTAAGCCCGCCTAACTACGAAAGAAATAATAATGATGATTTAATTTCGGAAATAGAAGCAGAAATGCTTTCTTTTTCGCAAAAGGGTGGCATTATCGTACAAGGTGATTATAATGCAAGAACAGGTGAAATTCAAGAAGTAGTAATGAATGACGATACTACTTTCTTGCCTGTCCCTGAAGATTACGAAATTGATTCCCAATTCTTCAGGCATTCGCAGGATTCCGGCACTGTAAACTCCAGGGGAAGAAACTTATTAGAAATATGTACCGCACTAAATTTGCGAATTTTCAACGGCAGGATTGTTGGTGATCTGGAAGGTAAAAAGACCTGCTTTCACTACAATGGCAGCAGTGTCGTGGATTATGTCATAGGCTCTAAAGCTATACTTCAAAATATGCGATACTTTATCGTCAACCCCCTAATGCCACATTTGTCGGATCATTGTCATGTGACTTATGCTATTAAAGCTACTCTCACCGGCAGTCCAGTTTCCTCTAGCTGCTCGAACGGATGCACCTTGTCTGAACATTATAGACTATTATGGGATACCAAATTGAAGAATAAGTTAAAAGAATGTCTGGAATCGCAAATTGTTCAGTCTAACCTACAAGCGGCCTTAAAAAACGATAATGTTGACACTGCGGCTGAACTATTTAGTGAAACTCTGGTTGAAGCATGCAAAAAAGCCGGCTTGAAAGTCCAACGTAACAAAACCAAAGCCATGTCACAAAATAACTGGTTCGATCTAGAATGCGAAACTGAAAAAGAAAACCTGAAATCCCTTGGGGAACAAATTTCTCAGGAGCCAAATAATTCCCAGCTGAGGCGCCTCTTACAAGATAACAAGAAAAAATTGAAACGGACATGCAGACGGAAAAAACGAGAGTTTATCAGTAAGAGTATAGGTGATATTGACCTCCGTAATCCTCAAGATGCCTGGAAACAGATAGGTAAAATCTTTAACATTAGAAAACGGCAACCACATGGAACTGAAACCGTAAGTGCCGGACAGTTTTACGAGTACTTCAAACAACAAAACGCGGCTCCAACGAACGGCGAGCAGACAGATCTGAAAGATACTGGAGTTACTGAGGAAGAGGCAGGCCCCCTTGACTATGCAATATCGGTAGAAGAAATTGATTTCGCAATCAAAAAAGTTAAATTAAACAAAGCCCCAGGGTATGATAAAATATTAAACGAAGTGCTAAAAACAGGGAAAGATATCATAAAAGGTCATCTACTAGAGTTATTCAATCGTATTTTAAGTTCAGGTAAATATCCCACGCTCTGGAGTTTTGGCCTCATCGTCCCTATACATAAAAAGGATGATCGATCAAAAGTTGAAAACTACCGAGGCATCACGTTGCTATCTGCATTAGGTAAACTCTTCACATCTATCCTCAATGATCGTTTGTATGATTACATGACCAAAAAAGGAGTTCTAAAAGTAGAACAAGGCGGGTTTAAAAAAAGGCACGGTACAGTAGATAGCATCTTCATCTTAAAAACACTCATAGATAAGTTTGTTAAATCTAAACCACAAAAACGTAGAAACTTGCTTTTCTCGTGTTTTGTAGATTTTAGAAAAGCTTTTGATCGCATACCCAGGCAAAAATTATTCGAAAAACTCAGAAAAGAAGGAATTAAAGGACGTTTTCTAGAAATAGTAATGTCGATGTACTCAAAAGATAAATCAGCAGTCAAAATCAACAACAAAATGACCGAAGCTTTTCCGTGTTACACTGGAGTTAAGCAAGGCTGTATGTTATCACCCACACTTTTTAATCTCTATCTAAGTGATCTACCCGAATTTCTAAATTCATCAAGCTCAACCGATATTCTGCTTGATGACTCTGAAAAACCTATAAACTGTTTATTATATGCGGATGACTTAGTGATCTTTTCGCGGTCAGCAAATGGCCTACAAACACTTCTCAACAAGTTGGAATCCTACTGTGATAAAACTGAACTAACTGTAAATTTAGACAAAACAAAAGTCATGATCTTTAATAATTGCGGCAAGTCCTTAAATAACTACTCGTTTAAGTATAGAGTAAATGTACTAAACAATGTTAAATCTTATAAATATCTGGGAATAACACTGAACCCGTATGGAAATTTTAGTTTAGCTAGAGAAGAGTTAAAAAAAGTTGGGCTTAAGGCACTTTATAAACTAAGAAGAGAGATGGGTGACAACTTTAGAGAAAATATTATGCTGACGATTAAGCTATTCGATGCTCTGATATCCCCCATACTTCTCTACGGAAGTGAAATTTGGGGTGTTGATTGTAGCGACCAAATAGAAAAGGATCCCGCAGAACTAGTTCAAATTAAATTCTTGAAATGGTTGCTAGGTGTAAATAAATACTGCAGCAACAATGCATGTAGGGCTGAAACAGGAAGATTCCCAATGAAAATCGAAGTACAATATAGGAATTTTAAGTTTTGGCTACCTTTAACCAAACACCCAAAACACAAATTATCACAGGTGGCTTATAATGATGTGAAGTCAAGAATGAACAAAGAATTATGGAGCCAAAAAATCAAACGCGTATTAGACCAAATAGGGCTAGGATATCTCTGGACAAAAGCACATGAAAATGGCATAGGAATCTTGAACATTATCAAACAAAGACTGAAAGACATCGAATTACAAAGATGGTTAAGTGAGGTGAACAATGACGTAAGAAAAGATGCCAACCAAAAGAATAAACTAAGAACCTTCCGAAAATTTAAAACAATAGAAACTTATAAATGTGAAGATTATCTCCGTCAGGTCACCAACGTCCAACACCGGATAACTCTAACTAAACTCCGTTTAAGTAATCACAATTTGGCGATAGAGACAGGTCGGTATGTAAGACCTTACAAGAAACCGGAAGAGAGGATCTGTCCTATCTGTAAAAAAGACGTAGAAGATGAAAGACATTTTTTAACACAGTGCCCTGCGTATCAAGAAAAAAGAAGTACTTTATTTGAATACCTAAACAGAAAATATAGAATATCAGTAGACAGAATGGCACCAGATTATGTTTTTCTGTTGTTAATAAACCCCCCGAGCAAGAACAAACCAGTGCAAAAGCTAATTGCAAAATATGTATTCGACTGCTATGAGAAGAGAAGATCATTAGCTGTTTAAGTTAACTTTGACTACAGTAAGTGTGCAATACAAAACATTGCTTGATGTTTGGAGTTGTTGCGCAAAGTTTGAAATCGGTCAAACTTCTAGCTGGGTGTAAACGGACACAACTGCTCCCAACAATGTTGGGAGTTGTTGCATCCGTTTGCACGTAACTTTAAGATACAAAACAAAAGCTTTGATTAAGATATTCCGGAAGTCATTTGTTACAGCAGGAAGTCATTTGTTACAGCAGGTAAAGCGGATCTCTTTATGACCTGAATTTGCCGAGGAACAGACATGCGAATCGATAGAAAGTGAATACTATAAGGCGTAATTAATTATTAACTTATTGGCCTAAGCCATATACAGTTATAAATTCTTGTTGTGTGTAACTTTTATTAGTTATTTGGAATTAGTCAATGTACTATATATTGTATACGACTCCAAATAAAAAAATATGTCTATGTCATAATGAATGCAGCCTAAAGTGATTTTAGAGTGAAACAAATCTTGCATCGAGTTGATAGCCTTATATGTACACCCAAAAAATAGCACTGGCAATCATCTTCGGTCACATTTTAGAGCAATAATGGCCCTTGATCACGGTAGATTAGGCGTGGAAAACAAATTCTTGGAAAACAAATCAGGCCGAATTTTTACGTTCGTCGACAAGTTTACTTTAGGAAATCTTGCCAACAAATCTGGGTGCGTGCAAATCAACCTTTTATACTTTTTATACATCACATCTGAGGTGACAGAGTACTATGAGGCGCTGTTTTTATCATACAGACGGCCTGACCTCAGACAATTAGCAGTCAGTTTCACAATTTTTCAAGACTAATTCCATTCATTCAATATTCAGGACCATCGAAGCACGCGTGGGCTTTTAATTAGCGAAACCGTTCAAAAAAACTCCAAAATCACCTACCAAGTTCGCAAAGAAATTTTAACAGAGTTACGCTTCAACATAATAAAGAATTTATTGTGTTTATTTTTTATTGATAGTTTTATGACCGTCACGGCGATGTGTGATACGCGCGGTACGTTGAGTACTCCTGCAAGCGATGTTTATGAACGACTGTAAACAAAGGGCGGCAAAGCGATGAAAATTGCAAAAGACAACTAACAATAAATAAAAGATCAGAAATATAATTCGGTAGAACATTTACAGAGACAACAAGTTTCATTCACGAAAACAAGTATTTAAGTGTCTATAAGAATCTTAGAGTCTTTAAGCTTAAAAATTAAGTTTAATTTTAAGCCGCCGGCTTCCCGGTGTTTGCTGTTTTCCTCGATGAACTCGCGACAAGTAAATCGCTCAAAGTTTTCTTTCTACAGCCAAAATAATAACTAAATATTCTTCGGAACGGTTTTTCTTGTTATTTGCGGTGAAATATCGACTAATGGCTTTTCAAAGTTCTGTAAGCTTTCAAACCTCATACTAGGTCAGATCAGTGTCTCAAATCTAAATACAAACGTGCATAAACTAGCCTCATAAACTGCGCTCGACTTCATGAAAACAGATATAAATACAATGATAACTCAGGCTTACCATATTTCGAGATGCAGCTCCTGAAAGCTATCAAGTAAGGCCTGAATCGCTTACACATCCAGCAAGGTGAAAAACAAAAATGATGCCATCCGAAATCGGATTTCCGACTTTGACAAGCAGCGCATTTCTCAACAAAAATTCAATAAAGAAACCAGCCATGAATAACGTTAACAGAAGACTCTTGGTAGCAGCTGTATTTCATTTTGTACATCCAGTGAAAAAAGACAGTTATTAAAAACATCACAAGTTGACACAGAACTCTGTCAGCTTCTGTCAGCTGTTGAAGCAAACAAGTTTCAAGATCTTGTATGAATTTTCCGCATGAACTCACCTGTCAAATTTTGACCAATCAGGGCATAAAAATTGGACGTGGAGCGTGACCAAAGCTGACTGTCCTGAGAAAAGTGAAAAACGTCTGTTTTCCCTTCTTGCATTTTTAAATAACTGGCTGAATTTTCGCGTCCGAGGTCAGTTTGAAATCAAAATGATAATAGTGCTGGGCCATAATGACATAAACACAATATATTTCATATGAATTTTTTAAAATAAAATTGAGCCTGCGATCATCTGAAAACTAGTAACTTGTCAGCGGATAACTTCAAAAAAATACTCGCCCTGGATGGGTCGACACCTGAGCCCTCGATACGGCCAGGTGATACTGGTCAGCGGATACCTTGTCTTGACAGCTGTCAATTGATCACAACATTGATAGTTGTCTCCTATCTAGGCTCCCTGGGCTCCCAAACTAGCTAGAAAGTGTGAGATTGAACATTGGTTTCCCTGTGGTGCGGACGGACGGCGGGCGGGCGGGCGGGTGGGCGGGTGGGCGGGCGGTCGGTGTACGGTCACGTGATTACCAAATTTTCTGGGATGGGTAGATTACTTAGCTATGGGGCTACGTCCACGCGCGCGCTTCGCGCGCGCGAGGAGCTCCGCTATAAATACAATGATAACTCAGTCTTACCATATTTCGAGATGCAGCTCCTGAAAGCTATCAAGTACGGCCTGAATCGCAAACGCATCCAGCAAGGTGAAAAACAAAAACGATGCCATCCGAAATCAGATTTCCCACTTTGACAAGCAGCGCATTTCTCAACCAAAAATCCAATAAACAAACCAGCCATGAATAACGTTAACAGAAGACTCTTGGTAGCAGCTGTATTTCATTTTGTACATCCAGTGAAAAAGGACAGTTATTAAAAACATCACAAGTTGACACAAAACTCTGTCAGCTTCCGTCAGCTGTTGAAGCAAACAAGTTTCAAGATGTTGTATGAATTTTCCGCATGAACTCACCTGTCAAATTTTGACCAATCAGGGCATAAAAATTAGACGTGGAGCGTGACTATCCTGAGAAAAGTGAAAACCATCTGTTTTCTCTTCTTGCATTTTTAAATAACTGGCTGAATTTTCGCGTCCGAGGTCAGTTTGAAATCAAAATGTTAATAGTGCTGAGTCATAATGACATAAACACAGCATATTTCATATGACTTTTTAAAAAAAAAAAATTGAGCCTGCGATCATCTGAAAACTAGTAACTTTTCAGCGCATAACCTCAAAAAATACTCGCCCTGGATAAGTCGACACCTGAGCCCGCGATACGGCCAGGTGATACTGGTCAGCGGATACCTTGTCTTGACAGTTGTCAATTGATCACAACATTGATAGTTTTCTCCTAGGCTCCCTGGGCTCCCAAACTAGCTAGAAAGTGTGAGATTGAACATTGGTTTCCCTTGTGGTGCGGACGGACGGTCGCTCGCTCGGTCGGTCGGTCACGTGATTGCCAAATTTTCTGGGATGGGTAGATTACTTTAGCTATGGGGCTGCGCCCACGCGCGCGCTTCGCGCGCGCGAGGAGCTCCGCTATAATCCATATACTTATTTGCCGCCCTAAAGAGTATGGTTTATGGGCCGTTTTGGTTGTCTGAAAACACTTTGCCTATTTTGGAATCGGATATGGTTTTCGAGGAAACTACGGGAGCGTACATGTACGAATGTATTTATCGTTTTCAGTTCTAAATGAATAAGAACGAAATATAAATATGCGACTTTGAAATGCATTTGAAGAATTTTTTGTTTCCGCTCTAGAGAGAATGATCTACTGTTACGCTCTAATCTATAAATTTATAATGATGACATAATTTCTGCCTAATCAGGCCTAGCCTGTTCCGGGCTCCGAGATAGTTGGGTCCACTAAATTGAGAAAGCGCGAAAATAAAACGAGAGGAGACTGGGTAGTCTCTTCTTTATCTGAGAGCCTGGAACAGGCTAAATTAGGCCAGGTCTGAAAATGGGTATGGATTTTAGAGATCAGGTCTGAAAAATGGTGTGGAAAATGACATTTTTTATTGTGAAACAGGGTAAGGATTTAGAGAACCAGGGGGCATAACCCCACCAAAAAATTCCTAGGAGTACACACTTCCCGGGTTCAGGAGCAGGGTGTAAATCATGTCATCATAATCATCGCGTAGAATATAACGTTGGGTTGGATGATTCATTTCGGTTATTATTCACGTATAGGTGAGTGATCCCTGCCCCCGCCCCCCCCCCCCCCCCCCCCTAAACACTGCTTTTTTACCTCGCGGAATGCCCCTATATTGACCTTCTCGTCTGAGTTCTTCATTTTCTCATATTTCCAAGGCTTTATTTGAAACGAAATAGAGGCATCTTTAGGAATTTTACTCTGACTCGGCTAACACCAATACTATTCTTTTTATTCGGTGCTTCTCTGATTGGTTCTCTTCTATCTCCTTCTTTTAATAAAATTCGGAGTTTAATTTCAGTTGCCTTGAATGGCGGCATAACCTTCCTTGTCCGTGCAGTATGCTTTCCTTCTCCACATGAGGAGAATATAGACTGCGTGACGGGCTTACGGAATGTTTTCGTGTGAGGCAAGGAGCTGGAACTACTGTTTTATGCAAGTCCGCTTTCCGTTTCTCTCATTTTACCTATATACATAGTTCGTAGACCGCGTTTTATACCTAGTCCGTGTTTTATACACAGTTCGTAGTCCGCATTTTATACCTAGTCCGTGTTTTATACTCAGTCCGCAGTCCGCAGTCCTCATTTTATACCTAGTCCGTGTTTTATACCCAGTCCGCAGTCCGTGGTCCGCAGTCCGCAGTCCGTGTTTTATACTGACCTCATCCGAAATCGGATTTCCGACTTTACCAAAGCGATATATTTCTCAACCAAAAACCCAATAAATAAACTAGCCATGAATAACAGAAGACTCTTGATAGCAGCTGAATTTCCTTTTGTACATTCAGTGGAAAACGACAGTTAAAAACATCACAAGTTGGCACAAAACTCTGTCAGCTTCAGCTGTCAAAGTAAACAAGATTTAAGATGCTGCATAAATTTTCCGCATGAACTCACCTGTCAAATTTTGACCAATCAGAGTATATAAATTGGACGTAGAGCTTGACCAACGCGTGACCTTGGGGAGAAAAGTCAAAAGCAACTGGCATGTCTTCCCTGCCTGTAAAAACTGGCTGAATTTTAGCTTCCTAGGTCAGTTTGAAATCAAAATTTTAATTGTGCGGCACATATAAAACACAACATATTTCATATGAATTTAAAAAAGATAAACTTGAGCCTGCGATCATTTGAAAACAAGTAACTTGTCAGCGGATAACTTCAAAAAGATACTCGACCTCGATGGGTCGACACCTGAGCCCGCGATACGGTCAAGTGATACCGGTCAGCGGATACCCTGTTTTGACAGCCGTCATTTGATCACAACATTGATGTGCAATATGTGTGCAATATCAGTCTTCCTTTGCTCCCAAACTAGCTAGAAAGTGTGAGATTGAACATTGGTTTCCCTGTGGTGCGGACGGACGGGCGGGCGGTGTACGGTCACGTGATTACCAAATTTTCTCTGATGGGTAGATTTACTTACCCATGGTGCTCCGCTGCGCGCGCTGCGCGCGCGAGAGCTCCGCTATAAATCCTTATTATGATTAAATGTCTTTCACTGATTCCTCAACAGGGTCTTCCACAAGCTCCCCAGCAAGTTCCTCAAGTGAGTTTCAGGGATTTCAGATTACATTTAAGATTTTGAACATTGAATAAAAAGGGCAAAAGGAACCTTTTTAAACACTAAAAACATGTCAAACTTATAGTACCTCTTTTAAGATAGAAACAAGTGAATATACTAACGTTGATCGGTTTCTCAACAGAAACTTCCGCCGGCACCCCAGCAAGTTCCCCAGGTGAGTCTAAGATTGCCCACGCTTTTTAACATTGAAACCGAATGACGAAAGAAAAAAACAAAACAAAAAACAAAAACAACAAAAAAAAAAAAACCTTTCTTCATCGTCTTAAAAACTGCATCTAAAAGTAAATATTTTGTAGATAAAACAAAAGAGAATAATTCTCCCTTGTTAAAATAAGTACTTTTATGTTTGACAAAGGTTTCTCAAGTGGAACTTCCCCTACCGCTACTTCTTCAGGTGAGTCATTAGAAGTATTTTTGGGGGCTTATGCAACATTGCAACAGAATTATCAGAAACGTTCAAAAAATTAAAAAAGCTGAAAAAAAAAAAAAAAAAGAAAAAATAATTCTGCTAATTTTGTTTCAACAGGAACCTCCACAACGGCAACATCAAGTTCTTCAGGTTAATTATATTCAATATTACACCAAAATGATCAAAGCCATTAATCAGATTATAAACTACATGAAGGGAATAAACTTCTTTAAAGCTAGAAAAAATAATTCATTCCTCGACCAACTAAATTCAGGAAAGAATAAGATGTGGGTGTTGCGTGTCTGCAGCTACCGGTACAACAATGTTGGCATAATTTTCCACGCAAGTGGCTTTTAATAGAAATGTCTAAAAAGTGCTTGCGTGACCCTGCTACGGCAGACACTTCATAAGAATACACTCGACAAATGTGGGGACAGATAAAACGCCCGCTAAGTTGATTCAAAGTGAAAAAAAAGACCTGTATAGATCGGAAAGAGGCAGCCGAGGTGGTGGCAGAAGCCCGGTTTACAAGAAAGGCGTTTTGGGCACCGTACTTCTAAAAATGAGCACTGGTGAAAAAAATGTTTGGCCCGTCATTTGCTCGTTTATATGACAAAATTGACATTTTCTATGGTGTCGTTTTTGTTTTGTTTTGTTTTGTTTTTAAAAAACTCTGAAAAATCTTATCTTTTCTTCAAAACCAGGTTTAAATCTTCTTCTGGTTTGTAGGCACCCAGTTTTTCACGATTTAGACCAGCCGCCCTATCAATATGTAGTTTCGGGTGTAGTTACATCCCAGAGTAACCAATAGATAAAAATCGAAATCGATAAAAATCGTTAGCAATCAAGTGATTTTTCTCGATTGATAACGGAAACGATGAAATTCTATCTAGGGAAATCTATGAATAATTTTCAGACATCTCTTCGAGCCGAGGGGATGTCTGAAATTCAGGCTAGGAATCCTTACTAACTTAAAAGGTTGTATTTCTCGTGATACTTGTCTGCGAGAATTGAACGTAATTTTAAAACCGAACCGTTTTTATTATTATGTACTATTAAAAACGAAGAGTTTTAGAGAGAAACTTGTGTATGCAACAGTTTCCACATTTGTCATTTTCATGGTTGTTGATCAGTTGTTTTCTCAGCTGTACTATCTAACTCGTGCCAAAAAACAACAATGGCGGACTTCCGTTAGAAATCGTTAAAATCATGAAAAAAATTTGACACAGCAATTTAGTTTATCGATTTTCACCAATTTCCGTTATCAATCGATAAAAAATTACCCGATTGCAACCGATTTTTATCGATTGATTCCTCCCGGATAAGTGCCTTTGTTGACTCATCAGACCACGCTACTTTGCTGTCTAGTTTGCTGATCGAACTTGACGCCATCTTGATCTCAGTGATCCACAATTCAGCGAGAAGAGAACACCTGAACACGGCGCGGCTAAGAACGGGCACGGGCCCACCTATTCACTTGCTGCCGTCACCCCTAAAATTTTGGGCACCGGTCACCCTACCCAATGCCATATAGATTATAAAGATTAGCCGTGCGGTACCCAAAACGCTTGTCGTTTAAACAGGGCTAAAGAATTTCGAGAGCTAAAGCTCTAGCTGATGTTCGCACGACTGCTAGGAGTCTAAGGAGGGATTGTTTTAAACATGCAACTCCTTTATCCCACAGAAAACTGCCTTGATCTAATTAATGATATGTCTCGAGGTAGTCTTTGAGCAAGACAAAAAGACCAACGTGACCACGGTGTGCCTCAAAGTAATCGGTCTCGGTACAATGTCAATTTCTTCACTCTCTCCTTATTGGGGCCAGCTTTGTACATTAATATTTCCACAGGCTCACCGGCAGGAAATTCCACAGTCGTCCCAGCAAATTCTCCAGGTGAGGCTATAGGGCCGTAAAGGGTTATTCGGCATTGCATTAGAATGGATAAACAAACTAATTGATATAAATTTTTCTAGAAACTGCATTTTGACAAACTTCAATTCATCGTTAGTCACTGGTGAAAATTTTGTGGAGATCGGACAAGGATAAAATCACTTTTAAGGCGATTGAAAAACATCGATATCGTCTGCGAAAAACGGTATCAAAACACCTTAAATCCTAAAGGTTACGGATTTAAGGTAAGAACCTGGTTTTGTCGTTTAATATATTTACCTGCATGGTTGACCATTTTGAATATTCTATCGTTAACTATCACGGAAAGTTATTATGTCTACATGAAAAACAGACCGGCCTGGTACGAGTCCCTATATAATCACACTGCCACGAGTAGTAGCACAGAAAGCTATCCCTTATTTGACGATCCACTTTTACGATCGGCGTGGCGCAGCTTTAAGATCTGTTATAGATACCGCTCTCAAATTGTCATTATAAGCGTGGACAACCCTGTGCCAATTTTTTGCTGGCCCGAGGGTGATCCGGTAAAGCATAAAGCGTAAATTATCATATTTTCTTTACTCAGCGATTGTTTGCTTCAACCATGGTATTGGTGTGGCTGATAGAAACGTCTTTCCTGATAATCAGATGTTAAGCAATTCAACTGAGAGCTATGACACAAGGGCTAGATATGGCCGACTTAACCTAACCGATGGGCATGGATGGTGTGCAAGGAGCAACTCGGGTGGGTGGTTTCGACTTGACCTGGGGGAAACACTTGAAATTTGTGGTGTTGCAACCCAGGGTGGGACGCGGCCATCATATCAGGTTGCTACCTTCAAGCTGACCTATTCTAATGACACGGAAACATGGGCAAATTGGATGGTAATGTTTTCTTATTAGATTTACTTTTATACATTTATACAGGATCATCATTAGTATAGCAGGGATGCTTAGGCCTTTTTTGAGGGAGAATCTTGAGAGATTTGATAACTACCTTGCTTATTAATTGGTTGACTAAAAACTAAGGATTTAACAGTTAATGAATGAGACTGAGTATCTTATGAAGAATTATCGAGATCGAGAAGGGTGTTATCCGTCGAGGCCGATAGTGTACGTTTAGGTTTGTCCAGCCCCTCGCATATTTTCTCTAAATAACAGATGTCGTCCTTCAAGTTGTCTTCTTGCTGTTCTTGCCATGTTTTTAGCTATTTTTTCGCCTAGTTCTTACTCTTGAAACGAGTGAAATGTCCGCCATTTTTTCAAGTTCACAACCAAAACAACTCAAACTCATCCCCAGGTATCCTCGGTTAACGGTGCCTTAACCTGCGAAAACGCTGCATTTTTGACGTCATTTCCTCGTTAAAGTCAAAATTCTTCCAAATTTGGTCATCAGTAACTGGTTATGGTGAATTAAACTTGTGCTTTTAGCCAATCAGAATCGGGGAAATATTTTGAATGAATAATAATAACAATTATTGAATGAGGCTGGGTATGATCTGAAGAATTATGGAGATCGAGGAGGGTGTTATCCACCAAGCCGATAAGGGCGAGGCGCATAACACTCTCCGAGATCTACGATATTCTTCAGACCATTCGAAAGCCGAGTCATATAATTGTTTTTATTATTCATTCACAATAATTCTTAGTTTAAAAAATGCTTACTTTGATAGATGTTAAGCTCTCGTCTTCTATGGACCATTTTACAGTTGTGAGCTTAGTATCCTAGCCTTTGAGTGAACGCGAGGCGGAGGTTGACCTTGTTTTAATACTGACCTCCTTCCTTTCCTTATATCAATTTTGCTTAAAAATACTAGTTAGCATAAAAACAATATGATTAACATAATAAAGCATGAAGGGTTGTACAAAAACAAGGTCAATTCCAGCCTCGTTTCCACCTGTAACTGTAAAGTGGTCTATTGCCCGTTTCCCTGTTCTGGAGACAAAGGGATGTTCAGTTGCACGGGTATTCTGCAAATAACAGATGTCGCCGGTCGAGTTATATTCTTGCTGTTCTTGCAAAGCTTTAAGGTAGTAGTTCAGTTATTATTATTATTACTTTTTGGGGGTGGGGGAACTAGCGAAATATTCCGCTATTTTATACTGCACTACCAAAACAACACAACCTCGTCCACAAGGCTTCTTGGTAGTCAGTCCATTTTTCTGTTGCTGTACTATTGACGTTGACTTTTCCACATATCGCAAACGTCTTCCAAATTTGCTCAACGCTGGATGGTTATTTAAGAATTGTCCGTGGGATTTGAGCCAATCAGAAGTGTAGAAATATTTTCAATAAATAATGAAAGCGATTATTGGTTGATTTATGTTGTCGAGAGATAAGCGTTAACTCTTCAATGATTCAAAATTAATGAGCCGTAATGTTATTATGCAAGTTATAGGAAGCTTAAGCAACGACGTTTTTGAGCGACGGTTATCAACCGGAAGTGAACTTATTGCAATCCTAGGGCGCGATGTTGCCCAACGTTTTGGGCAAATAATCTCTGTGAGAGAAAAATACACTTAAGATTAGAAATTTATTAGCGCCAAGGCATATTAAAAGAGGAAATGCCTCACTGTCCGTTGACGTGCGTCGCTCAAAAGCGTCTTTGCTTAAGCTCCTTATTATCTCCTGCTGAACTCGTACAATTTGCACGCAACAAATTGTTCTAGGTCTTTGACTCAGAGATATTTGGCGCGCAAACCATACATAATGTATAGATTTAGCCAGCGCTAAAAGCGAAGCTCCCATTAATAAATTTATAATTTATTAAAACAAACAATAAACTTAATCCACAAATCAGTTAACTTAAGGGCACATTCGTGTGGCTTTTGAAGGAAAAGCTTAGTGATTTTAGAGTGAAACAAATCTTGCATCGAGTTGATAGCCTTATATGTACACCCAAAAAAATAGCACTGGCAACCATCTTCGGTCAAATTTAAGAGCAATAATGGCCCTTGATCACAGTAGATTAGGCGTGGAAAACAAATTCTTGGAAAACAAATCAGGCCGAATCAGGTCGGTGTACGGTCATGTGATTACCAAATTTTCTCGGATGGGTAGTTTACCACATTTTCTTACCCATGGTGCTCCGCGGCGCGCTTCGTGCGCCAGAGCTCCGCTATGAAAGAGTTTAGAGGCAAACTGCCTCTTTAAAGCTCTAAATGTTTTTTTTTTTTTTTAATTACCCCAGTCCCCTTCCTAATCCCCCTCAATTCAGTTCTATCGCTCCTCTACATTTCCTTACCAATAGTGAAGGTTTGAAAACATCAGCTTTGTTCGTTTTGTCTCAAAGGTTTTCTCAAGGGTTGGTGACCACCAGACCATTGACCATCACTTATTCCCAAGACCTGTGTCTGCAAGATATCTTCTATTCTATCCACTTACTTGGATCGGTCGGCCCTGTCTTAGAGTCGAAATCTATCAAAAAATGAGTGAGTGTTAACCTCATGAATCGAACCACATGAAAATAAAGATTTCTTTTACTTTCCCAGGTAGTAGTTTCGACAAGCTGGTATCTCAGCCCACTTTCTTCTTGTAGAGTTGGCGACATCACAGGTTTTATGGGAAGGAAGAGGCTCTATCCTTCTAAAATCTCGTTTACATGAAGAAAACTTTTCCTGGGTACAGGGGTCAGCCACACGAACCAAGTTTTCCTTCGTTTCCTTACAACACTAATCAAGCGGAGCATGCGCTAGCGCTGTTGTTTGCCCTTTGCTGCTCTTGGCTCGGGCAAAGGGGTCACCTTTTCTACACACATAATTTCTCGTTAAATTTCACTCGGCTGCGAGGCTGGCCCTATTTCACGGGAAACTTTTTCTCCATAAAACTGCTCTAAGCTAGCCTAAGAAAACATCTGACATTTGGCGACGCCACCTCTGATTTCCCCTCCGAATGACGTCTGAGGAACGACTGCATAAATTCCTTGCGGATGACACGTCACTACCGGACCTAGATCTGGATAGTGCTTCTGAGTGGTCGCGCCGCGAGGGAAATTTGCCTCAACGAGTCTGAAGCGAGTACCCAGATCTGGGTAGTGACAAGTCATCAGGATGTAATTTCTCCAGTCCTTTCTCAGAGGTTATTTCGCTGGGAAAGCAAAAGGTGCTGACGTGTCTCTCAGCCTAGCATCTAGCATCTTTTCTCTTCTTTTCAATATAGACAGGGTGTTTCAAAAGTTCGTTCCGATTTTTTGTCCGTTTTCATTTCAGAAATTACTAAAGCCATCTCCTCGAAAATTAAGTATGTTATTCCTTATTCAATTTAAATTGAATAACTGAAATATTAGTAGCCAGCATGGCCTCCTTTATATTTTCTGCCTTTCTTTTAATCGGCGGGGCATAGAATGCGCGAGCTCCTTAAGCGTGTCTTGAGTCACATTTTTCCAGGCGAAGCGAAATCGCTTTTTTAACCTGTCCAGTGTTTTGGGGGATGGATCTCTGTACGTTATCTCTTCAATTATGCTCCAGATGTTCTCCACTGGGTTTAGATCAGGTGGGTTTGCCGGCCAGTCATCCCTGGGTATAAAGTTTAGCAAATTCTTGTGACACCACTTCTGAGCCGCCTTTGAAGTGTGTGCAGGCGCGCCGTCCTGCACAAAGGTCATCGCCTTCTTTGAGCTAAACATATTTCTTTCCGTCGGTGAGGTTTAACGGTTTCACTTCTATTTTCTAGAATCTCTTTGATATAGTACTCGGAGGTTAAGGTCTGGCCACTGGTTAAGATGTGTAACCCTGTCAGGCCACGACCCGTCATACCTCCCCATACCATCACTTTGCTTCACCTGGTGTGGCGAGGGAATGTCGCACTCCTGAGAGCCCCATACAGTGTGGTTTTATGAATTCGGGTATTAAAATAGATGCTTAGGACATTCATCTGTAAACAAAAAGTCCTCCCAACCCTCTGCCGTGAGTTTGGAGTATTTCCTGGTAAATCTTGAACGAGCCCCTCTTTGCTCCTCACTTAGCAGTGGTATCTTCTTTCCCTAGAAACCTTTCCATCCTTTGTTGGTTATATACCTTCAAATCGTTGGGTTCGAAAAATTAATATTGCGACGTTGAAGACTTTTAGCAATATTTCTTGTCGAGTTATTACGCTTATAATTAGCTTTTCCGACTACAGTTTTCGCACGATCCCGTCAAAACAGTTGTCCACTTCTTGTTTTGTCTTCAAAAGACTCTCTTTTTGATCACTTGTTCACCTATCGCTCGGTTTTTTTCAACGAGTTGACTATATCTTTGACCGAATGGCCAAAAGACCGTAAAATAGCTGCCTGAGCTTTAGCATATAAACAGTGTTTGCCTTCATCTCCGTAAAAGAGAAGACAAAATCCAAAACAACGGCAATAAATACGAAATAGAAAGGCTGCAAAATGGGCGGAAAAAAACGAAGCGCCCGCGCAGATTTGGCGTGAAAACTTAAAAAAATAGTATCATTTATTCAAATTTTAGAGTAAAATTGCTTTCAACAATTAATTAGATAAATTTATTAACTGACTCAGTGGAATTTTGCCTAAAGAGACATAAAATGTTCTATACAAAGTGCAACTTTCAATGGGAACGAACTTTTGAAACACCCTGCATTTCTAGCTGACATTTGCAATGCACTGGAGTATTTCTCAATATGTACAACTAAACTGTAAGTTTGATGTGACCTAGCACATACGAATACCGTTCATTATTACACTCTTAAGCGAATCCGCTTGACATCATAACCTGATGAAGACGGATATCTCCCAGCTAAAGAAGCTCCTGGGATACAGTCTTCTTTCCGAATCACGCTGTTCGAATTGGATTTACTCGAAGACACCATTATTATGACCTGTTATGGATAGCCTACAAAAGCCTCGCTTTCATGCAGTCCAACTAAGCCATTGCATGCGGCACCATTTATTTATATGGTGTACTCAGTTTCCACTGCACTGAAAATAATTTTAAATTTTTAATAAGAAAACTTCTCATTCCAGATCCATGTTCGTCCGACCCTTGTAGAAATGGCGGTACTTGCACCGTGGCGTCGGTTAATTACACATGCAGCTGTCCGTCCGGATTTACTGGGGTGCTGTGTGAAACAAATGCTCAAGGTACTTCTAGTGTAATATAGATTTAACCACTGCTGAAGGCGAAGCTCCCGTTGACAAATTTATAATTTGTTTCAAATAAACAACAACAAACAAACAATAGACACAAAGAAATCCACTTAGAGTTGAGCTTGCGATCAGTTGGAAAAACTTGTAACTTGTCAGCGAATAACTTCCATGAGTCGACACCTGAGAGCCGGCAATACGGCCGTGTGATACTCGTCAGCGGATACCTTACTTTGACAGCTGTCAATTAATCAAAACATGGATGTGCAATATCAGGTTGCAGGTTTGAACATTGCCCTGGGGTGAAGACGGACAGGTAGACGGAAGGTTGGTCAGACGGACCGAAGGAGAGTCACGTGACTACCAGAATTTCTCAGCTCTACTGTTAAGAGCAAGTCCGCGAAATTATAAACTAACAAAAAATATTCCAGTAACTCTTTTTTTGACGTTACGTTTTCTCAGACCAAAAGACCACCCTAGATTATGGTCACTAACTAAAAAATCGTCAGTTTAAATTGAGCGATCTATTATAATATATAGATTTAGCCAGCGCTAAAAGCGAAGCTCTCGCTTATATCTATAGTGTGTACAAACAAAATATAAAATCGTGTAATGCTAAGCGGCCAAGGCATGAACGCCGGAAAACGATGAAAAACAACAATAGGTTTAATTAGCAAAGGCAACTTTGCACGTGCAGCACACTTTTTTTGTGCATTTCTTTACCATTGTTTTGGACGACTAGAACGTGAAACTTCCAGAAACTTCTTAGTTATACGCTTTATGGAGGAAATGTCGTACGTATTCCCCTTCACTTTTTTTCAATGCTGCTCATTTTCACCTTGCATTGGTGGCCGCTAGCATTTCTCATTTTGTCACCGTCGCTACAAAATTTTCATGTTGTTCTTCCAACACAAAAATGTCTCCTTTGTTTTTTATCTCTCGCTTTAAATCCCTGTCGCCTTTTTTTTCTCGTTGAGCTTCGATGGCCTACCGCCCACTTTCTCTTTTTCTGTCTTCCTCTTGCTGTATATTCCAAATTTGTGGACATGACCGAATTTATCTAAGCTTACTGAATACTTTAGACAACACGGATACAGAAACAATTTACGCTTTCCGGTTTCGTCTTTATTGACTCTTTTGTTGTCTCTGCTTTACAAGAGGCGGGTGGCTATTCGATATCCCGCCAAAATAACCTCGAGTTGCATTTGGGTATGCCTGTGGTATACCCGTGGTGCGGACGGACGGTCACGTGATTACCATTTTTTCTCGGATGGGCAGATTATTTAAATTTCTTACCCAAGGTGCTCCGCTTGCGCGCTTCTCGCGCTAGAGCTCAGCTATAATTTTATTTAAAAAGACGTTTTTTTTTCGCTCAATTCGAGAGAAAACAGAGGCGTATCCAGTGGCTGGTATTTTCAAAAACAAACTTTGTCATTGAATTATTATTGTTATTATTATCATTATTATTATTATTATTATTATTATTATTATTATTATTATTATGATTATTATTATTATTATGCCGCTTGACTTTTTTATAACTCTATGTGAGTTCTTATAATTTCGAATTGCGGAAGGGGTTTTGCCGTTGTCTTTCCGTAAATTTATACGACGAAGTCACGGTTCGAGGTTGTCGGCTATAGTGAGAAGTGATTTCATTTGCTTTTGTTAAAATGGATGGATGAAAATTGATCGCTCTTTTTGATATACAAATAATGTCCAATGACATACAAATCATGTCAAAGAGAAAGTAAAATCAACTTTTACAGCTGATTCTTAAGTCGCAGCATAAGCCGATTAATAAAATGGATTTACAAAGAGAGATACGAATTGCTCTTACTGACAAGAAAACAACAACTTAATAACAGCCTGTAATTAACCACTACGCTGAGACTTATGTCATGTTAGGCCCCTTTCAAACGTGGAATTTCTTATGAGTGCCGAACACCTATTTTAGTCTATGAAACAAATTAAGGTGGCTCCCTAGAGTATTTAGTAACCCTAGTTATCTAGCATATTAAAATACAGAAGGAAATCTAGTTACTTTGTCTTTGCGATTTGGTTCGCGAAATTCTCCGCTAAAGTTACCCATATAAGAAGGCTCCTTTATCAAGTTTCATTTTCTGGATTAAGGCCGTTGCCATGGCAACATCGCATCCTTAACAAGGCAGTAATTTTGTCATTTTTGGTCACTTTTATAATAAGTGTCATCACTATTGTCTATTAACCTCTGAGCTCCGACTGTTGTCATACCTACATACATCCCAAGGAGACTAAGAGCGCGTCATAGCCAGTAACGAAGGGTCCCTTAGGTACCAAGCACCCTCCTCAAAATCCAGGCTGTTCCTAATAGTGTAATATTTTATGCTTTAGTTTGGGCAAGGCAATCAAAATCTTCATTGGCAAGATCGTAAAAAATGGCGAAGTCTGAGAGGGTTTCTTCCTTTGCAAATCTGACTGCATTATTCTCCATTAAAGCAACGTTACCATTATCGTTTCTTTACTCAGCGGTTGTTTGCTTCAACGACGGTTTTGGTGTAGCCGATAAAAACGTCTTTCCTGATACACAGATGTTAAGCAAGTCAATTGAGAGCAAAAATGCCTACGCTGAATATGGTCGACTTAACCTAGCTAGTGGGTATGGTTGGTGTTCAAATAAATACAGAAAAAACAAGTACTTGGGTGGATGGCTTCAACTTGACCTAGGGAATACATTTGAAATTTGTGGTGTTGCCACCCAGGGTGGGACACGGCCATCTTATCGGGTTGCTACCTTCAAGCTATTGTATTTCAACTACGAGGAAAAATGGAGATGGTATCTGGATACTGATGGCTCTCAAATGGTAATGCTCCCTAATTTTGTTTTGTAGATATTTATACAGTTACATCAGTAGTATAGAAATAATATTTTAGCCCTTTTTTTTTTTGGGGGGGGGGGGGGGGGGGGACCTTGAAAGATTTGAGGAATGCCTTGCTTTTTGATTGGTTGACTGAAATCTAAGAAAAATGATGATCTGTAGATTCATGTCGAAAGGAATAACTCGGCTGTGACTCAAAATTACTGAGCCGCACCGTAACCATTTCCAGTCGAATTCATTGTACAATTTGCGCGCAACAAATTGTTCCCGTTCTGACTCACAGTTTTTATGCACGCAAATCGTGCATATTTTCATCAAAATTAATTCGACGGGAGAGTATAGTTCTTTCTCGCACTAAGCACGTTTATTTACTTACCCAAAATCCCTTCCTTCCTTACTTACTTACTTCGATTCCTTCCTTCTCCACCTCAATTCAGTCATTTCTCTCCATCCCAGACGACAGTGCAATAGTCGGAAAAAGGCTTATTCACACTTATTCCATGAGCGCGCGTTGGATATAGATAGATAGATAACTCGTTTATTGAAATTTCTAAACCTCTTTGTTTTTACTCGTGGGATTGAAAACATACGCCTATCTCTAAAGTGATATCTTTCATTGTCGTTTCGCGCGGGTAGCAGGCCAGCTAGTTTATGCTGGCCATCGCTCTCTACAATTTGTTTAAACATAGTGCTACATAATTCCTCGCGTCTATGAAAGAGTGTTTTTAAACGCGCATCTTCTAGGGCCCTGCTATATGAGACCTCTGAGAATAGAATCCTTAAGACTCTTTTCTGAACCCTCTCTATTTGGTCGGACAAATAGGCTAGCAAGCTGGAATGGAAAGCCTGGCATGTATATTCTAGGAAGGAACGGATGCTAGCGCAATAAAATTGAATTAAGGACTTACGGTCTATGCCAGCGTGCTTAAGTTGCTTAAGCAAATAAATCCGTCGAGACGCTTTCGCAGTAATATTATCGACATGATCGTTCAATTAAGGTCATTCCTTACAGTGACGCCCAATATTTTTAGCTGATTTCACAATTTCAAAAGCATTACCATTAGCCTTAAGAGAAACAGTGTCCAAGTTACTTTCCCTTCGAAAGTCTATTCTGAGTTCCTTGCACTTAAGTGAGTTCAGTTTGAATCTATTGTCATTAGACCAACGAAGGACATCATGTATTGTATCTTGGGGCGTTGATGCAACAAACTTGGGAACACTTTCCGAGACCGAGGTGTCGTCTGCGAATTTCCATATGGAAGAGAGGGTGTTACTCATTGTGAGGTCGTTGATCATAACTAAAAAAGCCATGGGCCAATCCGGGTTCCCTGTGGAATTCCGGTCGGAACTGGTTTAGAATCCGAAAAGCAATCAGAATTAAGTTTGACCCGTTGATATCTGTCTCGTAAAAAGTCCGCCACCCAGTTGACAACGGTGGGTTTTACCCCTAGACTATAGAGCTTGGCGATCAGCAAGTTGTGGTCAACAAGATCAAAGGCTTCCTTGTAGTCCAGGAGTGCTGCTCTAACATGGGCGCCAGTTCCGTCAGTGGCTTCAAACCAGTGATGTAGCATGGAGGTGAGTTCGAACGTAGTGCAGGAATCTGATATAAAACCAAACTGGTTTGGGTCCATACATCAAGGGTTTGAGTTCTCGGTCGATAACAAACCCCTCCGCGACTTTGGACAGCGTAGATGTTAGGGATATGGGTCTCAAGTCCTTGTTAAAGTCTTCAATAGAGGCACCCTTGGGAACAGGTGGAACATCCGCTAGCTTCCATAGACGTGGGACTTTAGATTCTCGAAATGATTGATTTAACACCTCGGTTAAAGCTGGAGATAGTATATCAGAGAACTAGAGAACTTTTTCAGCACCCAGTTTGGTAGGTCGCCAGGACCCCCTGCTCAAGACGTACTTATCTTGCTTAGGCGAGCTGCAACAGAGTCAGCTGTCACTGAGATAGGCTCGTCGTCCTCGCATAAGACCAGGGCGTCATCGGGTAGCGGATTGTACTCTTGCATAACACCGACAAAAGCCTCATTGATTTTATCAGCGCGAGGTCTCGGTCAGTGCAGTCCGTGTTGATTCTTAAAATGGACCTTATGTCTTTCCTCGCGCTACCGCCATTTCCACAGAGCTGTTTAACTTCACTCCACCAATCGAGAAGGAGCGTGTTCTTTAAATCACGCACCTTGTTGTTATAATAGATACACACCTTTTCCTTTCACGGTTTTACTTTGTTCCTATGCAGCCTGAATAGGAACGTATCACCGGATGAGAAAGCTTGCTGTCTTTTCTGAATAAGCCGTTTGAGATCAGCATTTAGCCAGGGTCTGTCTGTTTGGCGAACTTTAACTGATCTGAAAGGCATGATTGCGTCAAGACCATAATTAAAGATCTGTGTAACTGCAGCCAGCTTGTCATCGCATGACTCATTTCCACTTAGTACAGCGTCCCATGGGATCTCCAGCAGACAACGACCAAGACTAGCCACGCAACTAGGTCTTTTGTCGCGCGTTTGGATGATCTTACTCTGGGGTTGGGATTTCTGACGAATGTTGGGCAGGACCGTGATAGATAAGTGGTCAGAGAGATATGAGGTGGTAAATAGCCAACGAGGCGCGTTGCGCCGGGTTTGCTATATCTATCTCATATCCAACAAGCGCGAATGGAATAATTGTTTTATTCATTTTTTTAAACCCCAAATGTCTGCTTATTACAACTGAAGTTTAGTAATTTTCATTTTAGATATTACAAAACGACCGGATATTAATGTCCGGTAAACCAAGGGAAACAACGCATGACATGCACACGCGCGGTTTGCGAACTTACTTGAATGAAAAATATGAAAGGGAAGGATGCTGTGCTTAAATCATTCTCGGCAATAGTGGTTTTCGCTTTCCCTTGCTGTGACTGTGGAATTGGACGCTGAATAGGTCGACCTGATTGCTCTTCAATTTCGTTTTCTTCCTCCACTGAATCAAAGCTGCACAAAGACCCAGCTTCATTAATCAATTTGTTACGTTGTTGTTCTTCAAAATGGAAAGCCGCTCGTTGTAGGATTCAATTGAGGCCCTTTATGGTCCTTTATAGACTTGCGAAAGTGTTAAGAGGTGTAAAAGCTCTTCAAACACGAAAAAAATCTGGCAATTTTCTTGAAAACTTACTCCTGCAAAGACTTGCAAGCCACTCTGAAAATTTTTAAGGTAAACTTTGTTGTTGTTGTAACATAATCAGCTCGACGAACTCACGAATTGAGCTTATAATTTCTTTAAATTTGTAAGGAAAATTGCTCAAACCAAGTTTATGGCTTTTTTTGTCGCTGCCGGTATGACATTTTCTGTTTTTTTTTTTTTTTTTTTTCTCTCTCTCTCTGTTGTTGGTAGAAAGCTAGCGAAATCTACTTTTTCCGCCGCTTTGTCCGAGAGAAATTTTGTTGTTTTCCATATAAGGTCAAATTAATCAAGTTATATGAGTTATATTAGCTGATAACCATGATCGAGTGAACCAATCAGAATGCTAGAAATGCATAATCCGAGGTTGAAAATTTAATAAAGTGTGTTATTTGTATATATATAAGCAGAATACTTCATCGAACGTGTACACGTAAGGTATTTACGCACATATCTTCTGTCACATTAGGCAAATTTGCATCACCTGACGCTTAAGGTTTCAAACTGAGTTGAGAATATGAATGGATAAGTTAACCCACAGAGCGTTGCAGTTCAGTCTTTATAACATCAAGTCTTGTTCGTTTTGTCTCAAAGGTTTTCCACATGGATGGTGACCACCAGACCGTTAACCAACACTTTTTGCCAAAACCAGTGTCTGCAAGATATATCCGATTTTATCCACTCACGTGGATCGATCGGCCCTGTCTTAGAGTCGAAATCTATCGAATAAGGGGTGAGTGTTAACCTCATGTCTTGGACCTCATATAGAATTGTTTGCTTGCCCAGGTAGTAATTGCGACAAGCTGGTATCTCAGCCCTATTTCTTCCTGTAGAGTTGACGACATCACAGGTTTAAAGGGAAAAAAGCAGGGTTGATCCTTCTAAGGCCTCATTGATATGGAGAAAACTAGTCCTGCGTACAAGGGTCACTCATCTACCCGATCTACCCCAGGTTAGCCAGCTTTTCTTTCGCTCCCTTGCAAAATTTTCCGAAACGTTTACATAATTTTGGCTAGGCTGGTAGAGCCACTTTTTCTCCATATTAGCACTTAATTGCTCACCTGGGTCAACTCGGTCAAGGCGAGACAGTGTGAGCATGCTCGAGCCGGCTGTTCTCAACTCTTGCCAGGGGTAGAGGTTTTACATTTTCTCTAATATCAATGCTCAATAAAGTTGATTTGGCTGGGGAGGTGTCCCTCTTTCCCGGGACAATTTTTTCGACATATAAAAGTGGCGTTGGGTAGGCTGAGAAGATAGCGGACATAGTCTTTCGACGGCACCACTTGTTTCACAAGCGAAATTACGTCTGAGAAATAAGCGCAAAAATTCCATACTGATCCAGTGTCAGTACCAAGATCTGTGTATTGCTTCTGATTGGTCGTGGGGCGAAGGAAGGTAGCTGGCTACGCCTTAGGTTCTTGCATGTGGTTCTGTAATTTTAAATTTAATTTTTTAATAAACTTCAAATGGTCATGGCACTGCTAAGGACTACTGGTTTCCCCCTAAGTAGCTTCCTTCTCACTTTAACTGAAAAAAAAAAAAAATATGATTTCTCACAAGTGTCGATTGGAACATTTCATTTACTTTGTTTTCGTTTATTATCATTTTAGTTAAAAAATGTAAACACCCTATGACAGAATGTGAAGTTCTAGTTTTACCTGAGTATTCTAGTAATAGCCCTTAAACAACTTGAACCATAAATCAATGATGAGTGAAGCGGAAAAGCTGACTGAAAAAAAAGAAATGTTGTCAAAATTTGAGAGTAACTTGGTGGAATGATAAAATCTGAGAGGAACTCATATATTATTCACTAATTTAATTTTCAACTTATGTTCTGATTGATCTCATATATTGATCTTTCGGTTTTTTTTTTTTTTTCTTAGTTCATGGTAATTGGAGCAGTTGGTCTTCATGGCCAAACTGTAACAAGCCATGCAATGGAGGATCCATGACGAGAAAACGGCTATGTAACAATCCTAAGCCAGCTAATGGTGGGAGAGACTGTGAGGGCCCAGCAACAGAGAGTCAACCTTGCAATCCTAATCCTTGTCCAGGTCTGCATGGTTCACTGAATGCAGTCATTAGACATTCAAATAATTTATGAAATAATGATTATATGAATTCCAATCTTTGAATTGTGTGATAAAGAAATAAATGACTGTACTCGGGAAGATCATCGCACTTGAAGACACAACATATGCATTTAATTTTAGACTTTCTTTTCGTTACTGCCTAAGTCGCTTTCTGAAATGCGATGATGTTCTTAACATTTATTCTATAATAAACAATTTATGTCGGTCTTAGTCGGTGGAGGAGGGAGGCAATTGCCCGCGTAGATTATAGCTAAAGCATGATTCATAATTTTAAAGAGTTCAAATAATACGTTATAATTTGGGGACCTTTTTCCTGATAGTATGTTTGGAACAACAATTTTTAATACAATCGTTTATCTATGATGATTCAACAATACTGCACTGCGAGTAGTCTAAAACCGAAGACGGCTGATATCGTTTAATTTTATTTTCAGCTGGGAATCTAAACTATAAGGTCAAGTATACAGCAGAAACCTGGGATGCTGATCTTGCAGTCAAGGGGAGCTCCAGTTTTACAAAATTCGCTGGCAAAATCGGTCGAGATGTAAGTACTTTGTCGTCATTGTTGTTGCTATTGTCACCGTTGTTGTTATTGTTGTATTTGTTGATATGGATAGCTGTTTTTTACGTTTCCTAATTAATTCCTAATTAATTGTTTTCTGATTCATAAATTTACACGAAACATGTTTAATCAACAAATTGCGTCTTAGGTAACTGAATTTTACAGCAAAGCATCTCAAGCAGTGGCTGTCGAAGTGTTATGGTTCAGGTAATCTCTTTTTAGTATAATTGACAATTTTAAGATTTATATGTTTTATGAACTATTCACGGCGATGCTCAATCTTGTGGTTTACAATATGTTGTAATGAAACATTTTGGTTCTGTTTTTTTTACGATGTTTAGACTCGCTTTTTTAAACTCATCAACAGAGATGATCGTGGGAACAGCTGAAGAATGCAATGCGTAACCTTGACAACCCTGATAGTGGTATCCACCCAGGCACCATTACATTGCCCACCACTCGGTTTTGATGCTTTTACAGCTTTGACAGCTTTTATTTAATTGAACCAATCAAATCATTTGGCCATTCTGTTATCATCTTATGAGAGTGTAGAACCTGCATACGACACTCTCTAACGGGTTCTTTATCATAAAACAAATATTAATAAAGAAACCTTGCTTGCGCTCTGTTCTGTTGTAAAGCACTTGGGAACGGCTCGAGCACCCAAGACTACGTCTCGTGTTTCCCCTTAAACTTATCTCGTGCTCCAGGCGCTTCCTGCGTGCTTTACAACAGAACAGAGCACAAGCAAGGCTTCTTTATTTGTTAATTATCGCCTAGTTCGTAGTATGTCCTCTCGTGGCGTAATGACAACGAAATGGCCCGGCATGTAAGAGGTCCCAAGTTTGATTCTGGGCGGAGCATTTTCGCTTTTATTCTCTTCTTGTTTGTTGTTGTTGTTGTTTTTCTTTTTGTCTAATATATATTTTTGAGTTATTGTACTTTTGTTTTGTTTTGTTTGTTTTTCTTTTTACATATATATATATATATGGCGTAAGTCTTTTTCAGTTTATATATTTCTTTCCCATTACAACTTATTTCCCTTTATTCCTACTTCTTGCCGTTCCCCGAAGGGCAGCGCGAGGTCCTGCGACTCACGTACTTCAAGTTAAATGGATCCCTAGACAGACAGACTAAAGCTATGTTCACGCAATGCCAAGTGTAATTTCGAGCCCAAAGAAAAACTATCCCGTGTAGTATGAACACCTATGTATTTGAAGCCTGAGAAAACGCCCGACATTTGGTAACGCTACCAATGGTTTCCCCGCCAAATGACGTCTGAAAAACGAGCGCAGAAATTCCATACTGATAACGCGTCACTACCCAGATATGGGTAGTGCTTCAAAATGGTCGTGCGGCGTAAGAAATTTGATTCAACCGATCAGAAGCACTTCCCAGACGCATCATCAGTATCGAATTTCTGCGCTCGTTTCTCAGACGTCATTTGTTGGCCAGGAAACCAGTGGTAGCGACGCCAAATGACAGCTGTTTTCTCAAACAAATGTATTTGATAACTCACTCGCCACTTAGAGATCGGCGCGGCTGCAGCTGCTCTCCGAGTTACAGAAATCGCGCCGAATATGCCGTTCTTACAAATTAACAGAAACCTCATCCGGTAAGGTTTTCGTGCCAACGCGAAAGCTATCCGGTATAGCCTAAATCAGTGAAGTTTCTCGTTGAAAGCATGAGCACGACGTGCGGCTAGAACCTGAATCTACAAATCTGAAGTTCGAGATGAATAGTACAAGTGGTTTGCTTTCTTTTTGAAATTTTCATTCATTGGTTGTTTATCTTCCGCTTCAACTTTCAGAAAAGGAAGTGTGGTTGTCAGCTTTAATGTCAGTTACGCGGCCGTAGACGCGCTACAGATTGTCACATTGCAAGAGCAAATTGAAAGTGGAGGAACGTTAGGTGGTAGTCCAGTGGGGTTAATAAACATTTCAAGCAGCTACGGTAAGGGCAACAATTATAAGACGTTGTATAAGAATGATCATATTTCCCTATAACTGAGCGAAATTGCATTGCATTTGTCCTTTTCTTTGTTCACTAAATTAGCAAAATGTACAATGAATATCGCTTTGAAGCTTACCTTTAGCGTTTTCTTGAGTTTTTGTGTGCGTGTGTTCAAACTCCATTTCAGTCTTCCGAGGCACTGTTTAATACCTCTTTTGTGCGACAGGTTTTCACATAAGAGGATTAAAGAGACAATTAAAAGAAAAGAAGGTTGGCAAGCCTCTCTTGACCCAGTCCGCTTTAAGCAGCGATGAATTCCATGAATTTTTCGATATGGTGACAATTCCGCCAGAAACAGATGTTGTGATAAATTAAACACATTTTTTTATCATTCACATTGCCAAAATGTCCATGTCGAAGGTCCAAAACCTCCAAAACCTGCGATCAGGCGGTCCTTCTTCCCTTTAGTTTGGGAGACGAGGGAAGAGGTCCCCTGATACATTTACTTTATGCCTCGTCTGCTGGTAGTCCAGAATCTGGACTTTTGTCTGATTGGTCGAAAAACAAAAGAACCTTCGAAGCCCTGCACCGATTGGTTACAACCAACATAATCTGACTTCTAGTGCAACGAAAAGCTGTTGTCACCTTCGTCTAATCAGGACAGAACCCACGAGATGATCGGGGAATAGACGATATTCGTATTCCCCGACGGCCCTGGGACGGGAGACTTCACCGCATGATTGCGAGGCTAAAGCGGGGAACTTTTTGGCAAAAGCACAAACAAACATTGGTTAGTCGCGGCTGAATGGCTGCAAAACGATAGAAATCAGCAAAAAACTGCAAGATTTAAAAGCTGAATCTTACGGGTAAGCTTAAGGGATATCTGTTTCAAAAAATAAAACTGTAGGAAGAGCTGGTCGTACTAACAGCAAAATTTAAAAAGCCACGAAGCCAAAAGAAGAAACAACTGAGAAGTAATCAAGAAAATCGTATATTGTGTCAAAATGTCAGTACTCGAATCCTTTTTATAAAATTTTGTTCTTTTCATTATTCTTTTTCTCTTGTGTGTATCTGTAGTGTGGAGTTTAAACTGCTCAGTATTATCGTCTGTACCAAACTCTGTGTTCAACTGCGGGCACGTTTTTGTGCTCTCGCATAGTTGTTATCGAAGATAATGTAACTTAAATTTAAAAATAAACTTTACCTAGTCATCTTTGTTCAAACCGGTTTAACTTCCTTAAAATGCACATGGACTGTGTGCAGAACGCTAAGCCCCGTCCTGATAAGTGATTATCCACTGAATGAGTCGTTTGGTTTACTTCAAATACACATTCAAGATTTTGCATCCACTCTGTTAGAAAATTTCAACTGCAAAGTAGGTGTGATAATATCACTGTCAACTTTATCGCAGACTTTCGATAATTACGTCCATTTCAATAACAGATATTCTTCAAAAAGTTTAAAGGACACTGAAAATTACAATTAAAATGGTCCGGGCATTTTGAGAACATCTCTGTTTATATTAAATTATAAACTTGCTCACCAAGCACTCTTCTCATCAATATAATTAAGGTTAGGATCGATGTTTTTCTTAGTAATAATGAGCAGATCTTCCTTTTGTTGTCTCAAATAATGATCTCTCAAGTATGTAAGCCCTTCGGAACTTTACAATGTTAAAAATTTTCCTTTAATTCGGCAAACTCAGCGGCAGTTTTCTCATATTTGTTTGTCCTCTTGGCGAGAAGATCCCCGCATGAGCCTCGTATTCATGATCAAGGCCTACTCGTCCCAGGACTGTCGGAGAATACGAATACTGTCTATTCTTTGAAAGGAAGCAAAACCAGCGAATCACCTTAAAGGCCCATGTTCACCCTAGATGCATTGCGCGCCTCTGTACTCAAGAAAAAAACATTTCGCGTAGTTGAAAATCGCTGCCTTCAGTGTGGAGAGTCAATCCTTGTTAATCTTTCACAGTTCCCAAAATTTGGTTTAAAAAAAATCTAAACAGGTGCTTTTGGTATTTTTCTTTACATTTTTCTGGATATTTTGGTCTGGTATCGAGCCTTTTTGTTTCTCGAAACGTACGGTTGGAAGACCGCATCAACCGGGGTCGCCGAAGTACATTCGTCTCTGTGGATCCGTTTTTTTAATCTCTGGAGAGATGGTAAAGAAGCTCTTGGCTGCAAATACTACAGAAAGCGTGTTTGCCGAGTTTCTTCTACATCGAATGTTGATGTTCAATTGTAAACAAAGGTCCCGTTGAAATTAGTTGAAAGCAATACAAGCGAGTCAATCTAACATGAACAATGCTTTATTTAATTTAACCTATGAAGCGAGTGGTATCCTCAACGTAAACTGATCGTCTGGTGTATCGCTCTGAAGTAGCGAGAACTATTATTAGCAAACCAGTCCTTAGCCAACCTAAAGAAACTGTAACGCAGCGATTACAGCGACAAGACTGTAAGCAGTGCTGATTCGACGCATTGCAAACACAACTTCTCGCTTATTCTTTCGAGGACACATACCGAAGCCTCGTAAGAATTAACACACAATAACAGATTGAGGAATCAAAACATTTCACAGTCGAAACGGGCTTCAGGAAAATCTCACCTGGTGCTTAGACATTTCGTAATTTTATGACCTACATTGTGTTCATCGGACTCGACAAAGCATCCATACGCATTCACTACCAGTTTAAATTTTGAACTGCTTTCTCCGGTGACAATTTAACGAAGCCGGCGATATATCTTCCTCCATTTGGAAAAGAATTAAAGTCTTACTGGCCTCTTTGATACTGTCTCTGTTAAGCTTCGGTCAAGCTTGAAAAAAGCTAATCTCCCTCGTAGTCGTTTTTAGTATGGTCACGCAACGCTCCTCAAAAGTGGAAGCCAATCAAAACACTGCATTTGACAAAAGAATCGTTTCAAAACAAAAACACAAGCGCGCAAAGCCGTTTGGGTGAACATGGGCCTTTAAGCTTGATCTTAAAATCAAAAGGTAAATACTTTTTTAATGAATCAAGTCAACAATACACAGAAAAAAAAAACCTTGACCTTAACAGCTGATAAGGACGAGTTGTTATTTGACAACTGTAAGGATATCCGCTATTTCTCATTCGACGAAATCACTGAAGGATATACATGTAGTACATAGATTATTCACCTAGAGATCAACAGAGTTTGGTTGAAGCAAACGTTGCAAAAATGTCCAGTGACCAAAAACCCCGTGAAATTCATTTGCATCAAAACTGGAGACAAACAACCACTACAACGACTGCGACTAAAGCCGTCGCTCCTCAGATAAAACTGTCTGCCTGTCTAAATTCCAATCTCGTTCCCAGGGTTTTTTAACACCATAATAAAAGAGAGGGATGATTTGATAGGAAAAAGCATTGTTTGCTGAAAGAGTTTTAAGATTGTCGTATTTAGTTAACAGTTTCTACAAGCCTTTTGGCGCTTTCAACTTAATACAGGCGCTCGACTAGTCTGTGGTGACAACTATTAGCCAGAGCACACACACGCTCAGAAAAGCCGCAGGTACCCAAAAGGGATTTTTTTTTTTTTTTTTTTCAGCCACCAAAGTGACAACTACAGCAAGAAAAGCGTTTCGGCAAAGTTGCCAGCAAGAGCTTCTCACCCTTTCTTTAGTTACATGTACCCTCCCCCCCACCCCCCCAGCAAATTCTTAGCCTAAGGGGCGGATAATATGAGGAGCGGATCCGTTGGGTACTTCTGGCTTTCTTGCTCGGACAAGTCATTATTTACTTTTTATAAAACAATAATCATTGAGAATTTTACACCCGCACTTTTGCAAGCTGATGAAAGACCAAGAAATATCTATTGTTGCTCCACTTTTTATGAACAACGGGTACCACATGGCATTGATAAGGGAAGATTCGCAAAAACAGCAGTGCTAAATTGGTCTTTAAAATCTGTGATATTCTCGCTAAAGACTACTGTATAAACTCAGCATTCACCGCTTGCCTGGAAAGTAAATAAATACATTTCGATTAGCCGCCTTGGTTGCATGAAAACCGCTTGAGTTTCCGCTACAATCTGACATGATAACACAAATGATGACATATGCCTTAAGTAGGGGGCGGCAGACGACTCGTGGAGTAAATGTATTAGGCGTTCTTCTTTTCCCTTTCCACGAAAAAAAAAAAAAACCTGATCGCAGGTTAAAATCCCCTTGACCTGCGGTCACGCGGTCCTACTTCCCTTCAGTTTGGTCGAGACCTTGTACTCGGGCACTAAATTGGGCACCGGTCCCCGTGTGCACGTGTTTTCCGTTGGTTCCGAGGAGTTTTAATCACAATCGACTTCTTCACATACCCATAACTCCTTGCTACGCTACTTTTACAAAAATGGCGTCTGCTAACGAACAAAGTGGACGAAAGACAACTTGTGTACCCAGAGTGTACGCAAAGCATTCCTTTAGTCAACTCATGACGCTATCGTGCAAAATGCCTGTACTGCTTAACAGTTAGAATGCATAGATACTAGCGTTACCCTTGTCACTGAATCTTGCAATTAAGCATTTTCTAACCGCGTAGAGCAGATACGCAAGACTATGATAAGAATGTTCATATCTTTTTTTTCAATCAGCTTTGAATTTACCCAGCATTCAAAATCATTCCCCCCTGTTGATAAAATGACGAAAATAATTCAAAATTACCGCCTTAGGTCTTACAATGACTTGCCTTTTCTACAACGCGTTTAATTTTGGTGCATTTTGAGTTGGCAACGCAATCGTAAACGGCGTTGCGAGTCCAATGTAGCAAGTTATGACATTCATGACGATCGTGGAAGAGGAGGATTTTATAGATTTGGGAAGCAAAAGGTAAAACATGGTTGAGGAAAAGAACAATAGTGGCAGGAATATAGTTGAAAAAGAAAAGATCAGAGAACGTGAATTCTCCTCCCTTTTTGGTTTTCGATATTTTATATTGCACGACTGTTGACGACGAATGAGGAATGTCAGATAACAAAAATGTGTAAACACATATTTCTTTCCAGCGAAGCCACCAGCATTTATTTGTCTTTCTGCGATGAAAAGTGTTATTTTCTTGCCTGCCATAACTTAAGCCCTTTCCGTACCAAGTGGTCACTACTCATCAGAGAGACAGGACTGATAGCAGGCAAACTCGTAGAGAGTGACGTCGGGCTGGTTGCAAACCTAGGGATCTGGACCCGGTCGTCAAACATTGGATCACTGGTGCCAAATTCGCAGGGTGGGTCTCCTGTGAATAAGAAAGAACAAAATTCTTAACACTTTTTTGTCTAAGATTGTAGGTTCCATGAATTCTGTGAATTAGAAATATCGCATTTCAAAAGCCCAAAACAACGAATTCGGGGCTTAGGCATGACTGTGGTATTCTTTGTTTATAATAATAATAATAATCAACTTTATTTAACGAGGGTAACACGGGACAGCGCTTCAACTGAATAACTAGTGGCCCTCAAACTAAAATTATAAAACGAAAATCAAGTGACAAAATACATGCATATCGTTAACGAAGAAAACTATAAATATATGTATGGTTAAGACTTACAAGAGTAAAAACTATATTACAATTATAAAATATCCTTACAATGAATATCTACAAACTATAATTACAAAAGAATACAGCTAGGATGGGTCAAGCGGAAGGAAGGTTGTGAGATGCCGGATTAGCATAAAACTAAGAAATAAAATTAAGTTACACTCAAGCTAAAATGATCAACGTCGTTGTATCTCACTAAAAAATTACTATAAATGGCCTTTCTAAATGAGGTTACACGTGTTCCTTTCTTAAGAATTATTTCTTTTTTGATTTGTTTTACTTTTTTGAAGAATTTCACCGATATTAATAGGCTTGTAGTTAGCTACATTTACAGAGTTTTTGGCTAAGGAGCGATTTAAACTCGGCCATTTAAAAATGGTGGCTGCGAATGTAGGTGCCGAAGTCCATCTTTTCTTTGGAAATGATCGAAACAATGTAGAGATTCACTTTTACGCTTGGAAATTTTTGTGCCAATTTTGGCCAAGTTTCGTGTCCCCGTTTCCCCAGTCCTCTTCTTTGAAATTCTGCGCGGCCATATCGCCAGCCCGCCAAGAGCGAAAATCGGTCAGGCTTTATCGCCATGTGAGAGAGAAATAGTACTAATAAACAATGTTTTGACGAGCGCGATAAAAGCTACGAAGAAAGAGCTTTTTATCGGTACCTTGCATGCCTTGTCTTCGAATATTTTGAGACTAGCTTTATGTCGGCGAAGAGAGAGTTTCTTGCGAGGTTCTTGAGAGAAAAGTCTGGCTGAAGTAAGCTTTGGAAAAGGTTTTATATCTGCTGTTTGGTGCCCATATCTCAAAAACGGAAACGAGGAAAACATGAAGAAGGTATTTATCCTTTGTTTTGATGCTTTAGTTGCTTAAGTTTGGAGCTTACGCACGTGAATTTTTCTTACAGAAAATACCATTTTTAGGTCAATCAGGTTCACATCACGCTTGTTAATGGATGAACTAACAGGTTTTGGATGACTTGCGAGAAGCAAGAAAATCACTCCTCCGCTCCGAGGTTGTCCTATTGTTATGAGGATCAGAATTATTTTTAGTTTATCCGTCATGCAATTCCAGACTTTTCTAGAATTATCTTATAATCTGTAATATTCCAGAAATATCTGTAATGTGACTCAGCAGTTTCCGCAAATAGTAGATTTTGTAATACACTATAAATAGTAATGGAACGTCCTAGATGTTTAAAGAAAAAGTATAAAACTGCGCAGGCTTCCAAGTATCAAGGTCTTGCTGTTGTGCCTGAGGGTTTTCCCTCGTGGCTAGTTGTGATTGAGCTTATCAGCTATGGATGCTATACTGTGACAAAGCTATAATCAACTGCTATAACTATGGAGGAGCTATAACCTTGGACATTGCTATATCAAGAGAAAAGAAAGAGAGAAAGAGACGATAGCAGAAAAGAGAAGATAAAAGAGTTCATGATGAAGTTTCCCAGACGAGTTTGTGAACACAGAAAAGCCAATGAGTGGAAAGGATCCAGTGAAATAATCAAGAAAGTCAAGCATTAATGTCTCAAGTCAGTGGAGTTGACAGTTGTTCCTGCGTGGCCATGAAAGACAGTAAGCCTGCTTGCTTTACAAACTGCTTAACTTAATCTTTAACTTTAATAACTATAACAGTGTATAATTAAATAAATAATAGTTAAAAAAGGGAACTGCTCGTTGTCACACTTTTGTTGCGTGCCTTATATCGTACTCGAGAATTCTTTTTACTTATGCCTTGTTCGCGGGCATCTCTTGGCTATTCAGGTACGTAACACTATTCTCAATAAAGCGATTTCTACTTCGTGAATTGTCAAGACAAAATGCTAACCTTCGTGGCAGATAATAATAAACAGCGAGGAATTTTGTTCGTTGAAAAGTGGGAAGTTATAATAATACATCATGTCATCGTCAAACAACACCAGTTCAGCCACGTTCAAGTGTATTTGAGGTCTCTTCTTTGACATTAAAACACCCCCACCAAACAAGAAAGGTGTCCCTTCAAATTTCTTAATGAAGGTAAGTTAAACTTATCGAAGCGAAGTTCTTAAAGAAGGCATTTTGAAACTTAGTTGTTACTAAAGAGATCGATAATTAGGACGACAATCGATATACATAACAGAGCTGCTGCTCTAAATGACATGATGTCTACTGAGCTGAAATATTACTGTATGAATAGTTTAACTTGTGTTCATTTCATTTATTGGTTTGAAATTGCAATTCCTAATGTTTTCACGGCTCTTCAATGCCGTTATAATCAGCCGTAGTTCGTCTGGCTTCACGTCGCCATCTTGAATTTGTCTTTGTTAGGAACCAGTCTTCGCACGGTCCCGAAAAAAGTTGGCCCGAACTGAAGCAAAATTTCCAAGCGTGAATTTGTTGACCACGATGACTTCCTTCTTGAAAAATGTCATGTAACCGTATATGGATGATCGAGTCACTAAAGTCAAATTTTCAATCCAGCTTACTCGAACCAGTAAAGACTGAGCTGATGTAAAGACTTTGCTTAGGTACCGATTCCTACAAAATGTGTTTTATCTTTTGTGCTTTAAAGAAACCTGAACAAATTCGCATTAATTGCTAACCTTCAAATGTTTTAACCTGTTTTTCAGTATTTCACTGGTTTGGTCTCGTTCTTTGCTATTACATCACCATAACAATTTACGTGATGCCTAAATTGTACCTTTTTTGGCTCAGAAGTAGTCATTTTGAAGGGTTTTCAAAACTCTAGATAATTTTGCATAATTAACGTATTTTATGCGACTCGTAAAGTAACAAATTTGCCATGTCCGATAATTTTTGTAGCTCTTCTGAAAGCAAATTTTGTTTACTTTCAAAATATATATGGGTCTGCAGGATTCTGTAATAAAAGACATACTTGACAAGCTATATATTTTGTTATCAGCCAACTTTTGTGTGAAGTAAATACCTACCCCCTGGAATGCAAAGAATTTTCATTAAATATTTTACTTTGTAGTACCAAGTCAACCTCCTGCGATAACACAAGCAGTCAGTACGACATCAACAACTATCTACCTTGAATGGACAGAAGTTACACAACTAAACCCTGCTAATAGTACTCTTCTTGGATATGGTATTGTGTATAAGAAAACAGGAGGGATTTTTCAAATAGGTTTCCTAAAATCCGTAAGCCCTTTACCACTTAAAGCAACTTTGGAGGATCTGGAGAAGTTTACAAAGTATGCAATTCGAGTGTTTGCTTTTAATGATAAAGGAAATGGAGTTTCAAGCCAGCCAGTCTCGTTACGAACGCAAGAAGATGGTAAGGTCAATTAAATTCTTGATACAGCTATCTTCATCTGATAACTGCACAATATAATAAGGAATCTAATGTTGTACAGATATATATCATTAATTTTTTTTTTTTTTAGGTTTAGAGTTTTTTGTTATTTGTTATTTCTTTTAGAGGGGCGCCGGTTAGAAGGAGGAGGGGTTGGGGTGGGTGAAGGATGGGGAAGGCAAATTTAGGTACTGAGGAAAAAATGACCAGACTTAACTCTTATAACTGGCAGGAATTGTTCTGGCGCCTAGCACTCACACAGTCGGTCATTTTCAAAGTGGGATATGTTATGATTTCCGAATATTGATACTTTAATTAAACAAGTTTGCCTCGTAGGCTAATGACGGAGATATACCAAATGATATGCCAAATAAGGCAGTCTCACATACCTTCAAACTTGTAAGATATTGTCCTATCTGTGTAGAAAAGAAGCAGTGGCCCATATTTTAAGTGTCGCATTATGTGTACCGTTCATGCAATCTCCTAACTAAATCAAAATGAGCCAATAGGAATGCGTCATTTTTCCACTGGGTCAAGTCTAAAAATCACCTAACTTTCCCAATTATCAATGCAAAAACATCAGTACACATTAACCATTTTATCCAATTTGGAATTTATCGCTGAAACAAGCCACCTTGTGCAATGGTTTGAGATCTGATTTGCTCTCGAAATTCTACTAAATCAATCCTCCCAAGTTGTTGTCGTTTTTGTTGTTTTTGTGTGTTTGTGTGTGCTTTTTTCATTTTTCATTCTCTTTTTGTCAGTCCCAAGTCAAATTCCACCAAATACAGTTGTTAAATCCACGAGTTCGAGTACGATTGATGTGTCGTGGGATGAAATCGAATACTCTTACGTACACGGAATACTAATGGGATACAGGGTCAATTATACCAAAGATGACGGCTCAACTCCCACCTGGAAAACCATAATTTTGGATTCAATTACATTTAAAATCACATTAAGTGATCTGGAATATTTTACACGATACAAAGTCGTGGTTTGTGCCAGAACTTCTAAAGGATGTGGAAAAGAATACTCTGCTATTTCCTACACTTGGGGTAATGGTAGGTATAGTTCTGTCTACATTTTACAAGCCAATAAGAACATTAAAGCAGGTAGTTGCTTATATCCTTCTCCTTCTTTAACTTTTAGAAGTATACTGCCTTTTAATAGCTATTTATACATAAGCTACAAGCTCGGTCCCAGTTTGTTTCAACAGTTCTAAAAATGATATTTCGTACAGCAATAATCTTTAATAGCCTTGTTCTTCTACCATTGATGCGAAAGTATCATGATTCCTCCGCTTCTTGAATAGCTGATTTTCAGCTATTCAAGAAGCGGAGGAATCACGTGACGCATCTCCTTAATGAGGCTAAGGGCAAGTTTTTCACGGACTGTGTTGAAGATAATAGCAGTGACCAGGGGAGGTTATTTCGTGCCACCAGGCCCCGGTTGTTCAAACGTTGGATAGCGCTATCCACCGGATAAAAATCTATCCAGTGGATAACGCAATCGGTTTGCCTAATACTTATCAGCTGGGTAGTGATTTATCCGGTGGATAGCGCTATCCAACGTTTGAACAACCGGGGCCAGGACGCTGCTTGGAAAGAATGATAGTACTCTGTCGTTTCCTGATTATCATGATAAGTCTTTACTTGTGAATGATATAGCGCGATTTTTTGCGCGGAAGATAATGCGGATTCGTGATCAAATAGACTCCACCGTTATCGCTGATATGGATACTGTTCCAGATGACCCTATAGTCAGCGATGCAAAGATACTGTCGGAGTTCAAGCCCCTCTCTGAAGCTGACATTTTGGCACTTATTCAGAAGTCATCAGCGAAAACGTGTTATCTAGACCCCATGCCCACTAAATTTGTACTAGAATCACTTGATCATCTGTTACCTGTTATTACTAAGATGATCAATTCGTCGCTACTTGGGGGTCACTTTCCGAAGGTATGAAAGGAAGCCCTTATTGATCCTCGCTACAAAAAAGCTGCAATCAATGATTTCACTAATCTTCGTCCAGTTAGTAACCTGCAGTATGTGTCGAAATTGGTAGAGCGTACAGTATTTGACCAGGTACATGCCACCTCTCTGAACATGACCTCTACCCCTTGTTGCAATCTGCGTATAGACGAGGTCACAGCACAGAAACAGCCTTACTCAAGATATATAATGATATATTAATGGCAATGAATCGTCAGGAAGTTGTTCTGCTTGTGTTGTTGGAACTGAGTGCTGCCTTTGATACGGTGGAACATTCTGTGTTACTATCTCGTCTGAGCACAAGTTTTGGGATCCGAGGTACAGCACTGGAGTGGTTTGCGTCATACCTATCGGGACGTTCTCAGCGTGTCTCACTAAGTGGCAAGTGTTCGGAATCTCTACAGTTAAATCAAGGAGTTCCTCATGGGTCATGTTTGGGGCCGTTACTGTTTACTCTGTATGCCAGTAAACTGTTTGAAGTTGTCAAGAGACACCTGCCTAGCGTTCATGCTTATGCAGACGATACGCAGCTATATTTAGCGTTTAAACCTGGCTGTGCCTCAAGTACCGAGGATGCCGCTGCTGCTATGGAAGAGTGTATAAATGAGATAAGAGCCTGGATGCTGTGTGACAAACTGAAGATCAATGATGACAAAACAGCGTTTGTAATAATAGGCACCCGTCAGCAACTATCTAAGGTTCATGTTGACTCGCTTGCAGTAGGCGATGCTCAAGTGCCGCTGGTTCAGTCAGTCAAGAACTTAGGGACATCGATAGATAGTAACATGAGTCTTCAAGTTAATATCAATAACACGTGTAAAGCAGCCTATTACTACATTACAAATGTAAGACGAATAAGAAAGTATTTAAGTAACCAAGCAACCCAGACACTTTGTCACGCCCTAATAATTGGTCGCATTGACTATTGTAATAGTATTCTGTATGGGTTACCAGCTAAACAAATAGCAAAGTTACAACGGCTCCAGAATTCCGCAGCAAGACTTATTTTTAAGATTCCAAGGTTTTATCACATCTCACCAATTCTGTGTGCCCTTCATTGGCTCCCAGCAGAATTGAGGATTCATTTTAAGATTATTATAATACTTTTAAAGCGATCCATGGACAAGCTCCGGTATATCTACAAGACCTCATTAGCAAAAGGGAGGAAGGGAGTTACAATTTGAGATCGTGTGCAATGGAAATCATGCTTCAAACGCCAAGAATTTTAACTAAAAAGACATTGGGTGACCGTGCTTTTTTAGCTGCGGCACCTAAACTGTGGAATGGGCTACCATCACAAATACGAAATGAGCCCAATTTTCATAGGTTTAAAGGTTTACTTAAGACCCATTTTTTAGATTAATTAGCTTTTTATTAGACTATTTAGATTAGTTTTTTATTAGATTTTTATTAGATTAGCTTTTTATTAGATTAGATTAGCTTTTTATTAGATTTTATTTTATTTAGATTAGCTTTTTATTAGGATTTTATATATATTATATTTTTATTGATATAGTATTTTTAGTTATTTTCGATAACTTAGTAATGACGATAATTTACTTGTAATGCGCATTTGATCATATTCACATGTATTTTGCGCAATATAAATGCTCATTGTCTTCAATTTTTTTTTTTGTTGGTATTTTTGACTATGCAACTTTAAAAAGTGATATCTCTGCCGTTATTTACAGTTCCATATCAAGCTATACAGCATTAGAAAGGGCAAAAATTAAACTTTCAGAAAAAAATATTTCGGACTCAGGAAACTCATAATATTCCGCACAAAAAAAAACAATTAAAATAATAAAATAATTATTTTTAAAAAAATTTTAAAGAGTGTAATTTTTGCCACACAAGCAGTACATTTGGTCTAATACAGTCAATAGACTTTTTTTTCTTCAATATCTTAGCAAAACAGCCTGAATATCGGTCGAAAATATAGAGCGACTAAAAATATTCTAGAAATGTCTTTTGTTGACATAATCAAATTATGCACATGACGTCAGAGCTAATTAGCATAAGCGAAACTTGATATCTTTAGCGTCTCTCTCCCACGATGTTTACTTCAGAAAGACGCTGTATTTCTTTAGTTTATCAGTGAAATATCGAGTTAAAAACAGCAAACATGAATTCACTAATATAATTCATCAAGATAAGCAAGGATTTGACGGCAAAAAAGCGAACCGAAGGCCAAACGGGAAGGAATTCATTGCATTTCAACAACACGTGTTCCAGACAACGGCAAATCGGCTATCGGCACACAAGATTCAAACTGTTTTTCTTACCTCGTTTTCCCGTTTGTTTGCTTGTTTTATCCTCCAAAATCCTTCAAAATAATTTGCTTGACTTGTATTTGGTTGAAATTCGTCGATACAAGCTTTCATTCTTCGCAAAAGAAGTCACAAACCTCTCACGGCGCACGGCCATTTTATCCAAAGTTTGAAAGATCGTTGTGTGAAGCTCAAACTACCTGGGGGCTGGAAACTAGGCCCATATTTGGCTAAGCCTATTAACTTCCTGTGGGCCTGTGGGCCAAATTTGGGGGCAATCGGAAGTAACGCCATTATTTGCGGTAGTTTCTGCGTTATAGATCAGATCTTGTCTATTTTGCAATCGGTGGAAGACAATAGTAGTGGTATAAGGATGAAATTATCCGTTTTTTGAAGTGGAATCTCATAAGTTTGAAATGAGATACATTAACGTCGTTGACGTCATGGCCTTTTGTTTTTATCTCGTGAATAAAATGCGGAGGAATCTCATTAAGCTAAGGGCATTTGCTATTTTATAATGGTTTAACCGGTCGGACAGGTTTTCTTATGCTCGAGGCTTTCCCCCCAAAAAACCCGTAATTTCTCAAAATGTTGCTCAAAAGTTGCTCAAAAAACAATCAAAAGCTGCTTTTTGTTACAAAAGTTGTTCAAAAGTTGCTAGAAAAAGCAAAAACCTTTTTTTGGTCTGATGCCAAAGTATACAAATTGTTCAAGGAAAGTAAGGTTTCTGAGCATTTTTGGCAATCTTGCAACGTAACCAGGGCTGCCAAAAAAATTGTTCTCAATTAAAACCTACTGAGCTAATAAAGTTGTGATCTTCTTCACTCAGTCGAGTTTGAATATTCGTCCACCATTTTGAAAACCGCTGACCTAAAAATCCATCGACTGATTTTATTTTGAGCCCATAATCTGGCCCGGGGGGGGGGGGGGGGGGGAGGATTTGGCCAGTTTTTTTAAAGGATATTCTTAAACTATCGACTAAAAAAGGTCAATTTAAGCACTAAAGCTGTTTCGATTTTTCAAGTTCAGAATTAGAAGATTTACTAGAGAAATTGCTCAGAATGCAAAAAGTTGCTCGAAACGAAAAAAGTTGCTTGACTGATACAAAAAGTTGCCAGCCCTAGGTTTTCTACTTAAATGTACTTTAAGGCCGATAAATGTCTTGGTTTTCGATAGTTGATTAGAACATAAGAAACGTTTTCATTGGTTAAAATAAATTCAAACTCGCTTCTGACTTACAATCACTGAGCCGCAACATAATTATGCACGTTCTATTTTCTACCGCTGTCATTATCCTACTTCCGGTTCACTGATTCTTGGCGGGCAAATCGTGCTACTAATGAGGGCGACGCCAAACTAGCTCTTTTTAGCACCAAAGACAATGTTTTACTTACCCCTTTTTATTTCACTTTTGTTTTCCCTCCACCACATCGACCCTATATCGACCTCACATTGACCCACAATCGACATAGACCCTATTGTTTTCCACCACATTTCTATTGCTTTCCCTTCACCACCACTACCACCACCACCACCGCCGCCGCTGCCGGGGCATCACATTTTTATTGTTTTCCCACGACCACCACACTAACACTACCATCACATTTCTATTGAACTTCTGTTTTGTTTCCTATCCGTAGCTTCAGTTATTAATTTTTTAACGATTTTTTTTTTTTTAATTATCGAGGGATCCATTGTAGTTAATTTTTTATGTATTCATCTATAAAGATTGCATTCTACTTAGGCGAAGCTAAATAAATAAAAATAAATAGATTGTTTTCCTCCACTATAACCACATTTCTATTGTTTCTCTTTTCCTGTTCCTGTTCCTGCTCCTGTTCCTGTTCCTCCTCCTCCTCCTACCCCTCCTGCTCCTCCCCATTTTCATTGTCTCCCCTCTTTCTTCTCCCCCTCAAATTATTTCTCCCTCCTCCTCCTTATTCTCATTTTTTTTTTCCTCCTCCTCTGTTCCTCCTCATTTTCATTGTTTCCCTCTTTCTTTTCCTCCTCAGTTTATTGTCTCCCTCCCACGAACAAAAAAAACGACAATAATTAAAACTTGACCTCGCGGTACGGTCAAGTTTCACTACTGTAGTGTTCCTGAGTTTTTTTTACTATTTTAATAAGCTATCAGTAAAGAAAGTTTTGCCGATCCCGCATCCCGTTAAAGCGGCAAATTCCAGCCGGCGGAGAGGACAACGTTCCGATTTGTTATCCTTTTCTTTTATCAGCAAAAAAAGGTGTGTTTCACGTGCATCAGAAATGTGATTGAGAACTTTTTCTGTCGTTTGTAGTTTGCCGTTTGCCGTAATGCCGATGCTTAACCTCTCAATTATCATTTATTGAGTACGATGATCTCTTTCAACAACCGAACACCGCGTTTTCTAAGTGCACGGTGTTGGTGATCACAGCCGCCACACAATAGATCAAATTTTGTCATCGTGCATACACGAGTTATGAGAAACTGTAACAGTAAATGTAGCGTTAGACCACTTTTGGCGAAAAGTTGGTCATCAAAATCGTTCGCATGGCAGATTGTTTTTGCTCAATAAACTAAGAAGGTAAATGATGAGACATTTTAAAAGATGAATAGCTGTATTACTAAACTACAATATCACGTCTGTTCTCTGTCAAGTCCAGGTCCACTCTTTTGTTCAGTCAGAGACTTTAGTTAACGGTTGATACAGAGCAGACATGCAACGGGTCTGAGGGAAAGGGAGAGGTGGGGATGGAGGGCACCTTTAGCAAATAAAACGTTTCATTTCTATTAACCATAACAGTTACTGCTTAATCATCGATAGGCAGGATCTGGTTAAATTGTGTCCTTATAAAATATAATTTTAATTGCTGATCGTTACTTTCCTTTCTCTGTTAAGTACCGGACAGACCACCACAGAGTATCGAAGCGGATAATTTTACCTCAGAAGCGACCATACCCGTTACATGGACTCCGGTTCCAAATGGTCATGTCAACGGACTTCTGGTGGGTTATTCCATAAAATATCAACGAATTTGGACCGCCGAGAGATCCGTCTTTGAGACAGAGGAAGAAAACATAACCGTTATAGAAAGCGAGACGTCAGTTCTTCTTCCAGTTGAAACTTATTCAAAATACAAGATCAAAGTAGCAGCGTTTACTCAAGCAGGAGTGGGGCCTTATACTGAATATGTCTACGCAGGTAGATAATTGAACCGCAGAGGGTTTCAGTAGGGTGTTTGAAGCATTTTTTGGTGGTATTAAAGAATGATAATAATAAGCTGAGTGAAGTCCCTTAGGTAAAGTAATGATAACCCCTTCTTCCCTTTTTTTTGTCCAGAAATGCAAGCCACTCGGAAGTTAAGTACTTCTTTATCAGACACCTTGTTTCGTTCTTCACATGCCGTGAAAAATAAAACGTCGGCTTTGTACACGATATATGATTCGAATCATGGGTTAATAATCAAAGCGTAAGATAGATGTAACGGGCCTAAGTCAGCATCGTACAACGCAAGTTCGTTGCCAGGGCCCCTCATCTTCCCGTCATCCTGTCACCTGGTTCGTGGGTGAAAGGCTCGGAATGCGAAAATGAAGACGCTTCAAATCAAGTCATAAAGAAGCCTTTGTTACGAACCGTCTTGATAATGATGTCATGTATACCAAAGACTGCAACGGTAATTTAGCTTCTAAACTGAAAAAAACAACGCTTAGTCATATTAGACAATGCTTAACAGATGGTTGGAGTTCTAGAATTTCATATCTCTTGCACACCTTTGGCTCTTCAGTTCCAAAGTAAATCCCAATCAATATAATCAACTCATCAGTGATTATTCACCCGTCTTCAACCGAAATAATAATGATCTTCCTGTATTGTTATCAACAGAAAGCTGCCGCTGCCCAAACATTCTGTACACAAACTACTGGTCAACATTCCCATACTTAAAGGTCACTAACGATGGTAGGCTTGAAGGACTTTTTAGTGGAATTGTCACAAAAATGGTACACGAGGCTTGTGGCTACTGTCCCGCTTATGGCGATACAACAATCGATACAGAAACCAACGGCAAGGGAGAACGCGCAGCCAAAAGTGGCATATTACAAGTTCTTGATGACATGGATGACGTGCCACAGATTACCTTTCCTATCTATGGTAACCGTTTCGTCACAAAGTTTATGGGAGACAATGCCTACATCAATTTGGTGGAATCCCCTGGAATAGCTTTTATTGCAACTGCTAGGCCTCCCGGAAAGGCCGCTTTGAATATGGTAATGGCTGTATTGGCTACCTCCCCGCTGATGGTGTTATCTACATGCTTCGCGTTCATATCTGGATTAATAATTTGGCTCCTGGTAAGTTAATCACAGCGACAAACAACGCGGACATTAATTTTTCCCTTGTATCAGCGTTACTGAACCATGACTATTACGAATTAGTAAAATCCAACTAGTGGTCTATTATCAATGCTGCGTTCTGATTGTAGTAGCGAAAAGCGCGGGCTTTTTGGCGGCAAAAAAGGATTAAAGTCTAGCTTCAACTAGCTAAAGTGTTTTTTTTTTATTCTTGATATTTTTGACCAACTAGTTGGATTTTACTAAAACAATTATTCCTCTCGCCGTCATGGCCTCTGCGTCAATAGCTCATTCAACCTTCGGCCTCGTTGGCTATTGAATTAGAGCCCATTCGGGCTCGAGGAATAATTGGTAAACATTTGACACTACCGTAGAAACAATAAGGCTCTGGTGTTATGTGTAATTTCTAGTGAAACGAATGACACGAGATACGTTACTTGCAGGATACAAGGTCTAATCCGGATGAATTTCCACCTGGTTTTATGAAAGGTGTTGGTGAGGGATTTTGGTGGTCTTTCGTATCAATGACAACTGTCGGGTAATGTTACATAGTGTGATAACCGTGTTTCCTTCACTTATTTACTTGTCGTTTTAATAATTCTATCAATGTATTATGTCAAAGCACAGTTAGAGCACACCATTACGCAGTAATATATCGTGGACGTTGGCCTAGTACCTGCCGAAAAGTTACATTCCATATACGATGGTTTGTTCCTGTAATTGTTTTCGGCAACTTTTCTTCGCTTTGCTTCAAACCGTATTTTTACAAAAAACAGTAACATTTTTCTCAATGCTGTTGAAAAAAAGTTTTTTTTTTCTTCAATTCTACTATTCACCACCTTTGGTGATTCATTAGCAATACAATATTATAAAAAGTATAATTATCATATTTTTGATCCTCTTTGTTATTTTACAGGTATGGAGATCGATCACCCAGGTCCATTCCAGCCCGTATTTTCAGTATAGCGTGGACTTTAACAGGAATCGTTATTATCGGAGTTCTCGTAGGCGCAATCGCCTCTTCGTTAACTTCTGTAAACGTAAAGAAGGACATCACTCTGTATGGCACCAAAGTAAGTTCTTACAGATGGGCATTTAAATTTTCATGGAAAACGATCAAAACTGCTCCTAAACTGCTTTATTTTCTCAAATGTAACTTCAGATGAGATAGTTTTTCAAAAGTAGTTGCCCGCTGATTCTAAAAATGAAAGCCAAACTACTAGGAATATAATTACACTTACAGATATTACTTAAATACGTTTTTCAGGTTGGGGCGATACACAATTCTTCGGAATACCGTTTAGGAATACTGAAGAACGCAAAAGTAAACACAGGTAATGTTCCCGAAACCAAAAAATATCCACCAAAACCAAAGTAGAAACAATTCTTGACTGTATCAGTTTCCAAATAAGCTTTACAATCGTATACAGGCCACCATCCAAAATTGTACGAGCGAACAAAAACTAAAGACAAAACCATGTGCTCACATCCGGGTTTTTACACCTAATCATTTCATTTAAGCGTCACTAAAATGTCTCTTTTGAAAATTGAATAAACAATGTCATGTCCATTTCCGGCTGTAACAGGTAACAACCGATATCATTCCACTTCTTATGACAAAAACACTTCAATTTAATAAAACATCGTTTTTAAAAGGGTTAGATTCGTGATTAAGCTTTTTTTGGCTTGGCAGGGTGCCTGTGACATCCAAGATCTTCCACAATTGGGAGATAGGACCTAAATGGCGACACCCAGAGGGAGGGGGACATGCATCCGTCGCAATAATGATACAGTGGGAGGGGATAGAATAAGGGGAAGACAGAAGACAGCCTTTTAACCACGAGCTTGAAAACTCTCGCAATTTCCGCTAACGGGAATGTGTCGTAGTCTGAGGGAAAATGAGATCGTACAGCATAAGAAGATGAAACACTGCGAAGTCACTCTTGGTTGTGGAGCCCGATTTAAATAGCATTCAACTGCGTTAAACTGTTTTTCGAGAAGGATACCAAACATTATATTAACTGAATTTTCATTAGCTGTAACACCAGACTGGCGTTACAACTAGTTGATTTCTTGGTGATGCGGACTAGTGCAGTCTCCAAATGATGGAATGCAAAAGATTGACAAGACACGGAACAATTTCCAACGCACAAATCTAAGTAATAAATAATGGTTTCTGTAACACCAGGAAACACTCAAGAAAATTGACTCACTTATTTTTGATTACTTAATTTATTATTAGATAATGATCACTGATTGATTAATTGTTTAATTGATTGATTGATTGATTGATTGATCGGTAAATTTCAGAACATAAGTATACAAATTTAGATGAGATCCGAGTGGCATTGGAAGATGGCGAAATAGATGGTGCGCTGTTGGACACATATGTGGCGGCAGAAAATAAAGGGACACTTCTTGACGACAGGGTGTTTCTGAAAGATATTCTAGACTATCCATTTGGTTATGGAGTGGTTCTCTCAGGAGCGGCAAGGAATGTTGAGCAAAGATGCCGTGATTACATAGCCTTGCATATCAGTGAGATATACAAAATTGTAGAGAACAAGACAAAGACAGTTGAAGTAAGGATAGTTGAATGATTAGAAAGGCCGTCAGCTGCGAGTAGCTATCGCTCCTTTTAGCCATTTGTGACCTAACTGGGACTAATTCGCAGAAGGTTTGCTCGCTTGCAGTCAATAGTAGTTATATGATATGAGGGTATGGGCACATTTCCGTATTCTGGATTTGTCGGCATTTTTTGTGACCTTGTGATTCCTGGAATTTGACCTTGACCTTGACCTTGGGAATTTCCCGGTCGGGCTCAAGGAATAATTGTTAAATTTCGCCTTCAATAGTTGATCCTTTCTAGAAATTCCCAAGGTCAACGTCAAATTCCAGGAATCTCAAGGTCGCCAAAAATGCTGACGTCAACAAAATTCCGAAGTCAAATCCAGAATATGGAAATGTATATGCAAAGTCTCCAGGAGCCCATCAAGTCTCTTATCACACACGCAGCAAATTTCCCACCTCCCCCCGCTGCCATTAATTTTTCACATGGCAAAACAGGCGATAAGGCTTTTTTCGCGCGATCATTTGGGACGCGATGCCATTTTTTCTCTTACAATTCTTATGTTGTTTCTAGTCATTAAAACCTACCCGGAGGAGCCTTCCCGTCCATTTCTATAACAACTGAAAACCTATCGATGCGAGAAAATTTGATATGTCAGGTCAGGGTACGCCCGTCCGTGCAGACTCTCGAGGAGTAGCATGCATCTTATTCAGCAAAAGAAACTCGTAACTGATAAAGATTTCATTAATGTCCATAGGCATCCGATGGCGGTTTAGCTGAGAGTATTGGACTATTTGACCCTGCCTCTCAAATGTTTCTTTTGGCGGCTGCTTCTCTGATTGGTCTCTTGGTAATGGCTGTGATTATTGGCCTTTTCTATCAGTGCTTGGTATTCGTTCCCCGAGTAAAGAAAGGTATGGTGAACAAGACCTATACCTTCATTTTCACTTTCAAAAGATTTACTACAATTCTAAACCTGAGTTTGCGCCTGTTGGGGTAAGTAAAGCGAGTTAAATCAAAAAGTCCAGGAGTAGTCCGAAGGAACAGCGGCTCCCTCTTGTCTGTGAAATTTTGGAAAGAATTGTCAGTACAATAAATGGTAACAGCTGGCTGTCCCTGACTTTGTTTTACACCGTCAGTATGTACTTAGGAGGGACAGACTAATCTTGGTGCCAAAATTTTCAACGGCTATTAGCCTTTTCTGTCAAGTTGTCATATCGGCAACAGATATGCATAGCTCTATCACCAGTGTAAATAAAGCGAGCCTAACTTTCACTCGAGTCGCATAAAAGTATTTAGCGGACTAACTTTGGATATAATAACAATTTTTTCGTCGAAACGAACAAAACTACTGTCAGTAGTCACCTCACCTTTTTTTTTTTTTTTTTTTTTTTTTCCTTTTTGGGGGAGGGGAAAGGGGGGCGGTATTGGGTGATAAAAACAAACAAAGTTAAAGCCGGTGCTTGGCACTGAAAATGGTTATTTCGTCAATTTCAGATCAAGAGATGAAAGCATCCTCGACACATTTTGTGTATAAGGAAGCCCTCGTGAAAGAGATGAACGATTTCGTTGATGCTTTCTATTCCAAGCTGTCCAGAAAGATTGATTTGATAAAGAAAATGGAATTGAGAGAGATGAATGAACTGAAAAACGACAGAAAGCAAGAAGCTCAGCTTTGGAAATCATCCAAAGAAAAAAGAAATTCACCGGGAGGCAAGTATATAAAACGAGCTGGTGTGGCATATTTGCCTGATGATTCTCCACAACAACCTATCCACAGTAATACAGCACAGAGTATTCTCAGTCAGCAAAAAGAGGGATGCCACTCACAAATTCTGTCCTCGATGTATCAAGCTGATGACGCCATAAGTGTTGACAGTGCTTGCATTTCGATGACATCACCAGATAACTGCTCCCTTCACCTCAGAGATGTGAATACCACTCTTTAGTTAAACTCTACTAGTATCCTATCACAAATAGAGCATTCTCATTGGTTAACGTGAATGCTATATAAATCTGTTAGATAGCAATTAGCGGGAAGTCCATAGAAAAACAATAAGGGTAAATAGTCCGATTCAGGAAATGTAGAAGAAGAGTGTACAATAACTCCATTACTGTGACAGTCTTTTTTATATATAATTATATAATTAATCGAAGAAAGGGCAATAATCGATAACATGGAAGACAGAATCAGCTTTACATCATCTACTTGATCTTGCGAAGTAGCGCTTTTATATTTGAAATAGAGTACTTGTCGCCCTTTTTCGACTATCCGCCATTTGTAGAAACTATCCACTATTTGTAGTAACCACCTGGCAACATTTCCATCGAGAATTCTGTCAAGAATTCTTGATTTGGTGAAGAAAATGAATGAATTCAACAAGCGAAATAAAGTTTTTTTACAGTCAAGCCAGTTCAAGCGTAACCCCCAAGATTCGATTAATGAATTTTATTCGAAATATGAATCCGTTAGTAGTTGTAGATTTCAAATTCATCTCTGTATTCCTGCATTCCGAGGTAGTTATGAAATTTCTAATTAATTTATATAATGGCCTATATGTGGTGTGGTGGCTACGCCAGAAAGGGATACCTCTTTCAGCTAAAAAGACAGCTATTCCGGTTTGTGACATAGCACATTTTCTTAGTTTTTTTGTTTGTTTGTTTGTTTGTTTTTTTTTTTTAAGTCAAATACATGGCTAAACAATATAGTCAAAAAACATATACGAATTTTTTTTCTTGTATTAAAGCAACTGATCCAAATACTATACCCGTGGGCCGGGAAGTAATAAACCGTTTTCTATGAACGTAAAACTATAATATGGTAGGTTGGACAACGAGTTGCTACAAAGTATATCCAAATTTGCTGAACATGCTATGTAAAAAGACTAAGAAAATTGCATCGCCAGAAATCACAGCACATATTTTCCGTACCTTCCCAAACGGTATGTCGCGAACCATTTGACTTGCTACAGGCTTTCAAATACTACCCTTCGCACTTGTCAAGTAAGAATTACTTGTATCTATACAAGCAATAACAACCATAAAAAAAATGCAAAGAAAAACGTTTACGCCGTTCCGTTCTTAATGGTTGTTACTGCTGGTTTGACTCCCACTCGCTTAGTTTGTTAATGCTAAGCACCCTTGGTGTCGTTCCAAACGCTGACAAAACAACGAATCATGAAGAAGAATACAGTAAAGGTTATCTACGAAGTAGAAAAGAAAAAATGTATACCGTAAAATTCCGAAATGCCCCTCCAAATATAAGGCCCCCAAACCCGTAACGCAAAAAACTCTCCGTTAAATCCCCACTCCAAATATAAGCCCCCCTGGGGGCTTGTACTTGGAAAATTGCCCTCAAATACAAAGTAAAACAAAGCAAAAACGGTAAATCGACTTCCAACTATAAGCCTAGCCCAATCGATTTTGAAACGCAAATTTCCCTCCGTAGATAAGCCCCTCCATAGATAAGCCTCTCAAAAAGGGCTTTTGAAAAATATAAGTCCCGGGGCTTATTTTCGGAATTTTACGGTATGTAGGGGAAATTCGTAAGTAGTTCTTTATCTACCCGTTAGCTTTTGAATAAAAGCCTATTAATACTAACTAAGATATTTAAACCCTTGACCTTTTTACCCTTGCACCGTTGAATTACTCATTAAAGGACGCCTCAAATATGTAATTAGCTTCATTAAATTATTTAGGCCACACCTGTAGAGAGAAACTACGAGAATAACATACAAAAATAAACAAAATGGTAGGAGTGTTTTGTATAAACTAATGTTGAAAATGCTTATGCTAAAACGATACCGGAGGAAAGTAAACAGTTTACGTTTGGAGTTCTCCTAAATTCCCTCGGGGATGCCATCAAGCTATAACAGGATACACAAAAATCATGCTGCATTTTGTACCATCTATAAAAGTAAAAGCCTTTTGTATACCCCGAGTTACCAAGCAACCACTTACGAAGATAATTATGAAGATAATTATGAACTGTGTATTCAAACAGGGAGAGTAAAGTTCAGCGAAAGATATTCAACTGGTATTTCAGTCAAAACAGGGAACTTTTCGGAGAGAAAAAAAAACCATTATCATGCAAAGGTTTCAACGATCTGTCATTTATCGAGTTCAAACAACAGAGAAAACAGTGCAGAAAAACGTACGTTTTGGGAGAACTTTATTATCGAATATACTGTATATATGAAGTTCTAGAATTTTCTGGCATTTTTGTAGGTTTAAAGCTAACAGCATCAGGTATCAGCTTTTGTTTTCGTTTCGTTTTGTTTTATTTTGCTCTCAGCAGAGGCACAGTTTTGAAAAAAACGTTTATTACATTTTATGCGTGTACATACAGAAGGTTCTAGAACTGATTTCCTCATTCAAATTATTAGGTTTTAGGTTTGAAACTATACCTATCTATATTAAAATGTTTCGCCGTTTGTGATTGATTCCACTAAAAAAAAAATTCAAAAAATAACAGCCTCCCAACTACTAAACTGAAACACGTCAGGCCAGCCCCTTCTTTACTTAGTTAGCATCGTCCGACCGACCCAGATTTCAAAGTTCAGTTTTGTCAGTTCTTTAACATACTGCTGACCAAGCGTGCTGACCGATTATAACAGTTGACTTACAACTAGTAATAACCAAAGGTTACGGAGCGCGGGCGACAACGATCGAAGGTCAAAACACTTTTGCTCCAACGCTGCTGTGCTTTGCATAAGTTTCACGTCAAAACACGTGTGATCGGATTACGAGTGATAGAGCGCCCAAACGCGTGTGATCACAGTGCTTTCTGTGCATTCCATTCATTCTTAGTGGAAATCCAAACGGATGCTGGCTACACACATGTGGCGCATGCGTAAAAACAACCTGGAGATTAGGATTGTGGGCTCCTCTTGTCGTCTGAAGAAACGATGGCTGTAACACGATCTGTGAGTAAAAAGGTGGATTGTCATATTGATGCAAAATGTTGTGTACAAAGTTCAACTGTTCCAAGCGTAATTCAAAGTGAAACTTATTACCAGTTGCCTATTTCACTAATTTTAGCTTTTAAGGTAGAACTTTACGTAATTACGTTAATTAGTTCAGTTTGAACTTATTTTCTTGATTTTTTCCATCCTCGGAGACCCAGGGGCGGTCAGTTGGGTCAGGAAAAAACGGCGGCGAAAGTTGTAAAGAATGGGCGAGAGAGCCCCCGGGATTGCTATTCTTAAAGAACCAGTTCCACGACTTATTCGAATGCTTGTCTGTGATTGCTTTTTGTGCCCAATCAGGTGCCAGCGTCTATCGGGCTGCTTTCGTGATGTTCTTATACGAAGTAGTTTAACTGCAAACTCGACTGTTCGCCGTACCACAGGCGTTCCAAGCTCAAGCTACGAGTGTGGAATGTAAATTTACTTTCTCACAAGAGAGTCGGTGTCGCGTTACAGGCGACCATTGAGATGTTGTATGAGATAATATATAGATTTAGCCAGGGCTAAACGCGAAGCTCCATTAATAAATTTATAATTTAAAACAAACAATAAACTTGTAATCCACAAATCAGTTAAATTAAGGGCACATTCGTGTGACTTTTGAGGGACAGGCTAAGTGATTTTAGAGTGAAACAAATCTTGCATCGAGTTTGATAGCCTTATATGTACACCCAAAAAATAGCACTGGCAATCATCTTTGGTCACATTTTAGAGCAATAATGGCTCTTGATCACGGTAGATTAGGCGTGGAAAACAAATTCTTGGAAAAAAAATGAGGCAGAATTTTTACGTTCCACAAGTTTACTTTAGAAAATCTTGCCAACAAATCTGGGTGCGTGCAAATCAACCTTTTATACTTTTTATACATCACATCTGAGGTGAAAGAGTACTATGAGGCGCTGTTTTTATCATACAGACCGCCTGACCTCAGACAATTAGCAGTCAGTTTCACATTTTTTCAAGACTAATTCCATTCATTCAATATTCAGGACCATCGAAGCACACGTGGGCTTTTAGCGAAACCGTTCAAAAAAATTCGAAAATCACCTACCAAGTTTGCAAAGAAATTTTAACAGAGTTACGCTTCAACATAATAAAGAATTTATTGTGTTTATTTTTTATTGATAGTTTTATGACCGTCACGGCGATGTGTAATATGCGCGGTACGTTGAGTACTCCTGCAAGCGATGTTTATCACTTTATGAACGACTGTAAACAAATAACGGCAAAGCGATGAAAATTGCAAAAGACAACTAACAATAAATAAAAGATCAGAAATATAATTCGGTACAACATTTACAGAGACAACAAGTTTCATTCACGAAAACAAGAATTTCAGTGTCTATAAGAATCCTAGAGTCTTTAAGCTTAAAAATTAAGTTTAATTTTAAGCCGCCGGCTTCCCGGTGTTTGCTGTTTTCCTCGATGAACTCGCGACAAGTAAATCGCTCAAAGTTTTCTTTCTACAGCCAAAATAATATCTAAATATTCTTCGGAACGGTTTTTCTTGTTATGTGCGGTGAAATATCGACTAAAGGCTTTTCAAAGTTCTGTAAGCTTATGTCAAACCTCATACTAGGTCAGATCAGTGTCTCAAATCTAAATACAAACGTGTATAAAATAGCCTCATAAACTGCGCTCGACTTCACGAAAACAGATATAAATACAATGATAACTCAGGCTTACCATATTTCGAGATGCAGCTCCTGAAAGCTATCAAGTAAGGCCTGAATCGCTTGCGCATCCAGCAAGGTGAAAAACAAAAACGTTGCCATCCGAAATCAGATTTCCCACTTTGACAAGCAGCGCATTTCTCAACCAAAAATTCAATAAACAAACCAGCCATGAATAACGTTAACAGAAGACTCTTGGTAGCAGCTGTATTTCATTTTGTACATCCAGTGAAAAAAGACAGTTATTAAAAGCATCAGAAGTTGACACAAAACTCTGTCAGCTTCCGTCAGCTGTCGAAGCAAACAAGTTTCAAGATGTTGTATGAATTTTCCGCATGAACTCACCTGTCAAATTTTGACCAATCAGGGCATAAAAATTGGACGTGGAGCGTGACCAAAGCGTGACTATCCTGAGAAAAGTGAAAACCATCTGTTTTCCCTTCTTGCATTTTTAAATAACTGGCTGAATTTTGGCTTCCGAGGTCAGTTTGAAATCAAAATGTTAATAGTGCTGGGCCATAATGACATAAACACAGCATATTTCATATGAATTTTTTCTAAAAAAAATTGAGCCTGCGATCATCTGAAAACTAGTAACTTGTCAGCGGATAACCTCAAAAAAATACTCGCCCTGGATGAGTCGACACCTGAGCCCGCGATACGGCCAGGTGATACTGGTCAGCGGATACCTTGTCTTGACAGCTGTCAATTGATCACAACATTGATAGTTTTCTCCTAGGCTCCCTGGGCTCCCAAACTAGCTAGAAAGTGTGAGATTGAACATTGGTTTCCCTGTGGTGCGGACGGACGGTCGGTCGGTCGCTCGCTCGCTCGGTCGGTCGGTCACGTGATTACCAAATTTTCTGGGATGGGTAGATTACTTTAGCTATGGGGCTGCGCGCGAGGAGCTCCGCTATAAAATACTGAGGTCTATGAAAGCCGCCGTTTTTCCTGACCAAACTGACCGCAATTGGGTCTCCCAGGATGGATTTTTCCTGTAGACGACCACCTCTCGTTAGCGAACACTTTGTCGTGCACCAAGGGTGATAGCTTACGAGAGAGTTGACTGTATGCACTCTTTAGATTCAAGAGGTTCAGTTCAGTTGGTGAGCCAGTAAGGTATATGAAGATGAGTTTAGTTTTGGCTTGAGGGTTAAGGCAATGTTGTGGTATTTGATATTGAATCAATAACAAAGCCGGGGTAAAGAAACATTGACGTGTGCTTTGTTTATTCATATATTTTTTCAGAGATGTTGAACTTGATTCAAATTCAAAAAACCTGTAGCAGCGCTATGATGATGAACGTATATACTAAAAGAAGATAACGGTAGTTTGCCTTTTAAGTACCTGCATCAGAGTGGTAACCAACATGTTTTCGTCTTCTACATACAGGGTGTTATTATTTGTTTTTCCTCAAAAAATTAGTTAACTATTAACATTGTGTTTGTTCATAGTGTTATAAGGATCAAGCGAATGATAATTTTAGAGAGAAAAAAAGGAGACTACGGTCAAACCTCTATTAAGCGGCCCTCTATTAAGCGGTCACCATCTATTAAACGGACACTTATCAAATTCCCAAAAAGTATTCTCCTCATTTACTGTACATTTGACCTCTATTAAGCGGTCACCTCTATTAAGCGGACGCGGTCACCATTTAGAATTCCCAATTGGCTAATTCTATTGTATTTCACCTCTATTAAGCGGTCACGTAGTTAATTACAATGCGTTATTTTAGGATATTTTGACACGATGATACGTGCACCATTTCCAGTTTCTTTCAACAGCTGTCCAAACACAACATGATACATACATAATACATAATACAGTAATAAGAGTGGTTTTGTTTGGGCTAGTAGGCCTTCGAGGGCCCACCGCAGTGCACATCAAATTCTTCTTTTATTAACTTCGCTTGCAACCAACCACAAGAAAAGCTGTCACCTTCAAAGATATATTCGCAAGGAACCTCGAGACCGTAGCCACCTCCTCTGTTTACTCGTTTCCCCTTGTATACATCTTACAGTTCCATTTTTACCATATTTTATACTACATTTTGGGAAATCTCTATTAAGCGGTCAGTTGGCTCATTCCCGAGGGTGACCGCTTAATAGAGGTTTGACTGTAGCTAAAAAAACCTCTTTGATGCATTATAATATTGTTTTGCATTCATTGACAGTAAAGGGCTGTTCAGCTGTGGCAAAAAACGGATCGAAACGCGCCAATGACATTTAAGAGTCTTCATAGCCAATCATGCAACATCACCGCTAACTGAGAGACGACCAAAAACATCGCGACTTAAGTGGCCAATCAGGTCAATATAACCACAGTTTGATACCAGCAACTGACGCTATACAACTCACTTAATTGTCTCTGAAGATGACTATATAGCTACAGGTGTACCGTACGTCGAAACTTCAGTGACTGTCAACATTCAGGACTACTATCATCCGGAAGATTATGTTTCAGTCCTACCTATGAAATGACTCCTGCAGGGTAGTAGCAAGGTATATTTTTTTCAAACTGATCCCGTTTTTTGACCTAATTTTTTTATCCCTGATCCCAAAATTACTGTAAATTTTGATCCCTGATCCCGTAAAAATACTTGATCCCACGAGTTTCCCTATATAATTTTGCGTAAAATGGGGTTGACAGGCCTACACAACTCCCCAGCGCGTGTTTAAAATAGCCTTTTTCATAGTTTGGCTCCCACGAGTATGTCTTTGAGCGCCTCCCTCTTTTGTACGATATGATGGGCGGATTTTTGTAGATTTCGCTCAGTAATGGTTGTTGTTCAATTAAATGCCCGTTTTTCATGAGAATTTTCTTTAGGTCAAGCACTGATGGTTGGTATTGTGTGACAAAAGGCAAGATTCGTAGGTTTCTCTTTGTTTCTGTTGAAGGGCTAGTTTCCTGTCCTTGAAATTAACCCCTGAAAGGGTTGTGTTAACGAGATCCTCTGGGTAACGTCTCTGTAGCAGATGTGATTTGAAGTTTGTAATTTTCTCTTCAAACATTATTTTAGAAGAGTTTGTTCTGAGAAGTCTTAGGGCCTCTCCTTTAATGAAGCCTTTTTTATTTCCTTGAGGGGCAGGATTTAAAATGTGTATATTGAAATGTCTCAGTTGGTTTAAAATGAGTCCGCAAATCAAGGATTGCGTCTCTTTCGAATCTTGCGCCTTTGTAGATTTAGGTGTCCAGGAATGTTGTCTCCTTATCGGAAATTTCAGCCGTAAATGATGATTGTTCGTATGTTCAATGAACTGTTCTATTCTGTCTCTGTTTATAGTTCAGAGCGAGAATATGTCGTCTATAAAAAGCTATAAAACGTTTCAAAACGAGCGGTTTTAGTTCGCTTTGGCTAAGGATTTCGGTCTCTACCTTATTCATGAATATAATTAGAAAAGGCGACTGCCATTTTCGTGCCCATGGCTGTACCATGTGTTTGAAGGTAGTTTTTTCTATAAAACTGGAATGAGTTTTCTTGAAGAATTAGCCTTAGCGCTTGTTCTAGTAATTGTGTAGGGATAGGAGGTTTGTTTATGTAGAATGTTTCGTATGCTCTGCATACCGTGTGTATTCCCTCCTCTTGAGGCATGTTTGTATAAAGGCTCGTTACGTCCATTGAAACAAGTATGACGTCCTCTGGGACTTTCGTATTTTCTCTGTAGTTAATAAAGTCGGTAATATCTTTAAGATACGACTTTTGTTGTTGTACTATAGGCTGAAGAAGTTTGTAAACGAATGATGATAATTCCTCTGTTGGGCCATCACACCCTCATACTATCAGTCTGCCGACCGGGGTCGGCTTGTGTATCTTAGTGGAAAATTCTGGAATTCGAGGTGGATTTGGTGTTTGACAAAGCCAAATTTAATTGCTGTATCCATCTTCTTTCGCGAGATCATAATTGCCTTTCTCGACGGCCTGCTTAAACTAGAGAAATGACCTCGCAAAATGACGCCTAAATCACAGAGAAATCAGCTCGGAACGACACCAAACATGACACGTGACCCGGTTAACATTTCGTTTGAACTGTAGAACTTCCATAACTCTAACTCGCTTGACTCTAAATCCACGCTAACTCAGGGCCGTAGCCAGACTTCATAACAAGACGAGGCAAGTTTCCAGCGCCGAAGTCGAGACCCGTTAGTGGGGTGTGGGGGCATGCCTCACCAGAAAATGTTTTAATCTAGAGGCTCAGAAATGCTCTTGTAAGCATTTTCCGTGGCATTTTTCTTCAGAAAAGCCTTGGGCAAGTGTAGAATTTCACTTTTTTATTGCTTAGCGATACTGGCGCCAAGTTAATCACCATCTGCATTTTAAAGCATTGAAATGTTGTAACACGTATTATAACAATAAAATGAATCCACGAGAGTAGCCAACGTTTATGGATTTTATACTGTAGATAATTAGGAGAAGCCTTAGGTAACACTTTTTTGAAGTTAGTTCTTAGATGATATACAGAATCACGCTCACTTATCAATTATATGTTTCGATACACTCTTGCTTATGTTCTTCAACTTTGAGACAGCCATGTCATAATATTGCCATCTCTTGTACTTGTAGGGCTAAGATAAAGAAACAAAAAAGGCCAATGCAAAATCAGGACGAGGCAACTGCCTCGTCTTGCGTCATGCTGGCTACGGCCCTGTAACTCGAACTAAATTTAATTTGCCTTCGGTCCATATTTCAATAATTTTTACCCTGATAACTGGAATTCCCTCTAGTTCCCCTACTGGTCCGAAATGTTTCTTAGCCCCCCTTGGGGCTTTGAGTTTAGCTTGGTTCGCCAGTATGCCAGGACGTTAAAATCGTCATTTCTAAGTAAATCCTAACCGCCGCAGTATTCACCCGTATTTAAAAAATCTATATAGTTTATATTATTTGAAGAAAGGGTACTGTTCAATGATAGGTCAAAGAGATAATACATCACTCCCGATGCGATCAATTCATGATCTGTTATCAGTATGAACTATAATAGTATGCCAGAGTATGCAGAGCTATGGCCGGTCTCTTCAGAAATTCTCGAGCGATCCTCTGCGTACTTGTGTCTTAATACTGTAATATTGTCAAAAAGAAAAAAAATCGATATTAAGGAAAAATCAAGTATTGTACTAACCTACTAGATGACCTCCTCGAACTCGTTGGTAGCCAAAGGGTGACCTGGAGCGTGATTTAGAAAGTTAATAGTTCGTGAAATTAAATTCAGCGAAAAATGCTGCAGATTTCAGCAAGTATCAAAGCGGTAAGTCAAAATTAAAATCACTTTACCTTCGACGTGAGCGATCGTCCTTGTTTTTCTTTTCCCCCATGGTTTGTCAACGAAATAAACACAAATATAGCGAACAAGTTGCCACAATGTTCTCGACGGCCGAAAACGGTGAGACAAAAGGTCAACATCTATAAATGGACTAACGTGATCACCATGTGTGCCATGTTACAAATTAATGATGTTATCAAGGGCACAGACGAGACAAGAGAGACAATTATGAAATCGAATGCCGGAAAATAGAAAATTTTCAACGACTTCGTGACAAGCCAGATCTGAGGATAGCGCTAATAACATGTAATAAACCGTTCTAGATACAAAAAAAAAAAATCCAAAATCCAAATTTTTTGTGATTTTAATCATTATCACACTCAGCTATCAGTCTGATCCCTGATCCTATAAAAAACGGCGCTGATCCCGATCCCAACGCCGTGATCCCTGATCCTAAGGCTGTGATCACTGATCCCACCCTTTTGGAGACCTTTGATCCCTGATCCCATATACCTTGCTACTACCCTGCTCCTGGGGTGAAACCTTTCGCAGTTTTATTATTATCATTATTATCATTATCATTTATATAATTACTATAATAATTACTATTATTTCTAAACAGTTCGAGAAGGACTTTTAACAGCACAGGAAATTAAAGAGCATCTCTTAACGTAACCTTGGATGCCCAGCTTTCATCATTATCAAAGATCGCCCAAGGGGTAGCGTTAATTGGTTTTCAAAATGGTAAAGTGACAACGAAGGCAATATAAATAAAACAAATACTAACACGTTTAAGGAAAAATAATTTCAACGATATTGGCGCTTGGGCATAATATCGCATTAAACTGAGCTCTTCCATTGTGAGTAATTATAGCCAGAGTAAGGCGAAATTGTGGTAATGGCGACGGAACAGAGATTATAGCAATTATCTTCCGTAAGAGGAATTTATGATGAGGCTATTGCTTCTAATCGCCTTTACGTAAGATTTAAACATCCTCTAGTCATATATTCAAAATCTCTAGTGACAACTACCAGGGGCACCCAACGACAATTTTCGGAAAATATCTGTTCGGAATACGATTTGAGATCTAGAATTTTCGGAACATTTGTTGTAAAATTTCTTATTTGCCTGCCTCTGCTAGGATTTTCAAACGTCTAAAATAGTGGCATAGACCCATTTTTAACGGATTTTTACACTTAAAAGGTCACCTAGAATTTTCGGGAGCCTTTTTTCTGGCGAAATTTTCGAAAGGGTAAGTTTTAATCCCTATGATTTTCGGATCACTAGACTTTCAGCTAGGAAATCCGAACAGATGAAAAATTTTTAGGGGATAAAAATATGCCTATATCTACCGTTTAAAAACTAAAATACGTTTAACAATGCTATGTTTAAGTGGTTTTGAACTATATTCTCGCTGGGTGCCCCTGAACTACAACTATGAGCCTGAGCAAAAGTTCCTTGGAGCAAACATTAGCTAAATAAGTTTACTTATGTTATCCACAAATGCTAATTTATATCGCCTTAAACCGACAGAAACCTTCAGTTCAGTTCAGTTCAGTTCAGTTTATTTAGCCAAAATAAATAACAAACAATACAAGGATATAAGAATTGTAAGTTAGCAAGGGATTCCAGAAGAAACCACAAGGCTTATGAGGCCTGGGCTCCCCAGTTACAAAGAAATGAGTAAAGTGAAAATTTGCGGACGGTAGTGCATTAAAAATACGGACTGTGGAGGGGCTAACCTTGTATCAAAGAGACATAGAAAGCTTGTCGTAAATTGGAAGAACCCATTATTTTTTTTTTCTCGTGGCGTAGGTTGAATATTCACAAAAGTTAGATATTTGCATCATTACATGCCAATACAGGGTGTCCCAAAAGTTCGTTCCTCTATTATATAAGTCTGTATTTCAGTACGATTGGACTTGGTAAGCAAATCATTTCAACAAAAGTCGTGTCTTTCAATATAATTCACTATTTTAATACTTGTTGTGCCATCTTTTGACGCGAATATTCGATTTGTGTACTCCCGCGCCAAAGGTGGCGTGGGCGAGTATTTTCCAGCCACATATTTTTTGTATTTCATAGCCCGAATTGCTCGAACTCTTTCCTTGTTTTTTGTCAATATCACGCAAGATAAACCCCCTTAACGCAAAAACGTTCAACTACGTGAGAGCATATGCCTGTATATTTCAATTTATAGGCTTATCTGTAGTAGAAATTGCTAACAAAACCGGAAAAATTTGAATGTTGGGTGGTAGAATGACTCGTGAAGAAATGAAGGTTTACTAAAGAGGAAGACCAAAAGCCATGAATAAAGCACCTAAAATAGTTTTAAAGAAGGCCAGTTACAAAATAGGAGACTCGAGAAGGAAGCTCAGTCTCACATAGTTAGCAAGCCAAATAAAAGGGTCATGAAAAGCTGATTAAAATGTTTAAAATTAGAGGCTCCTGAGATGGCAAAAAAAAAAAAAAACCTCTGCTTAGCCTGCCAATTAACGCCCAGCTCGTTTCAAATTTGTAAAGAAGTACAAAAGCCTTGCTGTGGAAGGGGGCCGGGCTGATTATCGTTTTTGGATAAATGCCCCCAAAAAATTTTTTTTCAGCTGCCTAAACTAAACAAATATTGTTTGGGGGTTGAACTGCATCCTGCCCACCAGGTGATAAAAAGCTCAAAATGTATCTTTTGTGGGTCTACACGTTGTATCCTGATTCATGCCGCAACGGCTACAGAATGTAATAAAAAAATAAAAAGGGCATGCCAGTTACTAAAATTCTGAATACATGTACTTGATAGAGAAATAAACATCTAGAAATTTCATCTAAAAATAAAGTTTTGATCAAAAGTTATAGTGCATGAAATCAGAGGAAGGAACTTTTTGGACACCCTGCATATTACTCGAATAATGCTTTTTACATTCCAACTAGCTCGGTTTTGTCCTAACAAGAAAACAAAACTAAACGTTACACAAAATGAAAACAAGCAATGTATCGGACTGACATAACAGAATGAAATACTGCTATCACAGGTGCAGTATCTGTGAAGCGCTTGCATTACCTTATGAGTACAGGAAATAAACGAAGATATTATGATCATCTTGGACGCCCAGCTTGGTCTCTGCTCAAAGATGATGATGATCATTGGTTTTCAAAATGGCAAAGTGACAACGAAGGCAATATAAATAAAACGAATGTTAACATGTTTAAGCAAAAATAGCTTTAATGATATTGGTGCTCGGGCATTATTTAACAATTAGTCACCGAAGGCGACGTGAATATCGGCGAATAGTCACCGAGACGAAGTCGAGGTGACTATTCGCCAATATTCACGTCGCCTGAGGCGACTAATTGCTTTAGTATAATTACATTGATGATTATTCGAGAAAATAAAATTATTGATCAATTTCCGACCCCGAAACATCAAAAACTCTGGCTGCCATTTTGAAAACGGCCAGCCTTCAATGCTATAATCACCGCGCGGTGAATATAGCGGGATAGAGCGAAGCTCCTAGCCAATCACAGCGCTCTATTTTCGATAGTCATCGATGTAATTATACTAAATTGCATTAAACTGAGCTCTTACATTGTGAGTTTATAACCAGAGCTAGGCGAAATTGTGGTAATGGCGACGGATTGAAAAGAGATAGCAGTTATCTTCCGAAAGGTGAGAGGAATTTATGATGAGGTTATTTCTTCTAATCGCCTTTATAAGAGTTAAAGATCATTGAGAATGAGATATGCTGAATTTTGAATTTCGATTTCCGCCTAAATTATTTTTGAAAAAAAAAAAAAAACCAAAAGCTTGTGATTCATAGTCTTATTTCAACGCTCCTGGATCCTTGCTCATTCAACGCGAAGGAGCGAGACGGGAGTATGTAAATAATTAAAGGGCTTGAAGAGTTTCAGCGTCAGAGGCCCTCTTAGCGGGGTTACGTTATGTATGCGTTAGTGAGGAGGAAACCATATCACTGTCGGTATTTTACCATTGCAAGTTTTGCGCTTTTTTCTCTCGCTGTCGCAGTTTAAACTAATCTTTGTGTCCCTTGTCGCCATTTCTGCTCAGTTCCTATGTCGCTGTTTCAAGGCCATGGGGAACATTCCCACGGGCTCCGCAGTATAAAGATTCCGCTTCAGCACTCGTTTAGGAAGTCGGTCAGTATTTATCCTAGATCCGCACCTGCTGCATATTGTGCACGTACCTTAAGTTTAGTTCAGATTTTGGTTTTTCTTTTCTACCTCTTTAGTGGGTGTGATCCATACAGAAAAGTCGACAAGATTTTGCTACGTCAATTAGGTATAAAGCAAGTTCCTTGGGCCATATTGGTTAATTCAGGAGTGGGAGATCAGACAAAACTGAGTGGAGAAAAAAAAAGGTTCCAAATACATTTTGATATTTTTTCTTTTCCTTTTTTTTATCTTTTATTTTTATTACTACAAATTTATGTCCACTCAAGTTTCTGGATTCTAAGCGTTAAAATTGTGCTACGGTTATGCCCTATTGATCGCGCTGAAAGATTATTAAAAGTATATCACATGGAATGCGCGGTACTGAAAATATCCGTAGTTTTGTTCGAATGTGGGCTTTACACCGGGCACTTTTGTCTAAAAAAAATTGCCTGATTCTTTTATATAACAATAGCAGGAAATTTATAATAGCAGAAAGGAAATGTTTAAGGTGATCAACAATGTTTTCACAAAATAAAAATGCTGGTCAAGCGAGGAACGAAGCGGAATTTTCGGGATTAAGAGAGTTCAACCTTTTTTGAAAGACAAAGTAAGTTTCTTCGCTTAACTGAATATGCAACAACTTCTTACAGTAATTAACTAAACAAAACAGTTACTATGTAACTGACCTTAACAGAACAGTCAGCACATATCTAATAAAAAGAGCAGATAAGGTTTAAAGGACGTAAAAAAGGATGAATTGTAAGATGATCCGCTTGGCAGTTCCAGTAGTCATCGTTGGCTTCTAAGAATGCGTTTCTTTTCAAGCAGTACTGAACTGGTGCATGAATCAGCCGTCGTTGTATCTAACTAGCGTTTTCAGAATACTAGCTCTTTCTCCGAAGCTAGCAATTTATCCTATCTTGCCGGCCTGTAATAAGGCCTTTGTGAGGAACTGAGGGACTAAGCGTATTTTGCGTAACTGTAATTGAGGTCGTTGGAGAAGATCTGGTGAAACTAAAAGGAAGTCAGTTCTGCGCTCTGAACATAAAACAGCCTCTAAATTAGCCAGTGTGTACAGCCACTCCCTAATCTCAGAAATATAAGAATCGGGTAAAGGAGCGGCTTAACATGCCCAAAACAAGATTCCTCTGGATGACCTTAACCAAGAGAGAATTAATCAATCAATCTCTCTTGCGTCAGTAAACAAAACTACTGTCAATACGCGCCGAGCTTATACTTAAGAACAAAGGAGAATAAATAAAGCAATAAGAATAGCCGCATTGCCAAAGAAGCAAGGTTGGCAGTTTGAAGACATTGTTTGCTTTTATGAAAGGGAAACGGAGACTTATGGCAAGTGAAGTATGCGCAGCATCCGCACGAGAGCAAATGGCTAAATTATTTATCAATCTTTCAATCTTTCTTTATTTCACAACATATAAGGCATTTACACAAGTGTACGTAAGTAGGAGGACCAAGAAGCTGCGAAAAAATCACTAAACTTGAAGACAGCGGCTCATTTGTGTACAGTGTCCAAAGTAGCTATTGACCTCATGTCTTTTAACATGTATATTTCGTTTTCCCATTTTTTTTTGTTTAGAATTCTTCTTTTGCATTATATATATACAAATAATTTATGAAACGTCATAGGGGCATTAACCCCCCCCCCCCCCCCCCCCCAAGGCTTTCATTGGGAAAATCTAACATAGAAGCTAAAGAGGTCTATCAGCCTGTGAAAACAACCGACATCTCGCGAAGCCACCACAGATTTCCCTGCGAAATGACATCAGACTCTTATTTCACGCCGGTGGGAAACCAGTGGTAGCGCCGCGAAATTTCGGTTGTTTTCTCAGGCTGATGTATATTTGCATCCCTAGTCAAAACAAGGCATTAATTCTAAACGACGCCATGCTATAGCTATTATTTTTCTTAAGATCTGCCGACCTATTAACCTATGAATTTTTTAAGACCTCTCTTGTAATGGTCGGATGTTTATTTTCTCTTTTCATGAAACTTTCCAGGACTTTCTTTGTAAACTTTAAGTTCCATAGCGCATAAACAAGCGTAATTGGCGATTCTTACACACAAAAAAAATTAAAATGAACCAGCCAGCCGTGACCCTGCAGCCCCTTTTAAAAGTAACTTCACACCTTGAACTTTAAAAAAAGTTGCTTTAATTTAACAGTGTATGGCTTCTACCTCAAAGAATCAATATCAGTAGAATTATATAATTTGTGCTATATCCATTATTATATCATTAAACAGTCATCACTGGTAAGATGCCGATAGAGTGTTCTGGTCACCTTGTTAAATCCAGAGTTCGGTAAGACGAGACGAAACTGATTGGCAAAAGGCAAACCGTTAAAAATAGATAATTTCTATTTGCTGCCCACGGCTGGTAGCCATTAAAAAAAGATGAAATCAATACGAAGAAAGAGGTTTCGTAGGCAATCATTATATTGGCATAGGCAATGCAATCTTAAGTCATTTTAAGGTGGCTCGATACAGTTTTTCAGGGTCAATACCTGCCACGTTTGAGTGTAAACCACGTCGCCATAAACAAAGATTTAGAAAAATTGACACCACAGTTGTATTAGATAAAGATGAAAATTTGTTATGATCAGGGTTGCAATGACATCGGAGTTGTCATAGCAACGAAATGACGCCTTTACCTATTTTACTTGCAACCTGATTTCTCGGCACTGGGAACTGTTCTTCCAAAATCGTTTACTGGAGCTTTTTCCTACAATAACCGCCTCGACGTTAGTGAAGTTTAAGCGAAATCTGTAAGAGCGTTATCGAGATAGTTTGGAAAGAAGTTTTATGGTTAGAAATACGGTAAAAAATAAACAATCTTGTTGCCCGACTGTTATCTGTACTAAACGAAGCGCTTGCGACATGCAATTTCACCTCATAGTAGTGTCAATCTTTTTAAAAACGTGTATGAAAGATCATGGAGATAGCTCCAGCCGATTGCTAGAAAGAAGGATTTGATTAGTATGTATCAAGGCGCTCTTGTTAGCGGTAATACAAACATTTCGGTCTACTTTAACAAATTAGCGAATAATTTTTAAACCGCTCAATAATTTTTTTAGAAAGTTAAAGAGTCTTGAGATAAACTGTCCTTTTAAATGACCTCTTAGTTTCAAGATTATTGATATATTGTAAGGTAGTAAAAATAAGGGCTACATTTCGCTAATATTCTGTCAAAAATTTTGTGTTTACAAGTGAGAGCCTCTTATTATTCAGGGTATTGTCTCAAAGTTTCATTTTCACGTGAACAGCAGTAACTAACAATACATTTGACATATGCAAAAACACTAGCTATTGTTGTACACGAAAATATGAAACTTGGGAGGTATTGACCTTGAAAAACTATATCGAGCCACCTTAAGTTATTTTAAGCTGTGGATCCAGAATATATTTAATGCAGAAAATAGAGAGTGTTACCGATTGCAACTTCACACATACCCTTTAAGACCGAAGAATATTGTTTAGAAGATTTCTTTGCAAAAAAGATGGACACACTGAAGATGATCACGACTATTAATGGCCATAAAAGTTACACTTTAATTGTCATTCAAGTCTTAAGGTGGCTCGATATAGTTTTTTTAAGTGAAATTAATCGTAAAGGGGATTTTTATTACAGGTAGAAGAAGTATCATAAATTGTGAATATATTTTCCAAATACACTTTCCTTAAAACGTTTTTTTTACTTAAGGATAGTTTCGTTGTTAAGGTGTAGATTAGAAGTGTGATTTCTTTGATTTAAACATTTTAGAAAAAAATTATTATCATTTTTATTTATTTATCAGCCGAATGAAAAAGTGTCGATGGAAAATTTTATTGAACACCTTTTTGCTATCCAGTAATACTGCAGAAATACACCGCCAGCCCTGTTCTATGTCATGAGGCTATGTGACATTAATTAATTAAAGACAATCAATGTCCGTTGATTTATGTCTGTGACGCAAACAGAAACGGAAACAATAAAATGGTTTCATCGTTTTGTTGAAAAAAGACGCTAAAACAAATGATATATCGCCCGGGCAATTCATTGCCCATCTGCCACTTAACCGACCAGGAACAGCATTTCAGGTAGATATAAGAACCTAAAGCTTAATATTTGTTTTTCTTAAATGCTTTATCACTGAAGGTGTGTTGTCTGCGTTTCAACTAAGAATCGATCAGTTCTATTGCCAGTTCTTATGATTTGGCCACCAATGATATATATTTTCTTTTTTTCTATACTAAATCAGTAATTTCTTACAGACGCGTTCTGCCTGAATGAGTTATGTAATAGCGACTCCTAGGATTGAAGGCTTGTAGAGAAATGTCCTTGCATGTAAATGATTTAGTGGGAAAGATTTACTAGTCTCCTTTTTTTTTTTTCCTCTTATCGTTACTACTTCCTCTTCTTTTATTTCGCCTTTTTCTATGGTGGAGTTCGATTAAGACTTCTAGCAGTTGATAAAAAAGTGAAGGCCAATTGGCGAAGCCGTTCGTTAGTTTAAGAGTTCTTTGCCGACTCATTGAGTTATTTTACGAACTTTTACCAGAGCCAGCCTTAAAGATATGGTGTATTTTTATTTTTTTCAGATGGCGTTCTGGATTCCCAAAAGAAAGACAGCTGCGATGGAATCAAATAACATAGCAGTTAACGGTGAGGTTGCAATTGACTTCAAAGGAGATGGAATTTACAACCAGAGACATGCACCCCATTCGCCAACTCTCGGACATCACTCACCCTGGAGGTCTTGCAACATGGAAACCAAAATGCCAGAAGAAACAGTAAGATGCTATTTTTTCTGTTTTTTTTTTTTTTCTTTACTTCGCAATAGATCTTCAATTCAAAAAAAATTATGAAATAAACTTTGAAAAAAATTGATACTTCATTGCCAGATATTAAAAATCATGTTCACCATTTCTTTACAGCCTCACCCTCCGTTACGTAATTGTACATGAATTTTCCTTTAAAAAAGTGATACTTTGTGACATTCGTTCTTATCCTAAATTTACTGATATAGGGTGGGGCAAAATCTGTTAAGCTTAACTTACGAGAAATTATTAAGCTCGAAAGGTAAAATCTTTGCACTTTATCTAGCTAAAGTACACAAAAGGAAAAATCAGGTAAAATAACCCAAAACGTGCGTTTTCTTTTATAAAGCGTTAAATGGAATTAAATCCTGAGTTAAATGACCTAGGAATTCGACCATTCGAATTTCTACAGCCAAAGGGTAAGCAGGGTGTTTTAAGGAGGACTTTGTAAATGTTTAAGAGCGTGTCTCCGTAAGAACCGACCAGTGCACGTGATTTCGGATCCAAAAGTTAATTTTCCTTATATTCTGGGATATTAAAGTCTTTACCTATTTGGTTACAAAAATGCATTTTGTTTGACCGAAAATGCGCAATATAATATTTTACGAATTTTTGAATTTTCGGCCGGTTGGCACTGTCGCCACTGTAGCCTTTGAAACTGCAAAAATCGCCTTCATTGCCGTCGCTACAGAAAACAAGCACCTCGCTCAAGAAGCCCGATTTTCTTTTTAACATACAGATCGATACACCACTCTAGATTTCCTAGCCATATCACAGTTCCGAATTATTTATTCATTTGAACGGCAAGGATCTTTTTTCCTGGCTCGTGTTATCGCTCTTCCATCAAAACACGAAAATAGTTCAACTTTGAGAGCAGTTTAAAAAAGTGTGGCACCTGTCTGAACTTTGCTTTCTGTATTAATACAAACTAGAAATGATAGTAAAACATAAAAAGGAATAAAATCTTTGTGTTCTGTACGTTTTCGAACTTGACCGCCGTTTGAATTTCCAGAAATTTCGACAACCTCTTAATTTTGATTTTATGCAGCTTTGTCTTTAAAGACAAAATTTTGTCCGGAGCAAATACATTTATTGTTTTCGCGTTTAAATACCCCTTAAGTTTGATCATATATGATCATGTGGCAGGAAATTTGAATTTCTTTAATTACCTGTAACTTCACGCTATTTTATGCGATTGAGATGGGGTTTTCATTGTAAATATTTTTTTTTCTGTAACAAAAATGTCTGTAACGTTTTCAAAACTGTATTTCAAATTTTTAACGTTGTTACTAAAAATAGGTGTCACTTATGACGTCATACTTTCAAGAAAAGTCAAAAAATACCTTTACATTGTAAAAATTTAAAGAAAGCTTTTCTCCAATTAAGATGTTCAAATTTCGTGCTTCATTTGGAATAGAAACTATTCCTCTGAAAGCCAAAAATTGAATTGAAGAACCTTCCGGGAGCAAAGCCCTAGCAACCGATCATTTTAGCCTCATCTATCTGTTTAAATATTTTTTAAATTAAAAAAAAAAAAAAAACGGTTTTAATTAATAAACCATACAAAAGCCACCATCAAACTTTTGCTTAGCATTTTTCTCGAAACAAACCAAGATTATATTGGAATTCAAGCTTGACCACATTCAAAAGCCAATACTTGCAAGATAAGTTGAATAACAATACATTATTGACGTATATCCTTTAACAAAAGAATATAATTACATCTCGCCTTCAGTTTGTAGTATTTATAGAAAATAATTTGGAGATTGTAATATGTACTCGAGTTTGTGCAGCAATCAAACGGTTGGCTTAACAGTCCTTCACGAAACGGTTTTCCCAAAACAAGTTGTTTCTAACTGATTCCTGAAAGAAAGGCAACCAAGGAGGCTTGTTTAGATAGCTCAGTCCCGCTAAAACAAAGCAAAAATTGAAACATCAGGTTCCAGTAGCTTGAAATCTTTACTGGAGCAATAAGGAAAAGAGAGTGAATGAGAATTAAGTGATCAGGATGATATAGGAAATAAGCTGAGTCATTTGCTACTAGTAATGGCTTAAAAAATTAATGACTTATTAATGAAAGTCTTGAAACAAAGGTATTTTATTTATTTATTTCTTTTTATTTAATTATTTTTATGGTGCAGGCAATGAAGCGACTAACAACGCTAACAACACTGAATAAAAATTTCTTATTATTTTAATGACCATTTAAAATATATATTACTTTGAATAATTATAAGCACTGGTATAAATTTGAATTAAACAGTCCCTAGTTTCAAATAAAAACTAACAAGGTCATTTAAAACAAAACTATGGTATTGAAATCACAAATAAGGTTTCTTCAGCCGAGTTTATAATAATTATGATTTACCACCGCAAATAATTCAAATGCTTACGTCTCGATAACTCGTTAAAAACGTTAACTGAAACTTTTGAGCCGACAGTAAAATTCACGGCGTCTTTCTTTATGCTCTATTCTTGGTTAGCAACCTCGTCACAAGTCGGCCAGGTTAGAGGGCAAAACAATAGAAACTTCGTTCGCAGAATTTTCATTAAAAAATATAAGACAGTATAGTTCCCAAAGAAGGGAAGCACCTTAAATGTCTCATAAAACCAACATGACTGCTATGACGTCAGCTGCAAACCAGCTGACATCGGAGTGAGTGGGTCCTTTCCTATCTCTGAATGTTAGAAAGATCTCAAAATTTTACTGTTCACAAGGTTACTAAAACAGACATTAACCGACAGAGTTAAAGTTAAGCCCATGAAATAAGGTAAACTGGGGTATAAACGGTATTTGTAAAACTAGAATTTTTTATGTCACAACTGTCACTGAAAAATGGGTTTGATAAAAGAGAGAATGATCCAGGTTGGCGATTAGTCTAACAGCTGGAAGCATCTGACCTGATCTGTGTTCGCAGGGTGAAATATTCATAGCAAAATTAGACGTTAAGAAGAAGTAGTGCAGTTTGAAACTCTCAAGATTAATTCTTAAAAGCAAATGTACCGTTTCTGAACGACAAACGGAAAAAATATATTGCACATTTGCATAAACAATTAAAACCAACCATCTATTAAAGGTTTCTTGTTTCGCGCGTAATATCCTTTGCCTTTGGCTTTCACGGTGTGTAAGAATTAAATTCGTTACTTTAAATGGCTACCAGCCGTTAGAAAATCTCAATCTTTAATTTCAAAGTGAAATTTTGACTTCAATACTTCAATCCCTTTGAAAATGCATGAAATTCATTCCTAAATTATGAGCGCAACGCGCTGATCAAAAGCATGTCAACAACAGGCCGGAGCCGATTAGTATCGGCTCCTGGCGCTAATTACTATAATGGCTGTCAAATGTTTAGCGGCGAAACATATCATGTTCACGTGCCTGAAAGTAGACCACGGGAGTCACGGAAACAACAGACAAAGATAACCTACGCAGCACGCGCGTGAACTTTAAATAGATTGGAAAAAATTATCATGGGGCACTGGGATTCGCTCTCTTAGCTCATTCTCTCTTGGTTTGAATTGTTATTGGCAAACGTGGTCGGTCAAATTGGCTGAATATCAACCAAGTTCTTTTCTGCATTTTCAAAGACCGAGACGCGAAGTTTTGTGAGAATAAGGAAGGCATGCGCAATTCCGAGCGGGTTAGATATATTAGCTCATCACTCCCTCTAAGATAACTTATCAGAACACAGGGACTCGCTTTTGGCTGCCCAATGGTGGAGCCAACAAAGCGAAATAAGAAATGACAGTCAACTTATTGACATGCCACTTCAGAATCTCACCCAGTTCGCAATTGGCGAGTATTCGTACCTCTTACGAATACTCGCCAATTCTCGTACTCGCGAATACTCGTACCTCACATTCGTACCTCGTGGAAGGAACTCGACAAAAGAACCACTTTCTTTTTTTTTTTTTTCAATCAAACCCAGGAACACAAATAACACATTTAAAGTGTGACACGGTTTTTGTTTGTTTGTTTCAGACTACGCCAGGCGTGAATGCAAAAGTTAAGAAACCACGCAGAACACCAAGAGAATGGTTTAAGAAGTATTTCTTAGAAGGTAATCTTCATAAACTGATACAGCTAGTTAAAACGACATTTTAGTCATGTATCTAGGTTGAGTTACTGAGTATATCCAGCCACAAGGCCCATGTTTGTACCCTGAAGGCCTAGCGTTGTCTTGATTTTTTATTTGTTTGGGGTTGTTTTTTCATGCTTCCAAAGAAGTTTTTTTCCGACCAGAATCCGGGGTTGTTTACTATTTACAAAAAGATTCCGGAAAATCCGATTGCAAAGTAAATGAAACATGACTTTTTCGGTCGTTCTAGGGGAAAATTTCCGGGGGCAACGGGATATCTGAAAAGACAGTCCTGTTTTTCCGGACGGGATATTCCAAAGAAAAATCCGTGTTCCATTTAAGCCATCTTTGATACCAGTTTCAGGCCATCGCGGTTGTTTTTCGGTAAATGGAACTGTGAACTGATTCGTACAAATAGTAAACGGGATTCCGGGGCGACATTTGCCAGTCCTGAATTTTGCGTACCATTTGCTTAAACCGTAGACCGACCGGTTTGTCCTGTACCCTGTAAATGGTAAACAACCCGGTTCTCCTCTAACCGCTTTCCCCAATCCCCCTCCCTTCCTCCCCCCCTCCCTCCCCCATGCCAAAAAAATGTTTCCAATTTGAACTGAAACGCACTAGGATTTGTTTGTCAACCTTTTGGTGCTGTGCTTTTTTGTATTTCGTAGGGTAAACAGCTTTACTTCCACAAGTAAGAATTTACTATTTAACATACGCTAGAGTCGTGGTGGTTTCAAACGCTTTTTACACGCGCTGGGCACCAGGATAATGATCATATCTATAATAGCAACCATTTTCCCGTGCTATTCCTCAGGTCAGGCTTTAAATGCAACTCAGACTCAGGCCCTGGAGAAACTTGATCCAAACGCGCCCTTGGTCGAGAGAATCCTCGTGCAGCACCGCCGTCTGCTAGGTGTGGCCATTCCGTTTGTATTTTATCAGGTTTTGTGGTGGAGCTGCGCCATCAAATACAACTTTTTCAGCTTGTTTGCAGATAGATATTTCATCTCCATTACCATGATTTTTGGATCTATGATTGCAGGTAAGGAGAACACATTTTCAGGTTCACCTCCCTGCACCTTCAAAACAGAGCCAAGTAAAACGTTTTACGGCGGTAGGATTAGTTTATTCGATAGAGCGCTTCACTGTAGAACGGGAGGGCGAGGAAGCAATTTCCGGGGTGGAAAAATCTCAAGGTCTTAAAATAACAGGAAAGCGAGGATACTGACTTTGTCCTTCAGTAGGATACGTAAAAAAAAGGTCTCCCTAATTAGTACCTTCGTACTAATTACGTTAACACACAAATAAAGTGTTTTTTGGGCTTGTTTGTTTGTTTGTTTTAGTACTTTAGCCAATTGTTCACCGCAACGTAACCATCTTCATTTCTGCCAGTTCTATTTCTCATTTTTTAACTTTTGATTTTTCCTTGTGATTTGTTGATTATGATTGTAAGTACCCTTTTTATTGTAACTCGTTTATAATGGTTTTAGATGTTTACTTTAAACGTTTTTCTCAACTTCTCTTCTCAGGAATGACAAGCGAAGGGGGAGGCTCGGTTGCTTTTCCAGTCTTGACCCTTGCTTTCGATATTGTACCCTCAATAGCACGTGACTTTTCGCTGATGATCCAGTCCTGCGGTATGACGGCAGCGGCTTTTACCATCTTTTGGATGCGCGTTCAGTTGGAATGGCACTCCATCATATTTTGTTCAATCGGAGGCATGATTGGTATGGCTATTGGTCTGGAATTCATCGATCCTAACCTTTCCCCACCTCAGAAGAAAATAGGATTTGTAAGTGTCTGGTTCTCTTTTGCGTTTGCCTTGTTCCTTCTCAACGTATACCACAAGCGTAAGACCTACAAATTCATCCCAAATATAACTCCGTGGAAGTTAGTCGTCCTTTTCTTCACTGGCCTCATTGGAGGAATCTTCTCTGCTATCTCTGGAAGTGGTGTAGACATATGTAGTTTCAGCATTCTAACCCTTCTCTTCCGTGTCAGTGAAAAGACAGCGACGCCTACCTCCGTTGTCCTAATGGCGATTAATACTGTGGTGGGATTCTACTGGCGCCAGGTGATGCAGCAAGCCATCTCAGCAGATGCGTATTATTACCTTGCCGTGTGCGTACCAATTGTTGTGTTGGGCGCTCCTTTAGGTTCAGTTATCGGCAGTCATTTTCATCGCCAGGTTTTGGCTGGTTTGAACTATCTCATAGACACTCTGGCCTTAGTTAGCGCCCTTATCATCGTCCCAATGACCGCAGCGCTATGGGGGGCATCTGCAGGTATCATAGCATTTGGATTCATCTTTTTCGGACTGGTCACTTATGCTGGCCAAAAAGTCATGGATGGAGTCGAGGAGGAAAATAAGCAGCTTCCAAAAACCTGCATCGAGGCAGGGGCAGAGGAGAGAGAAAAGGCAGATGAGTTTTACACGAATGGATATCTGGCCTACAAGAAGCGTGAGGGGACTGGAGATGATATTGATCTTGGGCAGACGAATGAGGGTACTCTTAACTAGAGGGTCAATTAACATGTTGTAGACATTACAATAGCTAATCATGATAAAAGAATGAAATCTGAATTTGATGAGTATAATTTAATAAAGCAGTCCAGAAATGTAAACTGCAAGGTGCAATTAACAAGTCATGTAATGTGTTGCAAGCGTTTCAGCTTGCTTACAGACATCTATTTATTCTCTTTCCTGAAGAACTGAAGGGGTGTTAGGTAGCCCACGAGTGATGTAAGTTAGCACAATGGCTCAATCTAGAACAATTTTGTCGATGTTTTCACTTAAAACATTAAGGGTTTATATTGTGTTCAGATCAAAGCCCGAGTTCTTTTGATCAGGACGATGTAACGATAAAACTTCGAGTTAAATACAATGTTCAGTGTTCTACCTTTAACAACGCCTGTGCGTCACTTGTACCCTTCATTACCTTGGATGATTGTTACAGAAGAAAAACTGTGTGATCTAATAGATGGAATCTCGTTTAGTAGGATTGCGTCAATTTGCTCTTTGTATTTGTTTTGTTTTGTTTGTTTGTTTGTTTGTTTGTTTTGTCAGCTATCCAGTTCTATAAACAGATGAAAGTCAGTATGACCTGCCAAGTTCCTGTTGAAGTTCTTCTGGCATGAAAACCGAAAAACTATTACAATAATATAGCAATTCAATTAAAACTATCATGTGACTATCTACGTATACACCAAAGGTTTATGATAACGCGTAGAGCGACGGGATAGCTTTGATAACGAGAACATTACAAATTGATCTACTATCGAAGGTTTTTGTTTGTTTGTTTGTTTCTGCTCGTTCATTCAAGTTTTCATGTACGAAAAGCGTTCGAATGAGTTTTTTTAAAACTCATAATACTTAAAAGTATTATACGCTATTCAAAAAATGTAAATAATACGTATATATCTATGTACCTGTTACATAATCCGCAGTATATAAATAAAATGAGAAAGAACAGAGAAATCTGAATTGCGCTGGTTTGCTTGGTAAAGTTGTAGCAGTTGTATCTATTTTTGCGTTCTTGGTAATTTTATACAAAAAAATATAGATTATAAGAATGAAAAGTGCACAAAAGGAAGGAATGACTCCTGATATTTATAATAAGTCTTAGAGTGAAATCTATTCCGTACATGTGCGCTCTTCTCAGCGTGAGAATAGTTTCATAAAGTATTTTGGAAGGCAATACAGTCGAATCCCGGTAACTCGAGATCGAAGCAAATAACTAGAAATACGAAAATGGGATAGAGGAGGAATGCAAGTATCATGCACACTTCACTTTAAGGGCAGCAAATTGCTATATTCTTAAAAAAGAAATTAAAAAAAACAGGGGCACCCAACGACAGTTTTCTGTGTTATATCTGTTCGGAGAAGCAAAAATTGTCTAAAATTTTCTATGCCTTGAGGAAGACTAAGAATTTCTAGATGACCGTTACATTCATGTACAATTTTCGAAGCTTATCTAATAATTTCCCCACGATTTTCTGAAGTTTCATTTTTCGCATTTCACTCTCCAGATTAAGCTATTTTTGGGATAAAAAGGGAGCCTTAAATTTTTGGATTCGAAAATGCAATGGACAAAGGAATCGGAAAAGTTCTCGCTTTCGTAAAACTTTAAATTGAATCTAAAATTTTGGGGAAAATAATACTGAAGCCCTTGTAATTTCCAAGACTCAAGTTACCCCAGGATAACCGCCTGAGAAACAAATTTTATAGTGCCGCGTAGAATGTATTTTAGAAATGTATACATATAAATACTCTGGATAGTCTAAAAAGTGGTTTCGGTGCATTGAGGAGGAAACCGTCTGTAATTTACAGGGACAGAATACCAGAACCAAAAATCTAAGTAAATCACTTAACACGGTGTGCGACATAAAACGAACTCGACAGAAGTGAAGGAAGTAACATGAACAGATTTATTGAACCAGAGATCAATGTTCCTAGCACAGAAGTCACAATTTGACATAGAAGAATCGACGGGGCTGATTGACAAGACAAAAGTTCCTAAGTTGTGAAATCGGTACAAGGTGGTACAAGGTCGTACAAAGTCGTACAAAGTCGTACAAAGTCGTACAAAGTCGTACAAAGTCGGTTCGAACTGAAAACGATAAAATCGAACGAAAACTTAGATAAAATACATAGAGTGCAAATATATCTGACTAAAAACCAATAATACCAAATAGCGAATGAGAACTAAATAATGCTAGAAAATACACTAAATTAGCCTAATATATAGATTTAGCCAGAGCTAAAAGCGAAGCTCCAATTAATAAATTATAATTTAAATCAAACAATAAACTTTTAATCCACATTCATGTATCACAGTAGATTAGGCCTCGAAAACAAATTCTTGGAAAACAAATCACGCCAAATTTTTTTGCGTTCGATAGGTTTACTTTTCAAATTCTTGCCAACAAATCTGGGGGTGTTTAAACCAACCTTTTATAATTTTTATACATCACATTTGAGGTGAAACAGTGCTATTTGTCATACAGACCGCGGAGAGAATACGGTATTTCACAATTTTTCAAGACAAATTGCACTCAGGAATATTCAGGACGATCAATCGTGGGCTTTAAGCAAAACCGTTCAAGAATTTCCAAAATCACCCATACGGCCAGCTGGTTCTCGTTTCTATAGTGCGAGCTGTCGGTTGGTCGAGTGTTTGAATGAACTTTAAGAGAGTTACGCTTCAACATAATAGCGAATTTATTTTTTTTTTTTTGCTATTTAATGGTTTTAGTTATAACGATGTGTAATCTTATAAAGCGTTTGATACGCGAGTCATTTTTGAATACTCCTGCAAGGGATGTCTGTAAAACGCGGACCGGATACCTGCGGATGGCGGATGCGGATGGGAAAATGCGGATAGGAAAATGCGGATGGCAAAAATGCGGATAACAAAAAATTGTAAGAGGAAAAAAACGAGAAATGCGGATGGCAAAAAAATAATAATAATAATAAAATAAACAAACGAACAATTAAGGAAAGAAATCTTTCTTTCAAGTCGCTGTCACATGGTTGGACCCTTCACTTACATGCAGAACGTAATGCCAATAGTTGGCACAGTTTTTTACCCTGTAATTCCTTTCATTAATGTTACAGAAATAAGGACGCTCCGTTCCTCCTCCTTAAATGCACACATACTTGGTGCACTTCTCCTTTGAGTGTTTAGCCTAAAGATTTCAGGCAAGGTAAACAACTTCAAAAAATCGGCTAGCAAAGGAGGTGTTTGGAAAACGAGAACCGGATACCTGCGGATGGCGGATGCAGACGGGAAAATGAGGGCAGAAAAAATTGTGAACGATAACAAAAACAAAACAAAAAAACAAAAATTTGGATATATAAATTAAATTGTGTTACTAAAACATTTCTTAACAAAAACACGTGTATAACGTTGTTCGGAGAACAACAACAACAAAAGAGAACCAAATTTCCTCAAATTAAAAGAACACTAGAGAAAACAAACTAAACCAAAAAATAGGGTGAACTACGCGAAAACATCGCGTGCTTTGCTTCGCCTATTTCACGCTCGTCTCCGTTAAATCACCATGTTTCCTCACAAAGGAGCCTGATCTTCAAAAGGGCTCATAATACAAATCAACTTTCGCTCTGCCTTGACTTTGGTCGACTCTGCTATAGCAGACAGTTCAGAGAGTGATTGTCAACTGCAGACACCTGCAAGAAGCGCGTTTTTGAGACCAAAAACTAAGCTACTGTTACGCTAGTGGTCTTCCGTTACACAAATTTTCCTCTCGGTTTTGTGTGAATCGGTCTTGCTTAATGAGGGTTTTTCTACAGAAATTCATTGTCAGGCAATATGCCGCACCCTCAGCAGAGTTATTCTGACTTTCGTTCCATTTTCACAGTTTTAGGAAAAGCTTCTATCAACATATAAAAAATACTGATCTGGTGTAGACATAGCTAAAAAATTTGTAAAGTCTACTTGAGAAGCAGCTTAGTCTTTTTTTTTCTGATTTGTAATAATTAAACATCTTTCCCTGTAGAAAAGTATGTTTGGTTGCTGCTTCGCAGATAGACGGGAGCTGGCCAAATAATTTGAATATTATATAAATTATTTTCGATTCCGAATTCTGAGTTTTAAGTTGCTCGATATAGACGTTCTAAAAACTCACTGAGGATATGTTTTGGAAACTATTTTGCTAGCAGAAAAATTAGAAACAAAAACAAATGAAACAGAAAGTAGCCTTCATTAATGCGTTCACAAGTGACACTTCTCTTTTCTTGCGGGAGTTTAATTTTTGCAGATTAGGTGGCTTTTTTCACAACTTTTCAGGAAATAACTTTTACGATTGACCAAGAAGTCTGTTTTTTCTTTTCAATCTGCAGTATATTTTGCAATTTTAAAAATTCGAACTCATTATTCGTGCACTTATAAATTCCCAAAGGGTAGAACTTGTAAAAAATAAATCCACATGATAGGTGGAGTTGATTGGCATCTGCCAAACCGGAAAGTTACGTTTTTACGTTCGGCCTTTTGTCTGGTTGATGCACGCTGCAATGTTTTGTCTTGAGTCGCTCAAACAAATAGGTCTTGATTTGATTATCCTGAGAATATTCTCTCTGTAAGTTGAGTACACTATATCCAGTGAGAGCAAAGAAGTCAGAACTCCAGGTCAGAATGATTTTATATTAAAAATTGTTTGTCGTTTGTTTTGCAAGGACTAACACCCATGCCTCCCCCTCTTAGCGTGATAACCATGAAATTCCGAATAAAGTAATGTTTAAAAAAATAGCGATCACTCCCGAAAGTAAAGACAGACTGCTTCGTGAATTACACCGCTTTAGGATGCTGGTCAAGTAATATTCTGACCCGTGATTGCAGAGACCACTGGCTCCTTATTCGGTAAAGGGAAGAATATTAAAAGGGGCCAGTGCAAAATAAGCTAACCTTTGCTGGCCGATTTTTTTAGCTGTTGCGTGCAAGCCTTAGGCTAAACACTCAAAGGAGAAGTGCATCAAGTATGTGTACATTTAAGAACGAGGAACGGAGTGTCCTTATTCCTGTGACATTAATGACAGGAATTGTAGGGTACAAAACTGTGCCAACTATTGACATCACGTTCTGTATGTATGTGAAGGGTCCAACCATCTAACGGCGACTTGAAAGAAAGATTTCTTTCCTTAATTGTTTGTTTGTTTATTTTTTTTTCTTTTTTTGCCATCCGCATTTCTCGTTTTTTTTTTTCCTCTTGCTTTTTTTGTTATCTGCGTTTTTTTTTTTTTTTTTTCATCCGCATTTTTCTATCCGCATTTTCACATCCGCATCCGCCATCCGCAGGTATCCGGTCCGCGTTTTACAGACACCCCTCCTGCAAGCGATGTTCATGAACGATGAAAACAAACGGCACGGGCAAGCGATGAAAATTGTAAGAGAGACTACTAACAATCAAAAAAAGAAATAATTCGGTGAAAAATTTACAGAGACAACAATTTTCATTCACGAAGGCAAGTATTAAAGTGTCTCTAAAAATCCTCAGAGTCTTAAAGCGTTGTCACGGGACGTATCTCCCCGATTTATGAAAAATATTATAACTTAATGGAAGTTCTATGTATCTTCCCAATGATCTTTGAAATGAAACCGATATTTGACTTGATTTAGCTAAATGTCTCTTTTGCGGAAGAAGTCAATGTGACGCTAAAAAACAATGTTTGAAATATGAAAAGATAAAGCATGAAGCATTAAATCTGATTGATTTCTGACAATTGTATCCTGTTAGTTTGTCGTAAATACTGATGTATATCGCTGTAGGAAGCTTTCTCTGAGGTTTTGGAACATTTTTATTGCTTATTGATATAAGTAACAAAGACGATAATTAACATTTGCTAATGGACTTCCTATTTAAGAGTTTAAAAATTAAAAGTGTGCTTTCCTGCGCCGTGCGTGGAGTCGGATCACGCACATCACTTTTTAGTTGGTTCTTGACCAAGGACAACCCCCATCTGTATCATCATGTATTTTTAGGTTATTCCTTGACGTACATTCTATGACTCTTTAGAAATGTTCTGTCTAGGTTAAGAATTTCTCCTTTCGTGTGTTCAAGGAATGAGGTTTTTGGAGTGGGACATCTTGACTCCAAATTTGACGTCCCTTCGAAGATGCCTATCTTTTGAGTGAACGTTTCCGCGTTTTTAGCAATTAATTCAGCTAGCTAGGGTTTTGTGGCTCGATTTTGTTGATGAAGATTTCCTGCTATTCTCACATTTATGAATATGGGAGTTGTCCTTTGTTGTCATTAACGAAGTTTATACCTTAGGTTTTTTAGCTTTAAAGAACTAAGTAACTTGAAAGTAGTTGCGTGAAAGTGTGTTCCTTTTGCTGAACCTTGCCTAGTTAGTTTTCTTTACTGGTTATTCTTCTTCAGAACCAAAGGAAGGCTTTTAAAAGGAATCTTGCGTAACAGGGTAATGAGAACATAAATATATTATCAACATAGTCAAATAGGCGTCGACCAATAACCAATAAATAGAGAGATGTGAAGGAGTAGATTTGAGAGAGAAAGCAAGACAGGAAGAGAGAGAGAGTCAGAAAGAGGCAGAGACAGAGCCAAAACGAAAGTGAAGTCCAGAGGACACAAGACTAGTTGAAGGAAGACGTTGTTAGAAAGAAGTTGTGTAGAACTGTGAAGTGAAAGAGTAAGTCTTCTAATAATAAAGGATTTAATCTTAAGACGTGTTTGGTTGTGAGAGTCTCTTTCGGAGAAGAACTAGTTCCCGTATCAGCGTAAAGCTTACCGGTAAGCCGGCTTCCCGGCGCGGTGTTTACTGTTTTCGAAGGTGAAACTCCTCGAAGCAAGAAAATCGCTTAAAGCTTTCTTTCTACAACCAAATTTATAACTAAATATTCTTCGGAACGTTTTCTTTCTATTTGTGGTGAGCAAATATATCTGAAGGCTATTTAAAGTTCTGTAAGCTTATATCAAACCTGATATTAGGTCAGATCATTGACTCAAATCCTACAAACGTGCATAAACTTGCTGCATAAACTGTCAGCGTGAACTGCGCAAGACTTCATGAAAATTAGATATAACAAAAACAAACATCAAATACAATAATTACTCAGGCTTACCATTCGAGATTCAGTTCCTGAAAGCTATCAAGGAAGGCCACAGTTGGTTGAGACTTTTAAACCCTCTTACGCATGAGGCAAGGTGAAAAACGAAAACGATGCCATCCAAAAACGAATTACCGAATTTTGACAAGCGACGCATTTCTCAATCAAAAACCCAGTAAACAAACCAGCCATGAATAACAGAAGACTCTTGATAGCAGCTGTGTTATATTTTGTACATCCAGAGGGAAAAGACAGTTAAAAACATCACAAGTTGACACAAAACTCTGTCAGCTTCAGCTGTCAAAGTAAACAACTTTCAAGATGCTGCATAATTTGTCCGCATGAACTCACCTGTCAAATTTTGACCAATCAGAGTATAAAAATTGGACGTAGAGCGTGACCAACGCGTGACCATGGTAAGAATAAGGTCTTCCCCGCCTGTACTTTAAAAAAAAAAAACTGGCTGAATTTTCGCTTCCGAGGCCAGTTTGAAATCGAAGTCCTAATAGTGCGGGACCATGGTGACATAAACACAAAATATTTGATATGAATCCTTGGAAAAAATAAACATGAGCCTGCGATCATTTGAAACTGGTAATTTGTCAGCGGATAACTTCAAAAAAATATTCGACCTCGATGGGTCGACACTTGAGCCCGCGGTATGGTCAGGTGATACTGGTCAGCGGATGCCCTGTTTTGACAGCTGTCAATTGATTACAACATTGATGTGCAATTAGTTTTCTCTTGGGCTCCCAAACTAGCTAAAAAAGTGAGAGTAAACATTGGTTTTCCTGTGGTGCGGACGGACGGTCGGTCGGTCGGTCGTACGGTCGGTCGGTCACGTGATTACCAAATTTTCTGGGATGGGTAGATTTATTTACCCATGGTGCTCCGCTGGCGCGCTTCGAGCGCGGAGCTCCGCTATAAAGTGATTAAGAGCCCATGACTGTAAATATCGAGAATCGCTGGCCAGGCTAAAAAAATCGAAAATTCTGATAATTTGTCAGAAAAACCCCTTTGGGGAACTATCTTCGAAAAAAATATTTTCAACTTTCAAGAATCTATAGTTTTCGAGAAAATGAGGAAAAACGAAAATAGCGGTTTTTACCTAATTAATTATGCAAAAATTAGAGTAAAAATGACCAACTTTATCCCGTCTGTACCGAGGCAAGATTCAAAGCTATAAAACAGAAATATTTTTGTTTAAAAGAATTCTATCTTTTCTTTCTATCCATGGTACTTTTTAAACCATAAACTTGATTTTGAATTTTTTACGGTTTTTTAAACACTACCACGAAGCGCACTTTTTAAAATGGCTAAAAAATGAGCAACTTCAGAGGCAAAAAACTCACCTTGGTATGTGTGATACCTAGCCAAAATGCATACTAGGACAAAGTTCAGCTCTTTTATTAACAGAATATGAAATAAAAAATCTGGGTACTCCGGATTCGCTTTCACAAAATAAAAAGTTTCGTGACCACTAGTGGAAAATGTCACAAATTTGCATAAGTCAAATTTGTAGAGAAATGTTGCGGCAGCCGGTTTTGTTTCAATTCAGGGTCAGTATCTAATGTTCGGAAACATCACGAAGCAAGAAAACGTTTTTTGATAAAGTTTATGTTAAAATATCAGAGTAATTAACCGTTCAAAAAAAATAATAATAAAAAACGACCTCGAAGAAGCGTTATATAAAAGCGCTGAATTATTATGTAAACTATATCCCATGTCTCTCGCTTCTTTTCCTAACTCCTTGTATCAGCATCCATCTGTATCATCGTAAATTCGCCTCCGGTATATCTAAAATAGGTAGGGATATTTTCCTTGAAATTTTATTTTGAAGGAGGTTTTTTGCGAACGGGATACACTGCGTGAGAGGAAGTCATAAACTAACAGTCAAAGCAACAATGTCACGCAACGACGTCTCGTGCAGCTCCGCCTTCTTTTACTGATTTTTTTTCCTCCTTATGAAATTTTATGGAAACTTTGCTTTGAACAGACAATGCGTTGTTCGCAACATCATTTGTTTCTCAGTAGTTTATTTTCTTTTCGGAAAGAAGGGATACTAACTTTGCATGCCTGTCAGTCACGCACTAAATGTTAGCATTTTCTTGTCAGAGATGTTGAAATCTGATTTTTTTACTGCGTATTACAAACAACAAACCGTCCCTTGGTTAATTTTTTTGCTTTTTCACAAATAGAGGTATAATTAGGCAGCTACCAAAGGCCCTAGGAAACAGCTATACGTGATCGTAGTTCATACGGTCCAGCGGTTTCTCTTCTCCGAAAGTTCATCGCGGAGTTGTACCACCTGCCATCGCCACGCCTTAGTGTGTAAATCTATACGCGAAACCCATGAACCAAAACAAGTTCCTACCGACGCCACCGAAGAACTGGAAAAGGAGTCTACAGGCGAACCTCCCGAAAGCGACCACCCAAAATGCGCAGACTTAATGGTCGCTAACGGGAGGTGGTCTCTTACGAGAATCGAACCACAAACCACAAACCACGGGAGGTTTCTTTGAGAAGAAAACTGGACACATCCACTTCAAGGAAGATAATTTATTGCATGCAATTTCCAAGTTACGATATGTGCAGTTCCATGTTGTTGTTGTTCCTACCACAAGAGATCAGAAAACTCGTCAGGTGGTCGCTTACAAAAGGTTAAAAACAATGTAAAATCTTTAAACAGTCAGTACCAATTAGTGGTCGCGGGCGCTTACAGGAGAGATTCCAACTGTAAGACTTAACTGGGTGGGTTTTGGTGGTTTGGATAGGTGGTCGCACATGGAGGTTCAACTGTACTCCAGCAAAATAAATCACCTTTCACGACGATGCGACCAGGATTTGTCTATGGAAGATAAGACTTCTTGTTCACCGCTTTTGAGCTACTCTAACCAACTCCCACCCATGTTGAGTGCTTGCAAAATGTAGCATCATCTTGAAAAGAGAAGTATTAGAAAGGTCATCTTTGACTCCCCTGGCCTATCGCAGTATGTGCAACGAACTTATATCGACGTAAGTACTGTTTATTAACCGGGCAGTCAGGCGACGTAGAGTAAAAGCGTAACTTGACTACGTTTTTCAGTTTACAGCAGACCCGAGTTTTGTTTAAAGAAATACCTGCCTTTTGCTCAGGAGTATTAACGTCAGTACCCACAATGTCCCAGCTCGTACCTTCACACCGGAACGTCCGATCGAATCATTGTTTAGTTGATAGTTACCCTTCTCTTCCTCTTCCTGACCTATCTAGGAAGATCGAAGGGCCTCTGCTCCTGCTCGCAGGGTAGTTGATAGCGACCAAGGAGCTAAATAACAGAGCGAGGTAAGTAAGTGGCATCGGCGGTTTTATTTACGCCTAACCGTTTCCCAAAGTAAAGAAGGAAAGAACTTCAGACAAAGGGGAAGAAAAGTTATGCGATAAAACTGCTCTTAAATTGATGTTTAGCTATGGCTTATGCGAGGGGCTGGGGACTATGTAATTGCTGAATAACATGTGCCGTTACCAAAAAAATTACGGAAAAACATTTTTTCCTTGGTTTGGAATTTTGACCATGAAAATTTTAGCTCTAGCCATTTGTGATACCAGGCAAAAAAAATCCAATATTTAGATATTTCGCTCTTAGCAGCAGGCCCTCCAATTAATGACAGTATCTAATATTACATATCCGCAGGAGCGAAACATGACCAACAGCTGGTTACAGATTGTCAATGTGTGAGGCGGGGGTTCTGGGCTCCCTGTGACAGTTCTTGTCAAGAAGACCCCAAATCAGTATATTTGCTGTTTTAGGTTGATTCTGTGCTATAACTTACTGCCTTTACCCAGTCAAAAAATGTTCAGTGTAGATTTACATGTGGGGTATGAAGAAGATATTATTTTATCAGGGAGCACTAGCCAAAAATATCTTTTTGGGTGATGCATTTAAACTTGAAAAAGATAGCCCAATTTTTCCAATTTTCAGTCCATGTCCATCCTGGCCATCAGTAGCAAGAGAACGCGACAGGAAACAGTTTCAGTACCTAAATATCATCCTTACATAAAAAAAAAAAAAAAACTGGATGATAATTTTTGGAACTAAATTGATGCGAAATGAAGACCATATCAGCTTTTTAAAATGCACTAGCAATTAGCCTGGCATAGCCTCTTTAACTCTTTTTTGACGACCAATTTTAGGGGAAGAAAACCCCGCCTTTTGACCAAATCCTCCTTTGTGGTCCGGCTTTCAATTGGTTAGTAGCCTGCATAACAGGCGTTATTTTTTTCGCGTTTTTGCAGGAGAGCGAAGGCAAGCGCGAAGTGAGTGAGAAGCGCCAGACAAGCGCGACGGAGAAGAAGCAGAAAAAACAACGGCCTGTCCAAATACATTGTTTTTTTGCATTCCGCCCCAGACATACCCCTCTCTCCTCACTCGCTTCGCGCTTGCATTTGCTCGCCTGACAAAAGCATGTACGCCTGTTATGCAGGCTAGCCAGTTAGCTTGATATGGGATTATGGCTGAAAAAGAGATTTGCAACACAAGACTGCTCAATTGGACGTACACAAATTTAGAAGCTTTTTTGGCGCGTTCACAGAAGCCAAAATTTGGACATCTCTTACGAACCTATATCGATCTTTCTCTCCCGCTCTCTTTTTTCCCTTTGCCTTTCTTCTTCTGTTGCTTCAGCACTTGATCGCCTTCCCACTGTCTTTGTTTTGCAAGGAATTTTGGCTGGCTAACTTTTCAGGAAAGGGACATTTAATTAATCTGTAGTGAATAGAAGGTGAATAAAAAAATTGGAAGTAGATTTTTTTACCCCAAATGTTGCTTTTTTGTGTGTGTATCTCTCGAAGATAGGTGAAAATTTGCTAAATGAGGTACCAGTGGAAAAATCCATCCTTAATTGTTGATTTTGATCAGTTTATAACCTTGTTGAGTAAATGGAAAGCTAACTGGGTTCATGAAGGATATCCATGGTTAAAAAAAAAAACACCAAAACGACCCCAGTGTCGGCAGTACTCCCTCCATCTGATTTACTTTTTCTATTGAGAGGACAATTGCAAGGATCCGTGAGGGTCCGTTCAATGAAAGTTCTAACTAATCAATGGCACAATTACGGGTCGGTCCACTTGGCGATCTTTGACCATCTTTGGGTGTTCGAAATCGTGTCTGGACTTAATAGTGTTGAACGCACGAACAGTGAAGAGGCAGAAAGAGCAGGAGGAAGAATTTCAGAAAAGAGAGAAAAGGGGGCAATGATTACTTTAATCTCGTCTTTACTTACGTTATTTTTAATATGCGAGACGTGGCAATTTCACCAAAGTATAACTTTGAAAAACTACTGAGAAAATTAACTATTTCGGGTTTTTGTTGATTGAAAACTTACAGGATATGATGTATAGTGTTATTAATGACAAATCCCCCAAAATGCCTTGACGAATGAACTATCGGTACCATAAAAGCATGTGCCCACTCCAAGAAAGATGTATGACGGTGAAATTCATTCAGGTGAATAAAGTAAAGTTAAGTTATCTGACATGAATAGTATTTCTTTACACACTACTTCATAAGCTCACAGTTTTTTTATCGTACCCGGTAAAAATAAAGTCTGACTGTGGTGAATTTGACAACGGTCACGCAATTGCAGAATACAGTACTCCAACACCCAACAACAATTGCTGAACAACCTTAATTTTATAATGTACAATTAAGAAGAGCTAACATACAAATTACAAAACATCTAACGTTAGCTATATTCTCTTGGTTATGCTATTTCAAACCTCAAATATTGCGTGATGCTAACAGTATTGAAATGCGTCCTTGTGTACGATAGGAATATGCAGATTTGTTTGTATGCAAATTTGCTACATTGTGTCACCAACCTTCACAGCAATTTGTTATCAGGAATATCAATTTTTCAGATCCTTTACTTAATTTTAGCTTCATTTAAAGTCGCTTTCATCCTTTCTCCTACGTTTCGAATATACCACGTACCGAAACTACAAAGAAAAAATCAGGCGGCATCATTTCTCTACAAATTTGACTTATGCAAATTTGTGACATTTTGCCACTAGTGGTCACGAAACTTTTTATTTTGCAAAGGCAAATCCGGAGTACCCAGATTTTTTATTTCATATTCTGTTAGTATAAGAGCTGTGCTTTGTCCTAGTATACATTTTGGCTAGGTATCACACATACCAAGGTGAGTTTTTTGCCTCTGAAGTCGCTCATTTTTTAGCCATTTTAAAAAGTGCGCTTCGTGGTAGTGTTTAAAAAACCGTAAAAAATTCAAAATCATGTTTATGATTTAAAACATACCATGGATAGAAAGAAAAGATAGAATTCTTTTAAACAAAAATATTTCTGTTTTATAGCTTTGAATCTTGCCTCGGTACAGACGGGATAAAGTAGGTCATTTTTACTCCAATTTTTGCATAATTAATTAGGTAAAAACCGCTATTTTCGTTTTTCCTCATTTTCTCGAAAACTATAGATTCTTGAAAGATGAAAATATTTTTTTTGAAGATAGTTTCCCAAAGGGGTTTTTCCGACAAATTATCAGAATTTTCGATTTTTTTAGCCTGGCCAGCGATTCTCGATATTTACAGTCATGGGCTCTTAAAGTAATACGACGATAAAACTGCTGGTATGAATCACTCAGCATACTCATGTTGAAGAGTAGCGCATAAAAACCCTAAATACCACTGTAGCTCAGTGATGACAAGACTAAATAGATTCCTCGCATAAACAGAAAAGAAACGAAGTTGCAAATTGATAACCAAAACTAAGCTCAAATATTCCTATAATGAAATCGATACTGGAAAAACCAAAACGAAAAGGAAAACTATACTCACTTTGGTTTACACACACACCAGTGTTATCTTGAATCAAAAGCTAAGCTGAGCTTGATAGTTGATGAGCACGAGTGTAGATAGAAATAAAGCCCCAATGGCTGACAGAAGTTAACAACATGAAGTCTACACTAGAACTGAACTAACTAAGATGAAAACGCTAAATTTGTAATAAACAAAACGTGCTTGAAAACGATCTAGAAATTATTACATATTTCCCATGGGATATGACAAAAAAGGGCTGGGAAAGTAGCCGTGGGCTTATCAATAAAAATCATCATTTATGTAGGCGATAATCGATTTATAATAACTACTGTAAGCACGTTCGTGCACCACTAAGGGATAACGAAAAGAAATCACGTTTCAAAACCAACACCGTCGTTGGGTACCCCTGATCAGTACATGGCTAAAGGTTGTATTCAATTGGACTGACAAAAAAGAATATACCCGTGGGTTTTGAAATAAATTTGTCGTGTTGAACTGCAGCTTACTGCTCTTTCAACTTTTCACGCGCTTAAAACATGGTTTGAGTTATCAAGGGTAAAATTGAATAGAAAACAAAAATTACTTCGAGTTATCGAGGGTTCGAGTTACAGAGGGTAAAAAATACGGTAAATGTATGAAGGAAACCCAAAAGAAATCGATCTTGGGTCGAGTAAGCGCAAAGTTATTGGGAGTCGATTGTATATCTTTGAGGGGTCATCTTTGAACCTCTTACACCTAATGATAATAAACAGTTTGTGAAGTAAATATTGAGAGAGTTTCTTCTTTAATATGATCTAGTTGTGGGATCCCAAAGTTATCAGGTCTGTACTGATTGGCAACAGGGCTTCCAACACGTTCTAAAACAAGGTGGGCTATTCTAAAGATGTAGTTTTCGGAAGAAAGCAGGAGAAAATGCTTAAAAATTGCCAAGCGACTTCTCTCCCTAAAAAAATGGATAAAAAATGCACTTAAATGTTTATTTTTTACCACGTGTAATTTACGAATGTCAGGATTTAGGGAAAATTAATCAAATTTTGCCGGTTTAACATTAACACCATTCTACACGAAAATAGCTCCTGTTAGAGGTCTCACAGAATTTTCTGCGCCCTTCCTATTCATGTAAACAATCATCTGGGTCGCAGAAATTTCTGGGCTATCAATGTAATAATCAAATATTTATTTCATGTACAAGATAGCCCACGGAAATTTTAGTGCCCTTGGGTAGCGGAAACGTCTGCGGCTAGCATATCTTTATGTCAAATAAAAGACGGCCCACAGAAATTTTTGTGTCCTTCCTAGCCGAGTGCAAAAGATCGATTGGGCACCAGAAATTTCTAGGTCCATCAAAATTTGATTTCAAATACAATTAGTTAGTTCAGAGAAATTTCTGTGCCCTTCCAATAAGTTTCGGGGCCGTCAGATCGAAACAACAAGTCTACAGAAACGATAAGGTTCACTCTATTCGCTACCCGAAAACCATTGAGTATTACTATTAAGAAACAATGCACCAACAAAATCAGGCACAATTTAAAATGCAACAGCTTAGACCTGTGGCTCCAAATTTATTTTACCACTGCTAAGAGTTATAGGTTAAGCGATGGTACGAAGCGACAGTACGAAGTCAAAAATCGTTTTCTTCTACCTCAAAATGAAAGCGAAACTTATAAGCTATAAAACTGCCATTTTTTTTTTAATTTGTCAAATGGCAGGAATTGTCAAGCAGATGAATTTTTGACGATCATGTCTTCCTGACAGAAAAGAATACACAAAAAAGTGGAACGCACGATTCGCTCATTTTGCCGCTCTGCAATGCCATACATACGCTTACCCTACCATTTATGGTTAGTTCGTTTTTAGGGTTAGCGGTCGTTTCTCTACAAAGTCGTTTCGATCCAGGTTTATTGAATCGAGGTGTAAATAGTTGCACGCACTTGCCTTAAAAAAACGAAGAATATTTGCCCAAAATGTTTTTCCTGTTCACATCGAAACTATACTTGAAGTGAATGGACTAACTTGTGCAATTTCACTGCTAGAGTTTGTATCGAAACAACAGAGTTCCGTTTTTAGACATCCACGCGCCGTCGTCCTTGTAGTCACGTTGTATTGCTTGATGTGGCGGCAGACAGCAAAATCTAGGATATTAGGACGAGAGTTCTGAATATTTCTGGATAAGTATATATAAGGATATAGTTCTGGATAAGAAAGGCCACAGTTTCTGGTCTCAGCTTGTCTTGATCATTTAAGGAGAAGTCTACTAGTTTAATGGAGGCTTTTGGTATCTTATCGAACCAAATCTCTGAAATTTCCCCTCCATGGCGCTTCCATGGCCGCCATGCTGTCTTCCCAATGGCTGATTGCTTTTTAAAATCTGTATAAAAAAAAAATACAGGTGTTATTTAAAAATATCATGATGGCGCTGGTTACCATCTAAATATAGATCTCAGAATACAAGATGTCTGAAAAGCAACCGAGCGTAGCAAGTAATTGTCAGAAACAGGAGCCGATTACTACCAATAGGCCCCTGTCAGAAACCAAAATCATGTCCTGTGTGGTTTAGGTGTAGCCGCATTATCCCATAAATATAAGATACAGAATGACGCTTAGCAATATATATACAAGAGGTAAGGCACCCAACGACCGTATGTTTCAATTCCATGTCTCTATGCTTTATTCTTGTAGGTCCGTTCATATAGCCGTACCTCATTTTATACCGAAATTGCCAGAAAACTTTTTGTTCCTTATTAATGAAATCTGGAAAACACAACCACCGAAAATCGCGGGTAAATTAATAGGAAATGAATATCCGAACCAGCAATTTTCGCTCCTTCGAACAGTTGTCATAAAATGTTACGTTAGTGCTCCTGAAAACTTACACAAGCTTACCGTTTATGGCGGGCTGTTCCTTGGAGTAGTCCTTTCAGTTTCGCGTCCGATAACAGCACTAAGAGCTAGTCTCTGTAAGATCCTCATATCGAGTTTTGCCCACAAAATAGATTTCGCTCATAATTTTTCTGTGGACTTCTTTTAATAAGTATATAACAAATACGAAACTAGATTGGAGAAATTCGCTTCTGTAAAATTTTTTTAACGAATTTTGTTTCGGCACCACATGAGGGCCAGAGATGCTTGTGAAATATGTGAATTTTGTCAAAATTCAACCGATTGTTCCGGATAAAAGAGTGCGACCCAAAGCTTCCAATTTACTGGTTATTTTAATTGGCCCTTTATCTTTAAAATAATACAGGTCAGAATCATCGACACCTTTTCGTTTAGAAAATCTGAGGAAACACACTTAGCCTCTTTGACCCATTTAGCGAAACATGCGATTTTAGCCAAATTCAGTGGATTAAATCTCAAACGTGGCTCACACTTACTGGCTCTCCTGCATATCACAGTGTACTTCAATCCTTCAGCTACTGAATGGCATTAAACGTTTTGGCGGCCATTCAGTTTCGGTCGAGAGGTGAGTGACGAAACTTGCCTTACTTGGCTATTTCGCCGGCGTCCCCTTCATCGCGAAGTCCAGAAGGATTGTCAGAATAGAAAGCGAGAAATCGGGCAAATGCCACTCGAAAATTGACCATTCCTAAAGACTGCATACTTTAAATCACTGTTTTCAATGTGGCTATGGTTCTCACCCAACGAAGAAGGGATAGAAGACGATAGAACGTGAACACTTCCTGTCCGCCATGTTTTTGTAGGGTTTGTGGAACGTAAGGAATCTGGAATCAAGAATCCGAAATGCGGAATTCGCAGCCCTTTCAAATGTCACCTGTTGGAGGAGTATTGTACAGTCTTATAGTTTTTTTTTTTTTTTTTTCGTTAGCCGAAGCTCAATTCGCATTACAATAATTGTTTCATCTTTGACTTAACAGGATATTGAACAGAATGTCTCAGAAACCTTGGCTGATCAAGGCATTAAGGAACCCCTATCGAGCTTATAGCTTTTGCTGCTATTCAAACGTGTCCTCAGCTGTTACATAAAATAATAATTATAGAAAATAAGTTGTCAAAACAGCAAACAACTATGTATAGTTCCATTCTTCAGCTACTGAATCATTCTCAGACATTTAGCGGTCATCCAGTTTCGACAGTTTCGTCTGAAACCGAGGGTTGAAAACTGCGATACTTAGCACGTCACAGCTGCCCCGCTTAGATTACAAACTTAGAGTTAAACTTCTTCAAATCGGTCCATAGCCCGCAGTTTACGCTACTGGCAAGCAACCAAAATGGCACATGCACCTGCGAAGTGTTCCTTTGCCGGAATGGCAAATATTGTTTGTGCTTCCTCGCGCGGTTAAGACAACTTTTTTTTCCTCTAAATAAGTGCGTTGTCCAAGTAAGAACCCTCTAAGAAGCTGTGACCTTTCACCTACGAAGGTCACCGAGTATGACCTAATTTTGGCAAGGGCGGGAAAGTTTAATCGTGCGCATGAATAAGTACAGTCTCGGTATAGTTATACTGGCGACCAGGTAACACTGTCTGTATCCTTATCCTGGCCATGAAGGAAAGAAGATTGACCCTGATCACGGTAAAAAAAAAAAACAATTAAATGACAAATAGCGCATTCCAGAAATTCGCGAGATTTTTGTTACCCTTGTTCATGTAAAGTCACGCGTAATTATCTTCAATTGTTCTGTTTTTACCCCTGTCCTTTATTTTATTAAAGACGTCGTTGGGCATAAATAAATGGGGAAAAAGGATTAATTAACTGTAAGGAAGATTCAAATTTTGCTTCGTTTTCTACGTCAAGTAGCCAGAGGAGTCGCGTGTCACCCAATGTTTACTACAAAGTGACTATTTCACAGGCTTTAAAACAATTTACCTGACATTCCTAAAATAAATATATACAAATAAAAGAAACCAAGTAAAGAAAAGTGTACAGAAAAAAAACAGACTGTTTCTAAGAACATAGGACATTTACTCAGCCCTCTTGCAAAGTTTTCCAGTGTTCGAACATTGAAGATTTCAGAGTCGTATCATCGAATGAACTTCATGCGAGAATAGCCAGGCCACTAAGCTCATTTTAGATTCTTGCATGACGTGAAAAATAAAAAAAACTGTCTGCCTTATCACCTACTTGCCTTTTGAAGGCGACCTCATGTGAGAGACTTAATGTTTCAGTTCAGTTTGTTGAAATGTTTTCCACAGCAAAGAAAGTTTGCTAAAAAAAACCACGGTATTGTTGGTTTTCACATGACGTCACTAAAATTCAAACTAAAAAACTATCGATCCTTACGAGATTTTACTTTCACGGTGCATTAGAGCAGCTGAAAAATAATTTTCATACAAATTTTCGCTTTGAAAGGGTCCTTGGTTTTGTGATAGAGTACGCTTGAATTTCTAAGCTTTTGCGTGACGCGGGATTTACGCAACGGCCGAGAGAGCTGTCAAGGTGGACGGTTTAAGGATGACTTATTTCAGGGACATTTTGCTATGTAAACAGTTCATGTATTAGAAAAAAATATTACTTAAATGTTTATGAGTTTCTCGAAGAATAAATTCACACTTTTGTTGCAGAACTCGGTAACAGATGTTTCTGTTGGTTTCCGTCCGCCATGCTGGAGCTCATCCAGGTGAGCACCAGCATGGCGTCTCCATACAAATCTCTAAAAGTTTGGGTAAAACATTTCTTCAGATATCTCGTATACGAAATATCCCTCTAACCTGAATCTTGGCGAGGGTCTTTGTACATGTACCTCCTTTCATTTCCCAGATTCTGGACTTAATCTATTGAACGATTTTGATTTTGATTTTGATCTATTTTGAACGGCGTGACACTGAAAACCAACAATATAAGAGCTGAGGCATCAGCGGGAGTAAGGGCGCAGCGGCACGAGGGAAAGAGGGCGTTGCCTATCACATGCTAGAGCTTGTTTACAGTCATACCCGTTAACTTTGTGAGCCTGAATTAATCTCAACGGCCATTTGTTCTAAACTCCAGAAAAGTCATTCTCAGGCTATTCAAAGACATTCACAAGTCGATTTCTTGGAGTGCAAAGAAGTGACAACTTACAGGTAATATTATTATTAGGCCAAGAAAGTTCTTTTCTCACTGAGCCCGAAAATCACGCACTTAGAAAGGAAAAGACGAGGAAAAATAGCGAGAGGGAGGAAAATGATATAAGTTTAAAATGACGTATTGACACTTCAGTTGTTCTTTAATGAGAAGCAAAATATTTATTTGAGACATCTTTCAACAGCAGCGACAGTTTAGATAGGGAATTACCCTAGTGCCTAGAGCAGGCTAAGGATACTTCTGAGACTTCCTGCTTAGTATTCTATGATTAAAAATAAGAGATACAAAAAATATTGTAAATGCGAAATAATTTTCCACAAATAACAAAAGGAAAAGGGTTGCAAATTCCGCATTCCGGATTCCAGATTCCTTACGTCCAAAACACTACAAAAACATGGCGGACAGTAATTACAAAGCTCACGTTCACCGCCGTCTCCCCCTTCTTCGTTGGGTTAGAACCATATATAGCCACATGGAAAGCAGTGATTTAAAGGATGCAGTCTCCTGGCCTCATAGCTAAGAAAATTTGCTTATCTATCCATCCGAGCAAATCGGGTAGTCACGTGACCATACGATGATGATGAGCTTTTACCTTGGTTACGTCTTTTGTCACGCTCCAGGAGTTTAATTGGTCAAAGTTTTGACTGGTGAATTCATGAGTAAAAACCTATGCAGCATCTTCAAGTTTGTTTTCCGTCGTATACTTACATGACTTTTACACTTTTTGTGTTCCTTTCAATGCTGCCACAACATGAAATACAGCCGCTAAGAAGATTCTTTCATTGTTCAAAGCTGGTTTGATGGTTTGGTTTATTTATTTCTGGTTAAGAAAAGCGTCGCATAAACGGACGGACTCATTTTAGATGGCAGCGTTCTTGAAAGCTTGCAGCGTTTACTGACCTAATTTTACTGCTTTTCAGGGCCTTTTTCTCAGGTGAAGTTGATTATTTATTGTTTTTTCTTTCTGGTTTTATTTCCTTATGATTTCGGGCATTATTATTTCTTGTCACTTAAGATTCATGTTTTCAAACTTTGACTGAGCTATTATCAGCAAGTTAAAATACTCATTCTTAAGCAGATAAACTTTTTTTTTCTCGTTGTTGTAATTCTTGCTTCGAGGCACGTTCATTTAGTTAATGTTTTCGCCAATTTTAACCTGGTTTACGCGAATGAAACCGGATGAAAAAAAAAAAATAAATAAACAGACAATTAAATAATCAAATGGTTTTTAGAAACGGTTCAGACACACTAATAGCCTTTCTTCATTGAATTAATAAGACTGAAGTGTTGTTGTTGTACATTTTCTATTGAATATTATTACTTTTTTCCATAATTCGTGTCCTGCGTCTGTTTTAATAGACCTTGTCAAGGTTTTCGACGCCATCTTGACGAGTAGGCAAACGCGTGATAAATTACTGACAGTGTTTGTATGAGAATCTAATGTGGGATAATTTCATTAAAACGGCGGCTAAATTTTGACCATTGATTAAACGATTTTGAGTCAACAACTTTGAAAATTTCTTAAAATATCTATTGTGGACCAAATCACGAACTAATCAGTTAAAATTATAAAGGAAAGTCATAGTAAAAATAAGAAGTGTCATTGTATTTTACTAGTCAATTTTATTTTAAAATATACGAGCCACTGAACATGACAGTTACTCTAATTTCGCATGGTTATTGCCCATTTTAGGCCTCGGGAAAAAAACAAATCGTTAAAAAATATTATCCATTAGATCTTAGACCAATGATTTTGTAACTTGGGCCCATAGGGCTTTATTCTGGCTTAGTTTGAGTTCAGTTCAATTTTGTAATTATTTCTACGTCTTATTGATAATTACGCGGAGCCACTCGTAACTAAGCGGATATTAAAAAAGATTTGAGTTGAAATTCACGATAATGCGAATAATCGTTCTGAATTCCAAGTCTACTATAAATTCAAAGTTCGGTCGTTAAAGAACCACATATCTAAAGAACTAGAAAAGGTCTGGTAGAATGTGTCTAGAAAAAAAATTGTATTTTTAGATAAATCAGAAACAACACTTATGAATATGAATCTGAAAGTGAACCAAGTTATTGATGTTACCTTGAGAACTGCTTGAAAAAAACACTGACGAAGGTGACAGTATTGGTGATGACAAAGGTGAAGATGGCAATTGGTATTGTGTGCCTGTTAGTAAGGTTGATAATAGTAATAAGGATGATGAAGATGCAGATGATAATAGTGATAATGATAATTTTAATGATAGAGATGATGGTGATATTGATGGTAATAGTGGAGGTGATGATAATGGTGATGGAGGAGGCGATGTTGGTGGTGATGTTTGTGATGATGATGGTGATGGTGGAAGTAATGGTGATGGAGATGATGATGGTGTTGGTGAAGGTGATGGTGATGGAGGAGGTAATGCTAGTGGTGATGATTGTAGTGGTGATGGCGATGGTGAAGATGAACGTGAAGTTGATGGTGATGGTGGTGGTGATGGTGAATGTGACAGTGACAGTGACAGTGAGGGTGATGGTGGAGATGAGAGTGATGGCAAAGGTGATGATGATGATGATGATGATGATGAGAGTGATCATTCCCCAAAATTTTCGTTCCTTTTCCTCTTTCCGTCCTTAAAGTAAAAGTAGCCTAGGAAAAGCAAACACGCTGTTCACGTTAAACACGGTATTCACTTGGTCTAACAAGAGAAATTCCCACCCTACCAATTTCTCTCAATTTTCCAATGATTTTGCTACAAATTAAAAGTAGCAACAACAACAACTACTTCTAGTATTACTAAGACTACTTATACTAGACTAATACTTCTATTTATCAAGCATGGGTTACTCAAGACTTTTTCCAGAGTGTATTATAGGATAAGCGTAAAAAAACACGGGAATAGCCTGAATACCAAAGAGATAGGTAAAGAAGTTGTTTACTGATGTTACAGTGAAAAGCGATTTAAGAGCGGATATCAGTAAATATCAACCAGACGTCTACAAAAGTGAAAAATCGAAAATGCTCAAAAAAATTCACAAGGTAGCACTAGGTAAGCTATTAATATAAATGTAATTTTTACTTCGATCTGATAATTATTTTCCACGTACGGGGGGATTATTGGTTTCGCGGCTCTCGGACCGGGTTTTCCCGGCCCGAGACCATGTGTCACAAAAAAATCGGTTTAAAATTCAAATCCATTGTAATGCGAACAACAAACAACCTATTCAAAAGAGTACATAATGGCACACATTTTAAGTGGTGATTTACTCGGTTTGAACGAAAATGTAATATTTTGGAGATTTTTCATTATTTTCAATATTTTGAACGTTTTCGTTCAATGAAAAAATGGCAAATTTCAAAGCCCAAAATCGTCGACTGGTACCTCGATTTCAATAACGAGTCTTATACCACGTTAAAGAGCGCTATCTCGTCTTTCAAAATCTGTTTTCAAAACTATGGGCAACTTAAAAGAAAATTTTGGAGGCCGAGAAAAACAAGAAGTACTTTTCTGAAATTGAGCTTTCCAGCCTCAGCGGGCCGATGCTAAAAACTCAGAAAAATGCAATAAGAAATCAGTCTGAGCAACAGTGGTTTAACGTAACCAGCTATCAGAAACCAACACGTGTTTATCGAGTGATCTGATAAAATTTAAAGCCGTTTTCCAACAAGAAAAGCAGAGTTTAGCCATCTTCTGTCTACTACCAAACGCACGAGTCACGTAAGGTTGTCAAAGAAAGCACAATATTAAACTTCAAAAAGCATAACGTTTCTGCGTCCAGGAATTAGACTTTAGCGGACAGAACAATGCCTACGAGTACATGTTTCATACCTTAGCATGAGTTTCCTTGATACTGGAATTTCCTGGAATAAAAAACATCAAGGACAGCATCGGCAAGAGTATCTTCGGCTGCTCTCAAACTACGGAGATCGCGTTACTTTTCACAGATTGACTGCTTACCATCTGTTTTTGGGCTCGCATTTCGACGGAACGCTTGCCTCGTGTGACGCGCGGGACGGCTGAATATGCCACCACCACCAACAACACGAGCTTTTTTCGGGTTTTTGTCGTTTCTTCTACAAAAAGATCTAATAAGCAGATTCACGCAAAAACAATTTGGCCTAAAAAATGTGTTTAAAAGCTGCACCCTGGATTTGAAGCAAAAATTATTTCCTTGAAATAAGCTAAAAAATACCCAATTCACGCGGTGAAAAAATGGATTGATTATGGAAGGATTATAGAATTCTTGCCTAACCTGAGGGGTAGGAAAAAGGCCCATAACCTGCTCCTGTCGTTGTGAATTTCCTCAAGATCAAAAATTTCAGTAAGAACCGTAAAAAACAGCTTAAAGGAGGTGCACACACCTTGAAATAGACAGGGAAAAGGGGCTTCTGATTGAGCTAAACTGTCATTGATGCACGGTGCAATTAGTTAGACCTGTTACCATCCCCCACGCAACCACAGGAATAAGTCCAGCAATTTGGGCCCGGGGCTAGCCGATGTAGAAAAAGTTGGGCCTACCTCCGGAAAAATCCTGACTACGCACCTGCTAAAGCCTGAAACTGAACAAAAGGAGTCTTGACGAAACGTCCTCAGTTATCATCTTGATCAAGAATCACTCATGACGGAATGAAAACTCCTCGTAGCTTCCAGCGAAAAAAAGGAGTGACAACAGTGGTAAGCGGTCGTTCTGTGAAATGTAACGCAATCTTTGCCGTTTACGATCTTTCGGCGCTTGGATTTTATAAAACGTTGTTGTTGCAGTTGTTGGTATGTTCTCCCGTGTGGATACTTGACATTTCCAATATATGGAAACACCATGCTAAGGTACGAACAACTGGACATTCACAACTTTGTTTTGTACGCTAAAATCTGATTTCATGGACGTAAAACGTTTTGAATTTTAAGACTTTTTAATATTAGTGCTTTTGACTCGACAACTTCACGTGACTGGAGCACTTGGCAGGAGTTGACAGCTTAAATCTGCCTTTCTTGATAGCAAACGGCATTAATTTATATCAGATCGCTGTATAAACACGTCTTGGTTTCTGAAAGCTGATAACGTGAAACCTCTGTTGCTCAAACTGATATCTTATTGCATTTTCCCGAGTTTTTAGCATCGGCCCACCGAGTCTTGAAAGCTCAAATTTCAGAAAAGTACTACTTGTATTTTTTGGCCTCAAAAATTTTCTCTTAAGTTGCCCATAGTTTTGAAAACAGATTTTGAAAGAAGAGATAGCGCTCTTTAACGTGGTATAAGACTCGTTACTGAAATCGAGGTACCAGTCGACGATTTTGGGCTTTGAAATTTGCCATTTTTTCATTGAACGAAAACGTTCAAAATATTGAAAATAATGAAAAATCTCCAAAATATTACATTTTCGTTCAAACCGAGTAAATCACCACTTAAAATGTGTGCAATTATGTACTCTTCTGAATAAGTTATTTGTTGTCCGCATTACAATGGATTTGAATTTTAAACCGATTTTTTTGTGACACATGGTCTCGGGCCTGGAAAACCCGGTCCGAGAGCCGCGAAACCAATAACCCCCCGGTACGTGGAAAATAATTATCGGATCGAAGTAAACATTACATTTATGTTAATAGCTTACCTAGTGCTACTTTGTGAATTTTGTTGAGAATTTTCGATTTTTCACTTTTGTAGACGTCTGGTCGATATTTACTGACATCCGCTCTTAAAAGCGTTAACAACGGATATGGTCTGAATACTAATAGCATGCATCTTGAAATCAGTATCTGATGTTGAAGTGAACAGCGATTTAACCGTAAACTACGGGTATGGTCTGAATACTAACAACATTAAGGTTCCTGAAAATGCTTTTTGCTGTCAAAGTGTACAGCGAGTTAAGCGTGATATACGGGTATGGACTGAATTAATTAACTTAAATTAAAAAAATTAAAATGAAAAAAAAAATAAAAATAAAAAAATAAATAATAAAAAAATAATAATAAAAAAATAAATAAATAATTTAAAAATAATAATAATAAATAAATAAATAATAAAAAATAAAAATAAAAAATATTATTAATTATTATTTTATATTATTCTTGTTTTTATGGTTAATTAAATTCAGACCAGACCCGTAGTTTACGCTTAACTCCCTAAACACTTCAACATCAAAAATCAATTTCAAGATCCTTGTTATTAATATTCAGACCATATCCGTAGTTCACGCTTAAATCGCTTTACACTTTAACATTAAAAAGCAATTTCAAGATCCTTGATATCAATATTCAGACCATATCCGTAGTTTACGCTTAAATCGCTGTACACTTTAACATCTGACACTGATTTCAAGATCCTTGTTATTTGTCTTCAGATCATACCCATGGTTTACGCTCATCTCTTTTTACACACCGTAAGGTCTAGTTCCACAGGTAGTATGCTAATGTTTTTTTGTGTGTGAAGGGAATACTGGTTATAGCGTGTAAGGCGTATTTGGACTGAATAATTTAGTCCGATTGAGGTTAATTGATGCTCGCACTTTCAGTCAGCTAATCCAGCCAATGGCACAGACTTGTTCTATTCCCGTAAGTATTGTGCTAGAGATAAAATGGCTAAAAAGCCTTGAAAAATCTCTTTTCACTCGACTTCGTTGGCCAGTCAAGATGAGCAAGCCTTGTTCGCAGCTAAACAGCAAAGTTATAGGGGATAAAGTGGAGTGTCGCATAGTAGCAGCATTTGAGAAAATGTGTTCTGTTGTGGCGTTTAAGTGTGTTTGGAGAGTAAGCGACGAAGAAATTCAACAAGCCTGGAATTGGATCTGCGAAAAGCGAGATGAATGTGATTTGGAATTGTCGAAACTGAGCGAGGTTTGCTTTTTCTTTTCGGCAATAAGCACCTCAAATCTTGACAGCAAAAAGAAAAAGTCAAGAACACCAGATGAAGGACGAGAAACCGACGAGTCGAACGAAGAATCTGCCATAAATCCTTCGCAAATTTCAACGCCTGGAAAGCAAGTTTTCCCAGCAATTTTTATTGGGTGGCTTTCCAAACTCAAAATGGTTCAGCTGTAAATCCGATGAAAATTCAACGTGCTCTTGGGAAATGCGGCCTCGAGTTCTATCTTTCCAGGGCATCGCAGAAACGTGTAACAAAGTAGGATCAACTTAAGTGCCCTTACATGCAATTTATAATAAATACTAAGTTAAACTGAATTGAAGGCCTTTACGCCACAGAATACTTGTATCATTAATGCTATATTGTCAGTTTCAAATATCACGTCATTTTTGCTTTTTTTGCACGACGCCCCATGATGGCATGGTCATGCCAAGAAAGTCAGTCATTAAATTTGTCATATTGACGCTATGGATCGAGCTTACATTGTCACTTCTTTCTATAGTTGTTTCTCGCATTTAATGTAGGGCTACATTTTGCAATCATTTATTTATTTGACTCCACGAATTTAAGATTTTGAATGTGATCCAAATCTTCGAGCGGCTCGGCTCAGAAGAGAGTTAGCCGTTCTTCCCTTTTGGAACTGAAATTCGGGGTCTGTTAGAATCGCTTTCCATTGCCCAAATCCATATCGCTTAAGTCCAGCTTTAAGAAATCTGTCTTCCTCGGGGGTGAACATTAAACTCTTCCGTCGCGCGCTTGTTTCTGTCACTCTGAACGCATTTTCTCGTCTCAATTTTGGCACTCCTACCAAAGGCTCGCGTGTTGTATCTGTAATTACGTCTTCTTCTTCATCATCAGAAGACGTATCGGTTTTGCCAACATCTTTTTCTTGTGAAAAACTTGAATTCTCAGAAAGCCTAGAGCGTACGTCCATTTCTAGCTCTGATCCCCTCTCGCCCTGTAGTCTTTCCAAAAATGCATGTGCTTTGCTGGCGACTTCGCGAGATCGCCGTTTTTGATAGTGAACTCTTGCCACAACAGAGCTGTGTTTCTGGTCCTCCGAGATCGCATCTTGGGCGCTGCTACTAAGAGTTCTAGAGCTTGCCGTCTCCACTATTTGGCGGTAGCGAGTTGGGTGAACATACTTGCCTGTTGCATCGAACACCAATTTACTCATTACTTCTCCTAGCTTGTTATGTTGTCCACCATTTCTCGTGACTAAAACATAATCACAATTAGGTTTGAGAAGTGGGCGAATGTGGTTGATGTAGCCTTCTAGGACTTGCATACTGGTGTCTGTCAGGAAAAGAGAATCAAAGCCATACTTTCCAGCTGTCTTGAACAGTTTTTGGTCTATGAATCCGCCGTTCGTCTTAGCTTTCTCGACCATTTCTACGGTTAGATATTGGTATGTCATCGGGCGTGAGCCTTTGACCTTGATAAACAAATAGACGGCCAGAAATTTGGTAGCAAACGATAATTCCAGAGGCGAAACAGTATCTGGTTTATCCCTGCATGTTTTAAGCACGCTCTCGTAGCGCGGCAAGTAACGCCCCACCGTCTCTAAGACCTCATCCATTGTGGCCCAGTGCCCCTTGGCCTCTAAAGCGTCAATATCGAGTTCGCTGGTCCACTGCAACCTCATCATCTTCGAGACGGTTTTTCGTGCCCTTTTTAAGTACATTTCTGCTGTAGATAGGCCTCTCCATACCGTTTCTGATGCGCCATTTACTTTTCTGAAATCCGCTAATTCTGCAATGGCGTCCAAGTAACCTATGCGTCCCGCGTGTCCGAGTTTCCATTCATCCTGCATCGTATCAACGAATTTAAATAGGAGATTCGGTGAACATAGGCTAAAATCAACAATGCCAAATGTGAGTTCTTCTTCGTCTTCGCAACAGAATTTGAGAAACTTTAAACACCTGCTGACAATTTGCTGTGCTTGTCGATCGCTTTTACAACCCCCGCCGCTGCCAGTCAGCCATGAGAAAAAACCTTTAGCAATGTTGTTTTTAAAGTCGAAAGAGGCAATTGCTCTTGTTGTACGTGGAATCGTCCGATCATTGGCTTCAAATCTCTCGTATTGATTATGAAACGATTCCATTTGAGCACTGTTTGGCTTCTCGTCGAAGTAATAGAACCAACTGTGTTTGTTCTTTACGTGTTTTCTACAGCCTCTTTGCGTAGTAAATCCATCGTGGTTACAAATTTGCACCGGGCAGTGAAAAAGACCATCACAGTCATCTTCTTCTAAGTGAAGTCTCTTTGGTTTAGGCGATGCATTTGCTAACTTTGACCAGTTCATATCCTTGCCTCGTTTGTTCATCTTAAGCATAAGGTTGTAATCGATATCTTTCTAAAGAATTCACACATATATACTAGCAAAAGGTTCCCCAAGAGATCATCCTATTGGCCAATGAGATATTTGTTCACTTATTTCTGCCCACACTTGGTCATTCTTGCCTCTTGCCCCATTGTTTCCTTGTCCGTATTTGGTACACAATTAATCAAAAGGAACAAAGACACAACCTGAACTTGCGCGAGCCAGCCCGAACGAGATTATGCATGTAGCGGGCAAGTCTGGTACTTTGCTTGATTGTTGAAGGATATATGTTTTGATAAATTTGTGTAGCGGAGGTGATGGACAGTAGTTTCAGATAGCCTACGATAAATAGGAACTATTGTTCCCTATTCCGTTTTACACTTTGCGCAAAATGGAACGCTAGTTCGTTTGTCACAAATTCGGAACCTGTTCCCATTTATACGCGGAACATAACACTGATCTTAAGGAACAAAAACCACCTCGATTAGGAACAATTTTGTTCCTGTGGGCATGAATAGGAACAATTTGAACCGAAAGGGAACAAGGCGTTCCGAACAGCAGTGGATATGCCGGTAAATAGGAACAATTGGTTCCTTACTATGTAGAGCGAGAAATTAGATTGGGAACATTTGTTCCCCAGTTACTTCGAAAGGAACATGAAGAGAAATCGGAACTGTCAAAAGAGGACCTTCTGTTCCTGAAAGGATAAAAGAGGAACCAGTTGTTCCTTTTCACTAAAATGAAAAGGAACTTTGTGTTCCAATTTGCTGCTAACGGACCAGATTGTTCCGAAATTTGCCGACCTTTGTTCCTATTGTGCAAAAAAAGTTCCTTTATTGTGCGTTCCTAGGTTGTTCCTAAAGCAATTAAAGGAACAAAAAGCAAAAACGCGCGGAACACTACGTTTTTGAAAAAGAAATGTTTCGTCGTGTCGCGTCACTTAAAATCAAACTTTGAAAGTTTCCTCATGTAAAAAATGGCCTGACAATACTAAGGACAAAAATGCAATTGAAAACTACCGTGTTTTAACCTGAAACGTTGCTGTCATTACTTTTGGGGAATGTTGATGATCGTTTCCCAAAAATTCCGTTCCCCTTTTTCGAAGCCTTAAAATAATACTAAGTACTGCGAAAAACTTTCTATAACTATATCTCTTGGTAGTGTTATGCAGGAAGAAACTAAAAAGCACATTCTCAGAACTTTTGCTACAATTGCAATTAAATCTGGACGTTTTTCCGCAAAAGCGTTCCTCGTAAGAGGAACGGCCATGGAAAGGAACGCCTGATCCTATATAACTGCATGAAGAGATGGTTAAGCCAGTGTGATCTTGTTTCATGTTAACTACTTGAGTTTGTCTCCTTCGAATCCGCCGTATGTTAGAAAAAGACATCAGCTGGTCAACTGCAACTTTAAACTGGACGTTCAAGGCAGATAAAAAAAGATTGTAAGAAAATTGTGGTTGGGGTGGATTTCACGGATTTTACGGAGACTTGTGTAATTTAATTCTCATTTTCTAAAACATTAACTATAAGAGAAGAATATGTTAATATATTATATATTAGATACTTACAGTTAAAAAAGGAAGTATTTAAACTTATGTCTATTCTTAATCGGTATCCGTGAAATCCGTCGAATACGCCGTATTTTAGAAAAAAAGATATTAGCTAGTCAACTGCAACCTAGAACTGGAAGTTCAAAGATCAGCAAAAAAATCTGTGCTAAGAGTGGATTTCACGGATTTTGCGTATAAATGTCCTACAACAATTTGACTCAAAAAAGGTTGTAAGAAAATTGTGGTTGGGGTGGATTTCACGGATTTTACGGAGACTTGTGTAATTTAATTCTCATTTTCTAAAACATTAACTATAAGAGAAGAATATGTTAATATATTATATATTAGATACTTACAGTTAAAAAAGGAAGTATTTAAACTTATGTCTATTCTTAATCGGTATCCGCGAAATCCGTCGAATACGCCGTATTTTAGAAAAAAAGATATTAGCTAGTCAACTAGCTAGTCAAAAAAACTGTGGGCCCCAAAACATTACAAACATGTCACACCTTTCAAATATTCTTCGGCCTGTTTCCTAGACGTATTACCACGAGGTCTGCAGTTCCTTTACGCAAATCCGTAGTTGTGTTGTGTTTCTAGGTACATATACAGGTACGCTTAGTTGTATTGTAAAACTCCCTGATGAAGTGTGCGCTAGTCACACGAAACGCGTAGGAGAAAATAAAAGTTTTTTACAACTTAAGACGTTCGCAGAGGTGCTGCTCACTGGTCTATCTTTTTAAAATTATTTTAAAATTAAACACATTTCTACTGTTTTACTGCCTTCTAATAAATAGTTAAAATACATAATGATTCAAAACACACTTCATTAAGTTAAACATGCAATTTGAAATTTAGAGCCATTATTTCATTGGTTTATTATTATATACTACATTTGAAATGCGAGTGGGAATTTTGAAAAAATCCTAAATGGGAATGGGATTTTTCATAAAATGGCACTGGGAAATGGGATCCAACCCCCCCCCCCCCCCCCCCCCTCCTTCAGGACTCTCAGTTAACATGACAAGTTGATAAAACTGATACCTCGAGTGTACCGCAATCACATTCCTCTCTTTCTCCGCGTATTCCATTTCCACACAAACTATTTATGGACTGGAAAGAATAATATAGTTACAACAGGTTTTGTGAAGATAAATTATCATTATCCAACAGCTAACGTTCTCATCCATCCAACCATTTTTCACCATTTCTGATTGGTTTTATCCCCCAGCTAGCTTTGACTTAATAGGCTATTTGTACGATGACGTTTTTTTTACTACAGAGACCACAATTCATTTCGTTATTCTTTCGTATTTACATTTGGTAATCCCAGTAAGGCTTAAATAACAAAAGCCCTAGTTTGGTAGTGGTAGATAAATGACCCCATTCTACAAAATGTTTTACCGTACATCCTCTATTATGCCCCCACCTCTCAAACAAGCCCCCTCCCTCTAATAAGCCAACCCCCCCCCCCCCCCTTTAGGAGAAGAAAGTTAATAAGCCACCCCTCTCTATTAAGCCCCCTCCCAACCCTTATTATTCTTTGCTAAAAATGATGGACTGTATTAATCAATAACGACCGTAAAACTTCCTCCGGTGAATTAAGGAATGGGGCACTGCAAATTTGGAGGGGGGTGGTCTGTTTTAATAGGGAATTTACCTTTCGCATTGATATTTTAAATTCAATATTTACTCCCCATAAGCATTCATTTTTCTTTATTACTAATGTATTGTTTGTGTCACGTGACTTGCCACACCCATTTTTGACTTTTTCAATCCAAATTTACACCACTTTATAAATAACACTTGTAATTTAATTCACTTTTCGTCAATGACTATTGACACAAAGTCTATGGAATTAATCGGGGTTTACTTAAATTATCTACGTTTTGTAAACTACAACGTTTCTTGCTAAGAGGTCGGCAAATTTCGGAACAATCTGTTCCGTTAGCAGCAAATTGGAACACAAAGTTCCTTTTAATTTTAGTCAAAAGGAACAACTGGTTCCTCTTTGACCCTTTCAGGAACAAAAGGTCCTCTTTCAACAGTTCCGATTTCCCTTCATGTTCCTTTGGAAGTGATTGGGGAACAAATGTTCCCAATCTAATTTCTCGCTCTACACAGTAAGGAACAAATTGTTCCTATTTACTGGCATATCCACTGCTGTTGGGAACGCCTTGTTCCCTTTCGGTTCAAATTGTTCCTATTCATGCCCAACAGGAACAAAATTGTTCCTAATCGAGGTGGTTTTTGTTCCTCAAGATGAGTGTTATGTTCCGCGTATAAATGGGAACAGGTTCCGAATTTGTGACTAAGGAACTAGCGTTCCATTTTGCGCAAAGTGTAAAACGGAATAGGGAACAATAGTTCCCATTTAACGTAGGCTATCTGAAACTACTGTCCATCACCTCCGCTATACAAATTTATCAAAAGATATATCCTTCAACAATCAAGTTAAGTATCAAACTTGCCCGCTACATGCTTAATCTCGTTCGGGATGGCCCGCGCAAGTTTAGGCTTGTGTCTTTGTTCCTTTTGATTAATTGTGTACCAAATACGGACAAGAAAACAATGGGACAAGGGGCAAGAATGATCAAGTGTGGGCAGAGATTGGCTAACAAATATCTCATTGGCGAATAGGACGATCTCTTGGGGACCCTTTTACTAGTATAAGCGCGTGCATACTTTAGAAAGATATCGATTTCAAGCTAATGCTTAAGATGAACAAACGAGGCAAGGATGTCAACTGGTCAAAGTTAGCAAATGCATCGCCTAAACCAAAGAGACTTCACTTAGAAGAGGATGACTGTGACGGTCTTTTTCACTGCCCAGTGCAAATTTGTAACCACGATGGATTCACTACGCAAAGAGGCTGTAGAAAACACGTTAAGAACAAACACAGTTGGTACTATTACTTCGACGAGAAGCCAGACAGTGCTCAAATCGAAACGCTTGATGTCGATGAAACCAACAAATGTGAAGCCAGTGATCAGAAGATTATACCACGCAATAGCAGGGCAATTGCCTCTTTTGATCCTACAAACTACATTGCCAAGAACTTTTTTTCATGGCTAACTGGCAGTGGTGGGGGCTGTAAAAGTGATCGACAAGCACAACAGATCGTAAGCAAGTGCTTAAAGTTTCTCAAGTTTTGTTGCGAAGACGAAGAGGAGCTCACATTTGACATTGTGGACTTTAGTTTATGTTCACCGAATCTCCTTTTCAAGTTTGTTGATACGATGCAGGATGATTGGAATCTGGGACACGCGGGACGCATAGGTTACTTGGATGCCATTGCAGAATTGGTGGATTATCGAAAAGTGAATGGAGCATCGGAATCAGTGTTGAGAGGGCTAGCTTCAACAGAAATTTACCTGAAAAAGGTGCGCAAAACCGTTTCCAAAATGATGCGGTTGCAGTGGACCAGCGAGCTCGACATCGATGCCTTAGAAGCCAAGGGACATTGGGCCACTCTTGAAGAACTGTTGGAAGTCGTGGGGCGCTACTTGCCGCGTTACGAGAGCGTACTGAAATCATGCAAGGAGAAACCGGGTGCTGTTCTGCCCATAGATTTATCTTTTGCTACCAAATTTTTGGCCGTCTATTTATTTATCAAGGTCAAGGGCTCGCGCCCCATGACATATCAGTACTTAACGGTGGAAATGGTGAACAATGCCAAGACTAACGGTGGATTTATAGACCAGAAAATGTTCAAAACGGCTGGAAAATTTGGCTTCGATTCTCTTTACCTGACCGAGACGAGCATGCAAGTGTTGGATGGCTACATCAACCACATTCGCCCCCTATTCAGACCGACCTGTGACTTTGTGTTGGTGACAAGAAATGGAGGACAGCACAACAAGCTGGGAGAGCTAATGAGCAAACTGGTCTTCGATGCAACGGGCAAATACGTTCACCCCACTCGCTATCGACAGATTGTGGAGACCGCGAGTTCCAGGCAGCTGAGCAGCAGCGCGCAGAGCACAATCTCCGAGGACCAGAAACATAGCTCTGTCGTTGCAAGGGTTCACTATCAGAAGAAGCGATCGCGCGAGGTGGCGAGCAAAGCACATGAATATTTGGAACGATTACACGGGGAAAAGGGATCACAGCTAGAAATAGACGTGCGCTCGAGGCTTTCAGGCAATTCTGCGTCTTCTGAAGATCAAAATGGTAGCAAAACTGATACCTCCTCTAACGACGTGGGAGAAACGATCGCAGAAACACCACCCGAGCGTCTTTCAGGTGTCCCGAGACTAAAGCGGGAAAATGCGTTTATAGCGACAGATTTCCCGTCGAGAAAAAAGAGTCTGATGTTCACCCCTGAAGAAGACAATTATCTAAAAGCAGGCATCGAGCGACACGGCTACGGTCAATGGAAAGCGATTCTCAGGGATCCCAAGTTTCGTTTTCAAGAGGGAAGGACAGCCAACTCCCTGCTGAGCCGTGCGGCGCGAAGATTCGGATCTCTTTCTAAGTCATCCTAGAACTTTACATTGTGAGCGATACAACATTTTGCGAGGGGCGAGCACCGGAACACTGAACTCTAGTTAGTTCATATAACTCGAAACTTTAGTGCAAGCTTAATATTAGGCAAGACATAGGGGAGGCGTGTTTTCAAACATCAATTATTGTCACACAGATAAGTCACAGAACTGCTAACTTTATTCCTCGATTTCTGAACACGACTGATTGATTTGAATGATTTTCTGAATTTTTACTGTTGGCTGAGGGAAAAAAAGTGAGTTATCCTTCCTCTCTTGGGCATCGGAGTACTTGTTAAGGGCTGACTTCGGCGTTTATGATAGGTGCGTTTCGGAGCGGATGAGAGGCTGTGGGCTCTGGGTGTTGTAGAGGGCGTTATGAATAGCTGCTCATCGTCATCGTCGTCCTTGCTACCTGCTTCGGCTTCTGTCACACCTTGCTCGTCTGTCGGTCTTGGCAAGGGATCCGTCACATTGTTTACCATGAACTGGTCTGCTTCGCGCAGTATTCCCAGCTCCACGCAGACTCTCCTACGTTCCGACACCGCTTCCTCCGTGTTGAAGGTCCCAAGATTCTGATGGTGGACCTTCAGCTTGTCGGATAGGACCTCCTGGTACGCCATCAGGCTGCTTCGCATGTATGGATCGTCTGTACGACCGTACTTTTCTACACACTCGTCAAGTTCCTTCTCCGTGGAACGCAGCCAAGTACCTGCAAAGGCTAAACGTGCCTTCTCGCGGCGCTGCTGTGCCAGGTGTGCTCTCTGTGCTCTGCTATTCTCTTCGAGATCAAGTACAATTGGCGTGGGCATCTCTTCTAATGTATCCCTCGGAAGTAGGGCCACATGTTCGCGTGTGACTCCCTTCGACAAGAGAGTTTCCTGTCTGCGTCGGTACACCGCTTCATCTGCCTGCCTCTGTCTGTCTCGCTCGGTGAGTCGCGCTTGCAACATGGCTGAAACTTGGCGGTGTCGGAGGGACGTCTGAGAACACTGCTCCATAACTCTTCTCAACGCACTGATGGTCTGGTCATCCTGACTACCCGCGTCCGAATCATCCTCAGTCACGTCCGTTAAACCCTGCACACTCACTCCGACAGGTGGACCATCACGCTCATCCAGGACCTCGTCCATGCACAACGCGCGAATCTGTTCCTTGTCTGTCGCTGCCAATACTCCGTCATCTGCGTTTTCCTCATCACTTAGCTCGTCCTCTGAAGCTGATCTCGTGCATGCCCTGGCTTGCGCTGCAGCCCACACAATGCACTCCATCGGATGTCTTCGCAGCCATGCCGAGGCGCTGTTTTTGGGAGCCGGGAGACTTTTGAAACTGTAGCTTCGAAGTCTACGATCCATCGCGGGCTGGTCTTCAGGTTTGAACTGCAATTTGGTTTGTGCTGTCAAGAGCATAGGGCAGCGATTGATGAAGGACTTTGCTGTTTGATACTTCACATCGCATGCGGTGTAGCCTCCCTGGGTTAAGATCTTCCAGTCGTCAATATCCATAGTTGACGTGGAAGCCTCGTCGATAAAGATCACTTCGGTGGATTTCGAGATCATGGCCTTGTTGAATACCCGCTGCTTGGTGATTGTTGCAATGTTTGTGTGGTGCACGATCCCGAGAATGGGATGGAAAAGGCTCGTTTTGCCACTGTTTGCATCACCAATTAGACAGGGAACTTTATCCTTGAGGCATTTCTTGTTGAAGTTGAGCAGCTTGAGGAAATCCTCGCAAAATTCTCGTATTTCCGCTTGTGAGAGGCTGTTCTCCAAAATCTCCTTGAAGTAATTTGGGTCGGGCTCTTTGTCAGGATCGTACCTGGTAAACGCTCTTGGTGAAATGACGCCCATCTTCTCGTCTGCAATAGGGTCATTAACAAAGCGCCTTCCTTTGATGGACCAACAGTGTCCACCATCTATCTCGATGAGATTGTAGTCGATGGAGATCGGACGTATCACCTCACAGTCTGGGTCGGAAAGGATGTCGATTATCTTTCTCATGTCCTTTAGCAGTCGTGCTTTAAAGAACTCGTTCGCTGCAAGGCTATTGATGAAAACGCGGACTTCGCATTTGTAAGCGAAAGTGTACTTGGCCAATGGAACTTTCTTGTACATTTTTCCGCGAAAGAGGGCGTACTCCATTTTTTTCATTGCCAGTCCTATGTCGTTCACGAGCACAGTCAGTTTATCCGAAAGTCGTGTTTCTTCATCTCCACTCTGTGGGTTGTCCGCGTGAAAGCCAAACATATCGATCTGTAACTTTGCATCTTGAAGCTTGGTGATTGAACGTTTCAAAGTGGAGCCGAAGCACGAATTTGTGAGCCAAACTCTAGCCACCTTCTCTGTCCCACAGTCTTGCATGTCCATAAAATCTTCTTCGCCCAGCAAGCTGTCCATTTCATTCCGGAAGCAATGCCCGTACGAAGCGTTCACTAATTCCTGAATCATTTGGTTTTTATGATCTTTCAATACCCTGAACAGTTCTTTCATAGCCGCCGATTCTTTTCCTTCGTAACAGGGTACCTGAGAACAGAAAAGTGGCACTGTTAAAAACCTTGAGTCTGCATATTTTTTATTTGTGTAGAATGTGTAGAAATATTGAATAATGACTTCGAATTTTCCAACTTTATCATGTGATGGATATCCCTTTTCTCAAGACGTTTTCTCCGTGCATGTTGTTTAGTTGGTTTTCGAATGGTATTTGGTGATGAATCATTGAAAAAGGACAGAAAAAAGGGTTAAGTCTCAAATATGATGGTATAAATCGGTTCATGAAATACATTGAACAAAATATGTGTAATTGAACATTCACAATTAATACCTGTTGTGCCACAGTCTCCACGTCGCATTCCAAGAGCGCTCGGTGAATTACAAGGGGGTTGGCCGGGGCACCATTTGGGGTCGTTAAGGCTATCCAGTAATTGATGCATGGGCATAACTTTTCATTGACGATGGTCGG